>JAFIDM010000005.1:29170062-29218226 GCA_023159025.1 Thereuonema tuberculata
CCCCCCACCCAGCCCAGCTGCAAGCGGGTGGTGATGGATCCCATCCCTCTGGACATGCTGGTGGATCCCATCACCTTCTACCACCAGGGGCTTTCCCACGGCCAGGCATGCTGCCGAGGGATGCTGCCCTTCTTCATCCTGCCCTGCTGGGAAGGCAGTATGATGAGCAGCTAGCCCACCAGGTGAAACTCAGTTGGAAGTATTATGCAACTGTAATTATTCTTCAGTTGAGAAATAAGTGGAAAATTTATAACTTTTATGATTCATCAGAAGCCTGCAATAGTTAGTTTATAAATAATCAAAGTAATTCTATTAATAAGAATAAAACTGAAAAGAAAATTACAGTTGCAAAATAAGATGCCATGATGAGAATTTAATTTACTATTTGATTGTTGATAAAGAGCCTGTCTTTAGGATGTTAAATTAGGGATAGTTAAGGCAGTTATCTGTGTTAGTTGTTTCTAATTGAGTAACATCCTAAAAACAAACTTTTTATTTTCCACCTGTGATGGAAGATTTATTAGTGATTAATAATATTTATTGCAAACAATTACATTTACAGGAAGCATCTAGAAGAACAGTTAATGAAATGTTGTGCCTAAATTAAAACCCTAATAACAGAAATGGATTCAG
The DNA here is from genome assembly GCA_023159025.1 of Thereuonema tuberculata. NCBI lineage: Eukaryota > Metazoa > Arthropoda > Chilopoda > Scutigeromorpha > Scutigeridae > Thereuonema > Thereuonema tuberculata. Next base: position 29,170,696 of record JAFIDM010000005.1, read on the forward strand.
CATTAAATTTATTATTATTGAAGTTAGGTTCAAACTATTGAGAAAAGTGGAATTAAGTTCAAAAATTATGATGGAAGTGTAAATAAAGCTAGCAAGATTTTTATTCTTGATGTGATTAATCATTTTACTGTGTAAAAATTATTCTGCAATTTGAGCAAAATAGATAACAATCATTACCTGGTCTGGCACAAAATAAAAAGTTGGGTGAAAAAACTTGGCTAGCAATGGTTTTTAATCATTTGCATAATTAAGGTAGGATTAACATTGGATTAACAGATGAAGGTAGGAGACAAAATTAACAGATTCTCCATAATTGGTGTTATTTCTTAAAGGTTGGGTTGTCCTTTTGCCTGAACATAACAGAATTTTTATATGACTTTTCTTTAAGTTTTTCTTGACTTTAATTGAAGAATGAATTAGTAATAAATGAGTAGTTCATGCAGTGGTATAGGAGCAAAAGTAGCATAATCAGAAGCAATAACTACTAAATATACATCTCCTACTTCATGAACATTCTTTGTAACTACATTGACATTAGTATAAGGATAATCTTTGCCTCTTCTGCCAGTCACCAGATAAGAATCGTAACCCAGAGCAGACAAAAGGCTTTTGATGAAAACTGATTGAGGATAACATGGACCTCCTTCGCCTCTTAAAATGAGTAGATGTATTCGTAGTTTTTTAATCAGTTAAGAAAGTGTGATTGGATTTTCATAATATCATTAAGTTTTTACTGTTGTTTTGCTGAGGGGAAGGAATCGAACAAAACAAACATTGAACTGTTTAATGACTTGTAGTTTTTTCTTCAGCTTGCTGCTCATGAACAATTCCAAAGGCAGATGTTACTAGAAAGAGAGCGTTTCCCCCACCCTGGAGCCCCTCTTCATCCAACGCTAATGGCACAACATGAAGAGTATTTGCGGTAGGTAATTTAAATAGTTCTCTAACAAGTCTCTAACTATTGATTTATTAATAATTGCACTAAACAGATAAATAAGATCATAAAAAACATCCAATTCCATCGATTAACAGAGACTTCCTCTTTGAAACTTTTTTATGTTTCACCTTTGGGTTACTATAAAAAGCAGTTCTAAGGGACAAAACAGTAACTGCTTTGTAGTACTTTTGATCATTTGTCTTTCAATTGTTGTCTTTCATTTTGCTTATCAGTGATAACAAAGGAAAATAATTCTTCAGGAAAATGAAGTCTTTTGAATGAAGATAATAAGGGTTTTTTTCTTAAGTATATTCTTCGAGTTTGTACATTGAAAAAAAAAAAAAAATGGTGATCACGTTTTAATAAACATGACAATTTTACTTTTTTTTTAGCATTTGAAATATTCTTTGCTAAAACTTTAAATTTAGTCTTTATTGTACTAAATTTTAGTAACTTTCCTTATATTTGTTAATTTAAACGCTGGTCAAAAAAATTTAGGGGAGCATATAACTTGGGTGACATTTATGAGGATTTTTTTTTTTAAGTAAGGACCGTTTACTGATATATTTTTAAATCCCGCTCATTCGTTTAATCACATGTGTGTGCTGACTCCCAAGCCTACCTTGCACACAAACAGACGCCATTTGCAACCATATTGACAATGTATTTGGCTTCGTACTGTGTGATGAAAATGTTTAAGGGGAGATGAAAGTCGGGATGATTTTTGGAGGTCTAATTTCAAATCGTTTGTAAGTGTTAAAAATACAACTAAAAATCTGAAAATTTAAAATAGGACAGTGTAAATGAAAACTATTCTTATTCTTGATTTTTATACGATAACTGAATTACATTTAAGCTCAAAAACAGCTAATTTTTCAAAAGAATTTGCTTTCAACTAAATTATTTTAGCTTAAAAAATCTCCCTTTTCTGATTCTATGAATAAATAAAGTAATAATCTAGTAACTGAATTCAAAATTTCCTTTACTTTCTGAATAGTTGAATTTTAAAAAAATTAAAAAAAAAACCATAAATTTGATAGTTTTGATTTATGGTTTTTATTTTTTTTTAATTCAACTATTAGGAAAGTAATGGAAATGTTGAATTCAATGATTAGATTATTGCTTTATATATTCATAGAATCAGAAATGGGAACTTTTTTAAGCTAAAATAATTTACTAGAACTGAAATTCTTTCGAAAAATTAGCCTATTTTGGGCTTAAATGTAATTAATTCAGTTATCGTACAAAAATCAAGAACAGGAGAATAGGATTCATTCATATTTAAACTGTCATATTTTAAATTTTAAGATTTTTACTTGTATTTTTAACACTTACATAATGATTTGAACTTAAGACTTCCAAATCGTCCCAACTGACTTAAGCCTCCCCTTAAGACGATCGAGCGGTCCGCCACATGTGAAATAAGATCAGTTATCAGATTCTTGACAGCCAGAAATGTCTTACCGGCAGAGATTCATCAGCAGATCTGTGAAGTTTATGGCTCAATGCTATGAGTGATGGGAGGGTGGGTGAGGTTATTCATGGAAGGTTGGGAGAACGTTCATGACGAAGAATGCTCAGGCTGGTCATTTTCGGTTAGCGACGATATTGTGCATGTGAAAACTGACGATTCACAATATCGGTAAGTTTCAAGATCAGTTCTTTACAAAATTGTGTCAGAACACTTGAACTACAGAAACTTGTGCAATCGATGGGTTCTGAAGATGTTGACGGAGGAACACAAAACGAAGAGATGTGCCAGTGCTTTGACATTTTTGACCCGATACCGTGAGGAAGGTGATAAATTATTGGACCACATTATCACGAGGGATGAGACATGGATTTCCCACGTGACCCCTGAATCCAAAAAGTTATCGATGGAGTGGCGACACACATCATCTCCGATGAAAGTGAAATAACAGACATTCTCAAGTCGCAAGATTATGGCAACCGTCTTTTGGAATAGATATAGTGGTCTGCTGATGGAATTAATGCTGGCAGGGATAACAATAAATGCAGCTCCGTATGTGTAACTTTGAAGAAGCTTTGCATGCAATCCTTAACAAATATCGCTGTCTGCCGGAGTGTTGTTGCTTCATGACAGTGCGAGTCCCCACTCTGCTGCTCGTACGCAAACTCTCATTGAATCTTTTGGCTGGCAGCAATTGGATCACACACCCTTTTACAACCCTGACCTGGCGCCTAGTGACTATTATCTCTTCTGAAAAGGTTCCTCGCCAGCAAGCATTTCCACACTGACAACGAAGTAAAAACGAAGGCTCAACAGTGGATTTCCTCACAAGCGGCAGACTTCAATGAGAGGGTCTACAAAAAATTTATCTTGTAATAAGACAAATGTTTAACTAACAACGGATGTGGAAAAGTAACAAACTGTAGAATCGGATAAATAAATAATTTATCCAAAAATAATTAGTAGTTCCTAATTTATTGTACACCGGTCCTTACTTAAAACACACATTCATTTATTTTTTTATTTCCATTCATCTTAGTTGTCCTCTTTTTTTTTTTTAAATCCTTTTTGGCTACAAAAGGTTTTCATTCAACATGTTCTAGCCATCTTACTCTCTGTGCTTTTATGAACCTGACGATATCTTCTTCTTTTAGTATCTGATTAATTTCTTTGTTATACTGTATTCTCCAGACACCATTTTCTTTGACTTGTCCATAAATTCTTAGCCTGAGAAAATTCAAAAGGAAGATATCTTGATCCTTTTCACTCAGCTCCCTCTGTTTGTAACCACAGGTCTGATGAGTGTTTTGTATATTAATGTTTGGTGTTTCTGCTTATTAGCTAACTTTTAATCAATTTTATATTTGCATAATAAACTTTGTTATCGTCTCGAATACGCTCTTTTATTGCCACAGTTAACCATGCCTCTTTCTTGATATCTCCTAGATATTTAAATCAGTCTTTCAAAAATTCTCTGTCCTAACTGTAGGTTTTGTAGTTTTCTTCTCATTTCTGAGGTTGACATCACGATATATTTAGTTTTGCTTCATTAACAACTAAACAGTTGGTTTTCTTTTCTAGTTCATAAATGTTTTTGTTCTTGATATAATAGCATCAGCAGAAGCACATATTTTACTAGATTTATTAAAGATTGTCTCTCTTTGATCTAAATCTTTTATTGTATGATGTAAGGCTATGAAGTCGTTGATAATGCATCTCTTTGTTTTACACCTTTATTAAATTCAAAGGAATCACTGAGTTTTTCATCTATTTTAACTTTTGCTTTTGTTTTTCCCATTGTCAGCATTACCAATCTAATTAGCTTTGGTGGTTTCTCTAAATCCTTCATCGTCTCTTGTAGGCTATTTCTATTTAAGCTATCAAATGCTTGTTTAAAATCAATAAATAGCCTATGTAAATCTATATCATAGCACTTTTCCATCATCTGCCTGATAATGAAGAGTTGATCGATGGTACTTCTATTTGTTCAAAATCCACATTGATATTTTGCTATCTTCTTTTTAGTGATTTCTGTAAAGTCTATTATTTATTATGGATGTGAGAATTTTATAAACTGCATTTAGGAGAGTAATCTCTCTGTAGTTATTACAATCAAATTTCTCTCTTTTATGAATGGGACTCATTACACAAATATTCCAACAGTCTGTTTTTTTTTTTTCTTTGGACCACATTCAATAGTGTATAATGTCAGCACTCCTCTATATTTCAGGAGTTCTGTGACTATGTTATTCTCCGGGTGCTTTTTTTATTTCTAATTTTTTGTATTTTATTTTAACTTTACTAGTTGTTGGTTAAAATTGATTATTTCTTCCTTTCGTATTTCTATTCGATTGTTTTCCTCATTAGTATCTTTAAGAAATCTTTGAAATATTTTGCCCATCTTTCTACAATTTTTCTTTCCTCTCCTTGTATATTTCCTTTCTCATCTTTACACCATCAATTCTTGGTTGAAATCCTCTTTTAACACCAGCATAGAATTTTCTGCTGTCATTTTGGGAATTAAGTTGTTTCAAATTCCTTTACTTGGTTCATAATCTTTTTTTTTTTTTTTTTTTTTTGAGTAGTTAATTGCTTTTCTTATGAGATCTTTATATTTCTCCCTATTACTTCTAGGTATTTAATTGCATCATTTGTGCTATGGCTCTATTATTCTTCTCTTTTATAACAATGTTACTTTTCCTCATTACAGATTCTCTTCTTTTCACCTATCATTTCAGCAGCTGCACTTTTGATCGTGTCTTCAATTTTATTCCACTTTTCATCAATGTTATTATCTGTGTTTTTCAATTTTGGTCAATTTCGTTTTCAAGTTATCTTGGTATTCCTTAACTTTGTCCTTATCTACAATAAGATTATCCGTGTTCCATATTAACTTATTCTTCATTTTTTTGCCATCTTCATCACATTTGAAAAGCTTTCTCTTAGAATTGTTTTCTACAGCTCCTAACATCTACGACAGAGGAGAGTCTTAAAACCAAGATATGATCAATCTGGTTTATATGGTTTGTGTCTGGTTTCCTCCAGGTTCCTAAGTGGATTGTTTTATGTGTGAACAATGTACTTCTTATAAACAGTTTATTTCTGGTTGCAAATTGTGTGAATAAAGCTCCATTTTTTTTTTTATGCAGTATGAATACACCTGCTACTTGCTTTTGATATTCATCTTTCCAATCTTAGGATTGTAATTGCATTGTAATTGACAGTAGAATTTATATTTCATTGTTTATATTTATACGACTATTGTATTGAGATTTTATTATTCTGTATTTATTCTTTATGAAAATGTATAATATACATACCCTCCAACTTCTACGGAGTATCCGTAGTTTGTACGGAAAATAAGTAAGTACTGCGAAACTACGCGAGAATGGGGAAAAGCTATGGAATTCAGAAATTTTCATCCTTAATTTTTTTTTCCTCAAAAAAAAAAAAAAAAAAAAAAAGTGCTGATCAATTACGTTTTCCTGTCAAAATGGACGCCGCCGTCTGTTCTCGCCAAGAAATTATAGTTAACTTATAGTAGGCTAACGTTTAATTATCAGAGAAGTTCTAATTTATAAAAATACTTGTTTATTTATAGACTTTCATTTACAAATTGTCTGTTAGATTTCAGGATTTATAAATACAATTCGCTTTTGATAAGTAAACAGCGATTAGCGCAATGGCGCACTCTTTGTCAGAAGATCAGACGGAAGTGCTTGACAGAATAATCGATGCTACATGCGCAGATGTCACAAAAACCGGGCGGCCAACTCTCATTCGGTTCGTAAATTTGTTGAAAGCTTCATACGCTTATATCATGGATCGGTTTTTAAAACGCAGTAATAAGGATGTAGATGTAGATCCGCCTAGAAAGAAAAAAAAAAATCAAAAATTTCGAGAGGAGTATCGAAAGCTTTTCCCTTGTCTTCTACCAGGAAAGGATGGATATGCTCGTTGCACGGTATGCTGCACGGAATTTTCCGTTGCCCATGGCGGTCGAGACGACTGTAGACGTCATGTGTCGTGTACTAAGCACGTGGAACTTGAAAAACATCAGTCAATGCAAGTTTCTGTTCAATCGTTTTTCACTAAACCTGAAGAAAGTAACGTTATTAAAGCAGAAACTTATTTTGTCCGTTATTTGATTGAACATAATATACCAATTTCGGCTGCGGATCATGCAGGTCCATTATTTTAAAATTTTTTTTTTTTTTTTTTTTTTTTTGGTTGTTGAACTGGAGATTTTGTTGGTTTTTTTTTACTTTCTTTCCGGGTCCTTTTTTCTGTATAATCTGGAGTGAAATCCGCATGACATGGCTTCTTTCTCTTTAATAGTGGTGTAATTGTAAACAAAAAAATACTACCAGTGTGTTTCTTTCACAAAAGTATTATTATTGGGGGGGGGGGGGGGGGTTTTTTTTTTTTTTTTTTTTTTTTTAAGTGAAAATAAAGAGGCACTGATTGAGTCTCCACCCCCTGCCTCATTTGAAATGACTGATTTCATTTTGAAATTGATTTGTATTTGATTATTTAGCCCTTCTGGTTATAATAAGTAGTGTGATATTCATTCAAGTCTTTTTATTTTTTTTGTAAAGAATTAGTACATTTGAGTAAAAAAAAAAAAAAAAAAGAAGGTGCTTTCACATAATTATTAAAATTAATTTAGGAATTGACTCACAATATGTTATTTCATTTCTTGAGATTAAAAAACTAATAACCTCAAGTTGTAATTTCCAATATCTGCGTTCATGAGAAGAAAAAGTAATAATAATGAAAAAAGATTATTTAGGAGACTAGCGAAAATACCAGTGTTTCGCTCGGGTTACAAAAAAAGAGTTGTTCTGATGTGGATGACAAAGAAATTGTAATTGTGTGATCACTTTGAAACTTTTCCAGTTGGTAAAAAAGTCCAATGGTAGTTACAAATTAATGTTATATTCCTATTCTGTAACTTGACATAGATATGAAATTAATATCAAGATCAGAGAATATAACACTTCTCTCCCTTTCTCCACACCACTATCACTTCAAACCTTCCCCAGATGATTACAAAATGATGTTATCGTCTGTTTTGTAACCTGAAAATCCCATAATGGATTCTTCAATAAAGTTTGTATCCCCAATCCCCCATTAAACCCCTTAGGATGCAGATTTTGAAAATTTGTTGATTCATATGTTTTAGATTTTGACAAAGGACACTCATTCGAAATTTCGTATTTCCAACTAAAGTGATTTCGGAGATACGTGTACCCTTCAAGAAAGTTTGTCCTCATGTTTACACCCCTTAGTCTGGATCTGGGTTTTTGTGATCTTAAATTAAGAACGTTTAATTAAAAAAAAAATAAGAAGAATATTATTTATTTAAAAATAATAATAAAAAAGAAAAAAATTAATTGAAGCGTTTTCACAGAATCACATACCTTAAAGAAAGTTTGTCCTCTCCCACTCCTTGTTTACACCTGTTAAGATCCAACAATCAAAAATTTGTTGAATACGTTTCTTTTCAGTATTGACAAAAGAACATAAATGTGAAATTTCGTGTTACCAACAAAAGCTGTTTGGGAAGTACGTGTACCCCCACCCCCCTCCTATTTACATCCCTTAATCCGTATCCAAGTTTTCTTTGTTCTTAAATTAAGAACATTTAATTAAAAAAAAAGAAAATAGAAAACAAAGAAAAGAAAATTCAGTATCAAAAATAAAGAAGTAAAAAAAAAAAAAAAGAAACCCCCCCCCCCCCCCCCCAATATTACCACAATATGATTTGAACCCAGTAACCACAGCTTTGACGGTCAATATTTAACTGCTGCTCCACAGCAACATCTCTATTATGAATACAGAAGTGAGGTAATAAGCCATACTTGAAAACTGTACAAAAGTGTGAAGGGGGTTAAATTAGGGAGGCGGGAAGATGTAGCCTGTTATTTCTGCCGGGTACTAACAAGTAATTCTGCAAAGTTTGGTACAGATCGATCAAAGGGCCTAGGAGCGTATAACGAACGAACATACAAAGTCACAAACCAAATAACATCCTCCTTTATATATAGATAGATGATAAACCTTCCCCCCAACCGTTGTTTTGCTGTCTTGATATTGTTTTCCCATTACAATTATATGAAAAAATTAAAAATCCAATTATTGTTCACACGCTACGAGCTTTGTTTTTAGTTAATTTGCTTCTGTATTTTTAAGCCATATTGAGTAAAATTCATAAAAGTATCCTGAGGTAGCTTATTATGTTATAAAATTAATGAATATTTTGTAAGACCAATCAACGTGTTGTCTAAAAATTAAACAAACAATGTGGGTCCATTTTTAAAAATGTGAAACTGTCTTCATAAGAAAATTTAAATGAGGCTGGAAAAAAAAGAGTATTTTTGGTTGATTCTTTAATCATAGACAACTGACAACACCAGCAAACAAACCGTTGTAGATTCTAATTAAAAGTTTTTCTCTTTTATGAAGAGTAATTCAAACAAGGCTTGTGACTTCCATCTTGTCTTGAACAGACCTACTGAAGAGCATTTATATTATAATGACCTGAAATTATTCTCCTTATCATTTTGACAAAATTGATTAAGATATCTTTTATCTTCTATAAATTTATTTCTTAGAAATTGAATCAAAAGCTGTTAATGATAGCAGTTGTTTCTATTATAGTAGCATAATCGCCATCTTAGGTGAAACCATATGATGTTAAATTTGTGATTGCTTAGAAAATTCTAAGGCAATTCTTAGTATTCTGCAACAATTGATTTCTGTAACACATACAAAATAATTCAAGGAATAGTATTTTCCTGCCCATTTGTACAGTTCTTAGGTGTGAGTATTTGTTCTGCATTCTGAAAAGTTAGCACGGCAACATTTCAGAATACCATCACAAGAACTCTGTCCATTGTTGTTGCCAAAACGTCAGCTAAAATTTCATTAATTTAATGAATTAGGAATCTTCCACATTCTTCTTTCAAACCTTCATTTAATGGTAAGGAAAAACACTGCATATATAAAATGATGGGCTGGGAAGTCTTGTCTTTCTCTGTCACTGTAATTTTCATAACCCCCATACAAATATCAGCCTCTTCATGCTTAAGCACTCGAGGCATCAAAGTAACCCTATCTCCTCTGTATTGTACACTTGCTATAGGTCCTCTGGGGTAACTCTGCCTGCCTTGCTTTGTGCCAACATGTTGATGATGATTTCAAAGTTGAACCTATTATTTACATCCTGCTTCTTCCAAATATTTTCTTTTATGCTTTCTATTAAATGTTGCTATGCTAAACTTTTCAGAAAGCAGAACAAATACTCACACCCAAGAACTGTACAACTGGGCAGGAAAAGAACATTCCTGGGATTATTTTATGTGTGTTATAGAAATCAACAGTTGCAGAATGCTTAGAAAGTTCTAAGGCAATTTAACATCATATGATTTCACCTGTGATGGTGACTATGCTACTATAAAGAAACAAGTAATGTGATTGGAAATTGAAATATATGACAAGAGCATTTGATCCATTGGCTATCTATTTGACCTTTGACTTTTTCCATTGAGAAACAGTTTGTTTCCTCATTAACTCTTCTATGCCACACTTAAATTCACATGATTTCTCTTTTGAAGCCTCACTAAGAGTTAAATGAAAAGGATCTAATGGTAGACAGAAAAGGAATACGACTTCAATGACTGCTAATTTTTGATCCTTTATTTTGGAAATGGGTTAAAGTGAGTTAATTGTATTAAGATAATGATAATGAATTAAAATTATCATATCATTTTAGTTCAACTATTAATATGAATCTGCATTTAGATGACAACAACAGAAAAGAACTTATTTGGAAAGACTCCTATCAATGACTTATGTTGTTTGACTCTTTTCATTATTCTCCTGAGGAAAGTGAAAACAATCTCTAATTGGCAATCAAAAAGAACAAGAGAAGTTTAACTACATTTTGAATGGGAGAAAGGTTTCTCAAAAGGGAGGAAAAAAAAGGGTTGAAAATATCAATGAACTGAGTAAAGTTGATCCAAGAGTAAATTTTTATCTACTCGACAGTTAAATTAATGAAGTTGCAGGTTTTAGTTATTTTTAAATCAAGTAAAAAAAATTTCTATCACAATGAGCATACATTTTGTATTAGACTGTAGTGAACCCTAAGGTAGTGTTTTGATATACCGTAAACTGGGGTAACTTTGCACCACTTTTGACATGAAACTTTTGCTTTTGCTGAAGTTTTGGCTTATTGGTTACAACTTGGCCCAACCATGTAATGAAACACTTTCTACACATCTTGGAGATTTAATTACAAATAAGATTTTAACATTCAAGATATATTTTGGGGTGTCTTAAGGACAGGACATTAATGGTGCAATGTTACCCTTGGCTGGGGTTACTTTGCACCATCAATTTATTTCAATGACAGGGAAGCTATTATAGTACAATGGTGCAATGTCACCCCACCAAGGTGTTATTTAGCCTTTATTTGTGTACATGCGATTAAAAAAACTATTCATTTATCAAGAGAGACTACAAATACATGAAATATGTTAAAAAATATATTCAACTTTGTATTACAATAAGACCACTTGACATGTTTTATAAAAAATTGCCAAAAATTGTAACAAACAAAACACAATCATGCCCGAGTGCACTAAACTTCAGTTAACTTTGATGACTGCAGTTTGGATGGAGCTAAAATTAGTGGGGGGTGCTGCTCCAGAAAAATTTTAGCCTTTGTTTTAAAATTGTGTGAAAGGAAACATGTATAAAAAGAAAATTTATTCAGAAACTTGATAAATTTCTTTTTATACATGTTTTGTTTCCTTTCACTAAATTTTAAAACAAAGGCTAAAATTTTTCTGGAGCAGCACCCCCCCCCCTTACTAATTTTAGCTCCGTCCAAACTGCAATCATCAAAGTTAACTGAAGTTTGGTGCATTTGGGCATCAGACTATCAAATCATACGTTCTATCCACAAAATTAGATTGAATAGTTGAAAAAACGACCAGGGAATTAATCCATAACGACATTTTTATTCTGGTGCAAAGTAACCCCAAAATCACCTCAAATTTGCCTTGGTCGCATTTATGTTAAATTACTCTTAAACCATGCTAATAAGATACATAAACTAAATATCTTCATGCACACAGAGGAATAAATAAGACATTTATACATAAGTATTACTTCGATTGTTAATAGATTCACCGATTATAGTAGATTAATTGTGATAACAAATTCCAGAGATTGCACATGTTCCAATTAAAAAGGCCACTAGTGCAATTATGGCAGCACTCAATATGGGTAGATAATAGTGTCAACTATCAACAGAACTACAAACCACAATTTCATCATGTATATGCTAGACACCAGAGAGTATCGAAAAACGTTTTCTCTATGGTGCAAAGTTAACCCTACTGGTGCAAAGTAACCCCAGTTTATGGTAGCCATCAAATTGTTCTCGTGGCCGCTTTTATATAGAAAACCTTCCATATTCTTCCTGTAAACTCTTCCTTTTCATTACTAGAGAAATATTTACAAAAACTCCATGTAGCTCATAGTAGTATACTCATTAACAAAAAAAACGACGCACCTAGAAGGAGTTGTCCGATTGCAATGAAATTTCGTATGCAAAGACATTGGGACCGCCCATGCAAATGATTAAACTTTGGTGTCCAATGAATGAATAGTGAGACCTACAGTACATCGGAACTGCTCACTCAGCAGGTGTATATAAGAAGCGATCTGATTTTGATCAATCTGATGGTCAAAATTTCTGTTGCATTGCGAGTTAGGATACCTTTCAACGACTGAAAAAATGCCTCGCCGCAGGATTCGAGCTCATTACGTGCAACTATCAGAGTTTGAAAGAGATCGTATCATTGGATTGAAAGAGGCAGGTTGGGCAAATCGGAGAATCGCTCGTTATGGGTCGAAGTGATGCGGCGATTAGAAGATGCTGGCAGGAATGGATGGACAATGACAGATTTCAGCGTCAAGAAGGTAGCAGTCGACCTAGGGCCACAGCAGAGCGGGAGGATAGAGTGATTATCAGATCAGCTGTCACAGCGCCTGAATCATCGTTATCAACCATCAGACGTGCGACCCGCAAACGAGTGTCCACCATGACCATTCACAGACGGCTGAGAGAGCGACATCTACGCTCGTACCGACCGCTACGCCATCTGCCACTCATCTCTGCACACCGTCGGCCCAGATTACAGTGGCTTGGCTCGATCCGGTTGGAATGATGCTGACTGGGGACGTATAGTGTTTAGCAACGAATCCCACTTCCAACTGTGTCCTGACGATCGTCGCAGATGTGTCTGGAGACGCCCAGGGGTGCGGTCCGATCCTGCTTTTACTATTGCACGCCACATAGGCCCTCAACCAGGAGTTATGGTCTGGGGTGCCATTTCCCTTGATAGTTGGACCCCTTTGGTCGTCATTAGCGGCACACTTACAGCACAGCGGTATGTCGACGACATTCTGAGACCTGTTTTGCTACCCTTCCTTTTGCAGTACCCTGGCCTTATTTTTCAGCAAGATAATGCCAGACCACATACGGCATGTGTTCCTATGACCTGTCTTGCAGCTTGTGAAACACTTCTTTGGCCAGCCAGATCCCCAGATCTCTCTCCAATCGAGCATGTCTGGGATATGATGGGAAGGCGACTGCATCCACCAGGGAATGTGGATGACCTAGCCCGACAATTGGAGCAAATTTGGCAAGAAATACTGCAGGAGACCATCAGGGAGCTTTATCACTCTATGCCTCGTGTGGCAGCTTGCATTCAGGGTAGAGGTGGGTCGACACCTTATTGAGCTCGTTACTTTGTAACTCTGAAATAAATCATTCAATTTGTCTGAAATTTTAATCATTTTCTATTCTGTACATAATCTTCCTCTCCACCAATTTTGTCTCAGTCGGACAACTCCTTCTAGGGGCGTCGTTTTTTTTGTTAATGAGTGTATTTAAAATAGATTTATTTATTAAAGATACTGTAAATTGCGAATTTTCGAGAAGTTTAACTCTTCTCTTTTTCAAGCATGTTGACATGAGTGGAATACATTTAACAAAAGCATAAATGGTCAGAAACTTAAACAAATTCTGAAAACTCTTGTATTATATAATTTGGTTGTTGTTACAAAAATACATCAATAAGAAATCATCTAATTAGTAAAACAAGGTAGGGATAGCAATTAGTAAACCAATTATAATGCTTCACAAGGGCTTCTGATTAGAGAGTCATTTCTATTGCATTATTCTTTTAATTTCCTTATTATTATAAATGTGATTGCTGCTTACGCCAAAGGTGCAATTGTTGATTGTTGCTGATGCCCGGGTCACACGAGCCTATTTTTCATCATTGTTTTCAATCGTTGGCCCTATCTTTCAGGTCTACGATCGTGTGATTTGCCTCTGTTGACCATTTTCATCCCTGATTTCATCATTGAAAAAATTTCAGAACGTTTCTAAATACAACCCTGTTTTCAGGGATGCTCATTAGTGAGCTCCAATCAGAACCGACCAGCTACGATCCCGAAGGAGCTGACCAGCGCCATTTTGGCTACCGTATCGAGAGAATCCGAAGGCTATTAGGAATTAAATATCACAGTGAGGAGATTATTTTTCGAAAATAAACAATATTTTTACTGAAATAAATTAATTCTATGCGTCAAAATGTGCAGATGTCAAATTTTTAAAGAGAGATTTCATTTCTTCTTGAGCTGTGTGAAAGGCCGCGATACTCGCTCTTTTCAGCCGAAATTCAGTTCGCTTTCGCAAATAGTAGAGATGCTTGAATATAATTTACAATTAGTTTCGAACAGATTGACAACTTACTAAAAGTCATTTCAAATTCTACCTAAACTGCGTTGCCGAAACTCGATTTTAGCCTCTAAAAAAAGATTAATCGCCGTCTTTTCGTAGCTTTCGAGAAACCGCCAAAATTTTTTAAGCTCAACTCTGATTGGCTAGCACTCTGCCAATCAAATGCACTGTTTCACAAAATTTCGTCGAGACGGAGGAGGAAGCAAGGAAGAAAGGAAGGGGGAACCCTGCACTGATTTCACTGTAGCAAAACAGTGTTGAAAAAAATATGCTGGTGTGATTTGGGCATGAGTCTAAATTTTTATTTTTCAGGGCCCTACCATGTTCTACAACATGTTCAAGTAACGTTCTTTTTGTTTCATCTATGTAAAAATCGCCACTAGTTTACAATCAATTTTGTATATTACACCCATTTCATTTTGATTTTCATTACTATTAATTTTCTTGCATAAAACTTGTGGAGACTCATCAGTCATAGCCTACCACTGTCTGGAAAAAGGGCATATCATGGATAGTAATGTATAAATATTATATAAAGAATGGAATTTAAAACTAAGGAAAATTTTAGAAAGTAGTGTTATAAAAAACACTAAAGAGAATAATTTCAATAGATATGAAGGAGTTCATGTTGATCCATCCACTGTCATATTAATGAGAGACTTAATAAAAAAAAATATTAAAAAAACGACAACAATTGACATGTTCAATTATTAAAATTTCCTATTTGTCGTGATATTGTTTTGTTATGATTGTTTTCTAATAATTAGATGATTTCTTATTGATGTATTTTTGTAACATTAGCCAAATTATGACAATGAGCTACTAGTGAGAATTTACAGAAATGGACGTGACAACTGCAAGGGGGGTTTAAAAACTATATTGATGTGTTGTCGGTTTGACAGAGTCTAAGGTTGTGGTTTAGTCTAAAGCATACACACAGTTTATTTACAATTATGTACAGGTTTATATGCAAATGAGATTGGATTTCAAGAATCTCTCTGAAGCTCCCTGTTCGGTCGCCACTTGAAGAGTGTTAGCCGCAACGCTCGCTAATTGGTCCCCTGATTCGGCCAATTGAGAGGACTTCTCAACTTTGTATCATAGCCCCCTCTCCAAGGGTCTGCGTCCTCGCTGATTCAGGTTTTCCAGGATCAGCTGTCCAGGTAACGTGAGGACGGGATGTGGTTCGTTGTGCGTAGGGGCGGGGGTGCGTCTCGTGCTGTTGGCTCAGGCGGCGGGGCGTGTCTGGGCTGCGGTGGGGCAAAGATGGCCTCATCGTCTGGTTCCAGCGTTGTCCAGTGATTGGAAATCGCCGGCAGCCATCTTGGCGATTGGGTGCCAGGGTCTCGTCCTCCGAGGTGGGCAAGGTGAATTCCTCATCTGCTGGCAGGTAAGGCTTCGTACATGTTACGTGGGCTATCTCCGTCTGCTGCGGGCAAGTGGAAGGTTGCAGGCGGCAGATCTCGTATGTGACAGGGAGACAGGTGGTTCCAATAGTATTTCAAAAAATCAAAATAACTTATAATACACTGCCTTTCCAAGTAAAGTCGGGTGCTGCTGCTTGAAAGTTAAAAGTTCCAATAGTGATTCAAAAAATTCGAGTAGGTGGTGGGCCTAGCCAGCAGTAGAGTAGTTTTTCGGCAAGGCCTACGGACCAGGTCGGTTTGAAGATAAGTACAAGGTCTCCTGGATTGTACGTCACCTTGCGGCGATGGCAGTCGTAGTGCAGTTTGGACTCCTGTTGTGCATCCACTATAAACTGTTTGGCTATGGTGTTCGCTTCGTCTAGTCAGAGTTGGAGAGTGGCTGCATAATCAGTGGAGATCTCCGGGGCTTGGGCTAGCAGGTGTCTAAATGTGCTTTGTAGGTGTCGACCATGGACCAGGAAGAACGGTGTGAAGGATGTTGCTTTATTCACGGTTGCGTTGAAGGCATATGTGACAAATGGCAGGATTTCGTCCCAATTAGAATGATGTTTGTCAACTTACATCGACAACATATTCGCAATGGAGTGGTTCAGCTTCTCCGTTGCTCCATTCATCTGGGGATGTTAAGGCGATGTGTGGTGATGGAGTGTCTTGCAGACGCGAAGTACTTCCCGCATCACTGTGCCAAGGAATTGCATACCCCTATCATTGACAATTGACGCCGGGGACCGTGGCGCAGAACAATGTCCCGTACAATGAAACAGACAACTTCAAAGGCTATGGCGTTTGGCAGGGCTTGTGTAATCGCAAAGCGGGAAAAGTGGTCAACACCCACGATAATCCATTTGTTGTTGTTGTTGTTTGTCAACGGGAGGGGGCCGAGCAGCCGTCGCTCCGTAGAACACAAAGGCTTGTCCAGGCCAGTAGTAATTTTGGCGGATCCGGCCGTAGGTCTTGGCGAGGCCTAGGTGTCCACAGGTGAGATCCTCGTGGCATGACTCGACAATGTGGCGTTGCAGGTGCTGTGGTATGAAGAGCAGCCAACACCATGATGTGGGGTCGAAATTCTCTTTGAAAAGCACACCATCTATCAGTGCATAGTCCTTTTTGTGCGGCCGTACAGATGCGCTGACTTTGGTAATAATTCTGCGGAGGTTGGGGTCCTTGTATTGCTCAACGGTCATGTCGAATTGGTCTGTTATTATGTTGATTGCTGCGTTGTTTGGGGTGGTCTCCTCTGGTAGGAGGCGTGATAAACAGTCCACATCAAGGTGTTTGCGACCCGTTTTGTAGACAACTGTGATAATGTGCTCCTGAAGCCGAAGGGCCCATCTTGCCAGGCATCCGCTGGGATCTTTAAGGTTCGTGAGCCAGTAGAGGGCGTGATGGTCGGAGACTACAGTAAACGGACGCCCGTAGAGATATTGTGCTGGCGACCCAAACAACGACTAAGCATTCCCAATGTGTTGTTGCGTAATTGGTTTCAGCTTTCGACAAATTATGGCTTGTATACGCTATTATCTTCTGTTGGCTTCCCTGGTTCTGAACAAGTACCGCTCCAATAGCGTAAGCGCTAGTGTCTGTGTGTATTTGGGTGTGCGCCCCCCGTCTTGAAAGTGGCCAAGTACCGGCGCCATAGTAAGGCACGTTTTGAGTGCGTCAAAGCCGGTCTGCTCTTTATCCGTCCATCAGAAGTTGTTGGCGTTGTTCATGATAGAGGTGAGAGGGCGAGCGATTCTTGCGAAGTTCGGGATGAATCGACGGTAGTATGAGCAGAGGCCATGGAAGGCGTGGACTTGTTTGCTCGTCTTCGGAGTGGGGAATTTGTTTACAGCGTCTGGTTTGGCGTAGTCTGGTAGAATATCTTCCGGTGTGACAATGCGGCCCAGGATTTTGAGGGTTAGTGCGGCGAAGGAGCATTTACTGGGGTTCAGCCGGAGCTCGGCGGCAGAGAGGCAGTTCAGGACAGCGTTGAGACACAGCTGATGCTCGTCAAACGTGCAGCCAAAGATTACAATGTCGTCCAGGTAACATATACAGATTGACCATCTGAGGCCGCGTAGAATGTTATCCATCAGGCGCTTGAATGTGGCTGGCACATTGCAGAGTCCGAATGACATAACGTTGAACTCGTACAGGCCGTCCGGCGTCGAAAAGGCCATTTTTTCTTGGTCCTCAGTGCGATGGGAAATTGCCAGTGGCCGGTTTTCAGGTCTAGGGAGGAGAAGAAGCTGGAGCCGCGCAGGGTATCTAAGGCGTCGTCTATTCGTGGGAGTGGATAGCTGTTCTTCTTAGTAATGTCGTTGAGGCAGCGGTAATCCACACAGAAACGCCATGATCCATCTTTTTTTCGGACGAGAACAACGGGCGAGCTCCATAGGCTTAGGGAGGGGCGTATCACATTTTTTCGCAGCATGTTGCGTGTCTCCTTCTCGATGGCTGCGCGTTCTGTAGGGGAAACCCGGTAAGGTTTCTGGTGCAGCGGGCGGCTGTTACCCGTATCTATGTGATGGGCGGCGGGGTGCTTCGAGCTGTGATCGTGTTTTGGATTGTCAAACAGGCAGCGGTCACGTTGCAGCAGTTGGAACATAGCCCGGGCTTCCCTTGGCGGTAGGTTAGGGTTAACCATTGTACGGAGCTCTTCGTCTGTTAACCCTTGGTGTGGCGGAGGTGCTGGCGCCGCCGGAACGTCTGCGAGAGCTGTGATCGAATGTGGTTGTACGGGCTCGATCGTTGCAATGCTGCTTCGTGCTGGTAGAATGGCGCGGGCTCGAGAGGTATTAGTTACCCACAGGAAGAAAGTATCTGCTGGGAGATCAACGACTGCGGCCGGAAATGTCAGGTAAGTGCGGTTAGTTATTTCGGGTATCTGCTGGATTAAGGACGGTCCTGCAATATCTGGAGGTGGGACAACAGCTATGACGGCGGTAGAACCTAGCAGGATGATGGTTGTTTCCGCGGCGGTACGTATCAGCAGTGTTGAGATAGTGTTTTGGGCATTGACGAGGTGGTCGTTCTGCGCATCTGTAAGGGTTACTGTAGTAGCTGCACAGTTGGGAATAGCGGCTGTTCCGGTGATGTCTGGGGACGCCATCGCCCATAGTTTTCCCTGGTCAGTGTAAGATGAGCTGGGTGGTCAGCGGATCAGTTGCAGCATACGGCTTCGTCGATTGGGCGAATCATTGTAGCAGCTACTGAATGGCGAGGGCTGGTTGGTCTGGCCTGGGTTGCGACGAAGGTTCCCTGCAATAGCACAGGACATGTCCGGTCTGGCTGCAGCGGAAGCAGATGGGCTGATCATCATGCGTACGTCACTCGTTGGTCCGTCGTCGTGGTGAAGTTGTTCGGCGCTGGGCTTGATGGTCGCTCTGTCCCCTGGTCATGAGCGTGGTGAGGTTTTGGACAACAGCGGTTAACGCATCGAGCTGTTTTTGCAGTTAATGGGTGTTGCTCGCAATTGGGGGTTGTTGTGTTGCGAGAGTAGCTATGGTTGGCCGATGGTCTGGAACAGGGTCTGTTATGTGGCGGGCTCGCTGTTGGTGCATTCGTCTGCATTCTGGGATCATCTCATTGATGGAGGATACTCGCAGGGCCAATAATGCGGTGTGTATGTCCGGGGCGACGCCTTTCAGGAGGTGATGGAGGCGTTGTTCGTCCGACAAGTGGGGATCTACTTTTCCACAGAGGTGAATAACGTCTTGAATATACGCCTCGCAGGACTCTTGGGGTAGCTATACTCGGGTGGAAAGTGTTCGTTCGGCTTCTGTGGCGATGTGGTGGGGTGCCACGAATGTTTCTTTGAATTTTGTGACGAAGGAGTCCCAGGTGAGGATGGTGGTTTCTTCATTATCAAACCAGCGGTGTGCGAGAGGGCGAAGGGTAGATAAGCCAATTTGTGATCGTCCGTCCAGTCATTAAATCGGGCTACTCGTTCGAAATCCTGAAGCCAGGCAAGAGGGTTAGTTGCTGTACAGGATAATTTCACGACATTACACACATGGGTTTATGACAATAAATAAGTAAAAATATAACTCCTAATACTCGTTTTGTCATAATATATATACACGCACACACTAGTGACCAAAATTGTGTAAAAAACTTTTAGAAAATTTATGTTTTGGAGGTTTCATTTAATGCAGAATGTAATTAACTAAAGTGTATTGAATTATCATTATTCTGTCAAAAGTTATAGCCAAATAAACGAAAAAAAAGAAAACACAACTGCTTCAGTAAAAAGAAGTAGATTTTCTTAAAGTCAAAACCGACCAATGAGAGTGATTGTTTTAAAAGCCAATCATGTGCTGATATGATACAGCAAGGCACCAATAAGGTGCTAGTATGAATTGCCACTCATTTCAATTAGTATTAGCAACCGTATTCAGTTGTTAAGAGTGCAATCAAGTTGGTCATACGTTTTTGTTGGGGTTTTTTTGGTTCAAAGTTTAATGGCCGAGTGCACCAAAATTCCATTAACTTTGATCGCTGCTAAAGCAACGATCAACTGACATTTCTGTGCACGAATGTCTAACTCCCTGATCAGATGGCAAATTTTAGCACCTCGGAAACTGGCGAGTTAAATTTGCTGCATTCAATAAAAAATCTCCCTTCAGCCCCCACGAAAACCAATGTTTAAAGAAGCCTGGCGTCGGCCTCGATTGAAACTGACTCCTGTGATTTTGACGATGAAATAGCTGTATTTATTCTTATTAAGTATTCCGAAAATAATGTTGAATGAGTTTACTTACTGTGAAGATTCTTATCGTGACATATCGTATCAACAATAACAAAATTCTGTCCGCATATATTTTTTCTACTCAATGGAGGCTGCCATTTTGTAACATACTGCGCCTATGCACAGAAATCCGGAAGTGATGTTCATTGTTGTTAACCAGTCGCAGCCACTTTTATAAACACATTTTGATGTTTAGCGAACATCAGTAAATGACTCGCGAAACATTCTTGGTGTACAGGAATTTTTACTTGACTGCAGGTTTTTCACTATTGCTTCCATAACTTAATGACTGCTTCATTTGCTGGTTGGTGCGCTCGGCCATTAGAGTACTGTATGATAACAGATTAAAAAGGCTTGACTGATCACTTAGGAAAAGAACTAAAATACTAACTTTGTGCAAAGAAGGATACTCCTATGAGGAAATCATTAAAAAAATTGATCAAAATATAACCAAAAGTGGGATTTCGAAGCTATGCAAGAGATATCAAGAGACTCAATCCGTTCACAACGCGCCTGGTAAAGGCAGGAAAAGGTGTACAATAGCTGTTGAATTGAGCTGGAGAATTAAAAGACTGAGCTTATATGACACAAGAAAATCATCTAATTTAATTAAAAATGAATTATCAGAATGTGGTTTTCATGTGAGTGCAAGGAGTATTAGTTGCAGACTCAAAGACTTTGCTTTAAATTCCAGAATTCCAAGGAAAAAGCCACTTCTGTCTCCCAAACAAAGAATGAAGAGATTAGAATGGGCTAAAAAACATGTTAATTGGTCAAAAGAACAATGGGATCGGTAATTTGGATCGATGAGACCAGAATATCCATATTTGGCAGCGATGGAATAAAATACGTAAGGAGGAGAATTGGAGAAGATTTGTTGCCTGAGTGCACTGTACCTATTATGAAGCATGCCGTTAGTATCATGATCTGGGTTGCATGATAGCTAAAGGTGTAGGCAGAATTTGTGTAATTGATGGCACTTTAAATGCCAAAATCCATCGAGACTAATACTTGGGCCAAAACTAAAGCCTTCGGCAAGTTACTTTTTCAGGATAATGAGACCTATCTATTTCAGCAGAACTCAGCTCCTTGCCATTGTAAAGCCGTAATTGCCGCAAAGTATTTCCCGACGAAGTATTAACAGAAGTGGTGAGAACTTATGAAATACGTTTCATCATGGTTTTACTGTAAAAATTTTTTTTTTAAATTGCCTTTTTTTTAAATAAATTGTATTGAATTGCATCATCTATTACATTGTTTTTATAATGACATAAAATGTTATGGTGTTATTCTAAGAAAAATGGATGTTATGAGCCAGCCAACTTGAAAAACACAAATTTTCTAAAAGGTTTCCACAATTTTGGCCACTAGTGTACATGTAAATATATATATGTTTTCTGATAGCCAAATTGTATAAATTCTACAAATATTGATAGATATATTGAAGTACAGTAGAGCCTCGATTAATCGTGGAATTGGGTGGCAAGGGTACCGCGGATAGTAAAAATCGCAGATAAATCGAAAAATGACTAAAAATGAGGTGTAAACACGAAAAAAAAATATTTCAGCATAATAACTACGTTTTATTATACAAAAAATATAATATGCGAAACTTTTAAAATATGTACAGTACAGTAGAAACCTTTCTGCAGAGCAAGAGCCTGCCACTCTTCCACAAATTCCGAGAAGGCCTATAGGATTACAAAGCACAATAAACCTGTCAGTAATTTTCGACCTTCGCACTGTAGGGCCTATTGTATTTTCGCTATTGTTGGCTTGGATTAAATTTTTTTTTTTGAGGTTCATAATTAAAAAAATTTTTGCGGCCTCGCGGATAATCCGGGGCTCTACTGTATTTACCCTGATAAAAGTTTAGTTAAGTTGCTTAATTTTATATATTGATATCTTTATTTTATTTTTAATAAATTAAAATACTTCTAATAAAAAAAAAAGTGAAAGAGAAAATTATTTACTTATAATCGTATATTCCTTTTCTACCTAATATTCATAATATAACAGGAGACAAAAAAAAAAAAAAAACTACTTTATCTTACAGAAAGAAGACAAATAAAGAAATAAATGGAATTAAAAAAAAAAAAAAGCAGCTTTGCTCTCAGCAGAATTGAGCTCTGGCTCCGTAGATCTCCAGTCCTATTGCTTATGTATTATGCCACACGAACACTTCCTTTGAACAACAGGAAGTTAATAAGCTACAGGCCATTCATTATACACTCATTAACAAAAAAAACGACGCCCCTAGAAGGAGTTGTCCGATGGAGACAAAAATTGGTGGAGAGGAAGATTATGTACAGAATAGAAAATGATTAAAATTTCAGACAAATTGAATGATTTATTTCAGAGTTACAGAGTTACAAAGTAACGAGCTCAATAAGGTGTCGACCCACCTCTACCCTGAATGCAAGCTGCCACATGACGAGGCATAGAGTGATTAAGCTCCCTGATGGTCTCCTGCAGTATTTCTTGCCAAATTTGCTCCAATTGTCGGGCTAGGTCATCCACATTCCCTGGTGGATGCAGTCGCCTTCCCATCATATCCCAGACATGCTCGATTGGAGAGAGATCTGGGGATCTGGCTGGCCAAAGAAGTGTTTCACAAGCTGCAAGACAGGTCATAGGAACACATGCCGTATGTGGTCTGGCATTATCTTGCTGAAAAATAAGGCCAGGGTACAGCAAAAGGAAGGGTAGCAAAACAGGTCTCAGAATGTCGTCGACGTACCGCTGTGCTGTAAGTGTGCCGCTAATGACGACCAAAGGGGTCCAACTATCAAGGGAAATGGCATCCCAGACCATAACTCCTGGTTGAGGGCCTATGTGGCGTGCAATAGTAAAAGCAGGATCGGCCCGCTGCCCTGGGCGTCTCCAGACACGTCTGCGACGATCGTCAGGACACAGTTGGAAGTGGGATTCGTTGCTAAACACTATACGTCCCCAGTCAGCATCATTCCAACCGGATCGAGCCAAGCCACTGTAATCTGGGCCGACGGTGTGCAGAGATGAGTGGCAGATGGCGTAGCGGTCGGTACGAGCGTAGATGTCGCTCTCTCAGCCGTCTGTGAATGGTCATGGTGGACACTCGTTTGCGGGTCGCACATCTGATGGTTGATAACGATGATTCAGGCGCTGTGACAGCTGATCTGACAATCACTCTATCCTCCCGCTCTGCTGTGGCCCTAGGTCGACTGCTACCTTCTTGACGCTGAAATCTGTCATTGTCCACCCATTCCTGCCAGCATCTTCTAATCGCTGCATCACTTCGACCCATAACGAGCGATTCTCCGATTTGCCCAACCTGCCTCTTTCAATCCAATGATATGATCTCTTTCAAACTCTGATAGTTGCACGTAATGAGCTCGAATCCTGTGGCGAGGCATTTTTTCAGTCGTTGAAAGGTATCCTAACTCGCAATGCAACAGAAATTTTGACCATCAGATTGATCAAAATCAGATCGCTTCTTATATACACCTGCTGAGTGCTGAGTTCCAATGCGCTGTAGCTCTCGCTATTCATTCATTGGACACCAAAGTTTAATCATTTGCATGGGCGGTCCCAATGTCTTTGCATACGAAATTTCATTACAATCGGACAACTCCTTCTAGGTGCGTCGTTTTTTTGGTAATGAGTGTGTATATATTTTGGAAGTACTCCATGGTGTACTTTCATCTCAAAAAATGTCATTGTTTTTGGTGATGTACAGGGTGAGCCCTCTTGTAAACCATGAGTTGGGTCTTCTGGTCTCTCTGAGCTTCAAGTTCAGTTGTCACCTAACACTAACATATTCAATGTAATTAGTATTTGAATTATGTTTCCTAATAAATCCCATTAATGACTGAATAATGAATAGTGACAGATATTGGTGTATATTACCGTCATTCTGGGAAATGTCATTTGAAGTTATTCATCTACCTCCAATGCGTAGCAATAGGTTATGTTGCAGTTCTGTACAATGGTTGCTGCAAAGCATTTCTCGAACTCAAAGTGAATTGGACTTGGAATATTATCTGGGCTTTTATTCATCAAATGAAGGAACAATTGCCATCATTCCCTCAAACACAATTTGGTCCTTAGAAGGGGCCTACATTGGGCTTGTTTTTTATTGCATGACTTAGAGTAAGCAATTAGAAATTATTACTTACTATGGACAGCATTTCTTTGGACTCAATGGAAGTGAGAAACAATGGGAAAAATGCTAAAAACAATAGATTTGTTGACCATTTATTTTTACAGTAACAAATTTGAGTCACTTTAAAATCACAATCGTCTGGAGTCAATTGAATGATTTGTTTAATTTTTAAATGTTATGTTTTTCTTGCCTATCAACTATTATTCTAAAATAATATTAATGTAGACTATTACTAAGTGAGGCTCAATAAAAACAGATTTATACAATATGGTGAAGCTAAAATTTTTGGATATACATAAATGTAATGATGTACATTTTCAATTGAAGAAAGCTATGTTATGTAATTCTATGTCTATTAAAACCGTCTTAATCTCACAGAAATGAATTAACTTGAAGTTCTTTATATGTTTGCAGCCAACAGCAACAGAGAGAACGGGAAATGAAGATTCGTACCCTGGAAGAAGCAGCAAGGGGAGGAAGAACTTTTGATCACTTAGGTCCAATGGATAAACGCTGAGAAACAATATCAAGTGACAAAAGAACACACAAGCTATCAAGGCTTGAGTGATTGTGAGTGTCTTACAGAGCAAATTATTTTGATGCCAGGTAAAGAAAAACTGTACGCCTCAATGGGTTTTTTTAGATAACCTCAAAAGAAGCTTTGAAGGGCATCTAATTAAATGCAAAGTGCTGATGGTGTTAAGAAATAATAATAATGTTAACTCAGACTTCCTAGTCAAAACTTTTTAAGATAAACATATAACATTGTCCACCATCTCCACTAAAATTGAATAAGAAATAGCCAGCAACGGAATACTTTGTGATTTGGACACAAAGTGTGTTGAATTTATTCCAAGGAAATAAATTATTGGAGGAAAACAAAAATTGAAGCTTTGTAATTAATCAACTTTTCCACTTGGATGGTGCTACACCCTTTAAAAACCACTTAACATTTAATAAAATTCTATTCCCACTTTAAAAAGAAAATAAATAATCCTGTATGAAAAAAAAAGAAGTTGACAATAAATGCTTAAAAACTATGTAACTGCCAAATGAAAGAAGAAAAGTGAATTGGTTAGTTTTTGCATCAGTGTTTGGATCTCTGCGATGCAACATCTTTAAAAAAACACAAATATTCCTGCCTTGTTTTTTGCATAAAGGCACACTTAAGTAAAATAGATTAAAAACTATAGAAAATAACCGAAGGTATTTTGGTGTCAGTTCCTATACTTTCCTCATTTCTTCGGCATCATTAATTTCTCCATTGTTTTCTAAGTGGTTGAATTTAATCAGATAGTTATTAAATTTTTATTGGAAATTAAAAATGAAAAACATTCAGTATGACAATGTTATTCTTGAATAAAAGCTCTGTGATGCTTTGTCAATTGAAGATCTCATAACGAACAATCTTTCATGATTTTTCAAAATATTTTATTAATGATTAGTGATGTTAGGTTTTGCGTAAATTAATTTCTTTTAAAAACAAAAATAGTGATATTGTAAATCAACTTGTATATAACTTGTTTTTCTTTTGAGTGTCTCACCATCTCTCCCTTCCCTCTGAGAAACCCATTCTTGGGAATTTAATTTTTATTCAGAAAAAATAAAATAAAAAAAAATATTTAAATATTAATTTTTTACAGACTTAAATGATGAACACTAAAGGTACAGCAGAACCTTTTTTTTTTGTAGCAAACAGTGTTATATAAATATAATAATTTATTATCTTTTTAACATCTACTTTTTTTATTGTCAGGATTGGATTTTTGTTAAGGGAAAATAAAACATCATTGTTACTGTACGATAGTCCTAGTAGACTGCCACCACCAAATACAGATGTATTGTACATGTATATATATATATATATTGTACATTTTTTGTACATGCACATCAATACATTGGTATATAAATGTATAGGAATTATACTCATCTGCCGTTGACAGGTTCTTATGTGTAAATTTAGTAATTTAGTATATTATTTATTAGAACACTTGGAAATAATCATTTAAAATATACACTTTTTATTATTATTATTATTTTAATAAGCTCCCTTGTCTCAAAAAATCCTTAATTTATTTTAAGATGTTTTATTAATTTATGGAATTGTCTTTTTAATTGTTTAGCTTTGAGAAATCCTTTAATTTTTTTTTCTCTCCTAATTATTGTTTTGCTATTTACGGATCATTTCTGTTAACTTGTCCAGTTCTTTTCAGCCTAATATTTGTTTTTCTTTAATTTCATTCTCTGGGGAGGAAAGGCTTTTATAACTGATAGCTTTGGTTTTTTTTTATGTATTTGTTTCTTGTTTTAGAGGAGAGAGGATTCTCAAATAATGAGAAAATAAATTTCAAAAGTAAGTAATGATTGTTGTTTATGAATAGGACCTCTATGATTATTACAAATCATCATCAAGTTAAACATAAATTCAAAGACAGTCAAATAAACATTAAAATACATTGCCCGGAATAGTAAATGGTTCATTTTCATGTATTTTTATTATTTATTTGCACAATCCTATTGAGGATGTCTGGTGTCTAAAACTGCCTGAAGGATAAGCTTGCATTCAACAACTCCCCAGCCCTTTTATATGTATATATAAATATAAATAATTATATATATATACAGCATATATACTTGTACAGATTGTTTTGTATATTTATATTGTATAATGATAACTACTATATGGAAATTTTTAATTTGAATTACTTCATATCAGCCTTAAAGAAATAAATAAATAAATAAAAACAAATAGTCTCTGGAAAAACAAATCAACAAAGATTCAATTATGGATCATTTCTAGTTTGTTAGTATTAATTGTCATTTGATCTTAACAAGATACCCAAGTAAATTTACTGATACGTTATCAATTGGATCAATAAGTACAGTTTATTTTACAAAATTACTATGAAATAAAAGCTGTTTCTTTAGAAGATGTAACTGACTTTGATCAATTGTTTTGTAAAAAAAGGCTTTTCCACTATCCTGGGATTGTTTCCTACCATTTAAACAAATGACTACGATTATATTTTCAAGAAGTTGGTTTCAAAATACTAGACATGTTTCATCATCAAGGAATGGCAAAAACATACAGGAGATATAAAGGAAACAGAAACACCGACAAGCATTCTTCTGTTCAGAAGATAGGAGGGGTTTGGTATCAGTCAAATTGGGGTAAATCCTATTTCTTGTTTGAAGGTGTATGAATATCTTTGGCAGTGAAAACTTTGTGTGGTGTTTGTGGAGAGTTTGTCCAATATGACACGAGTGGCATTGGAATCCACTAGTGGACGGATGATTTGTCAATCAGGAACATATGATAGAATGGGACTGGTTTTTATGTGTTTTTCATTGCCTTGAAGACAAACATCACTAAAGAATTTACATCCACCCAAACACCCATGGATCTCAAACAACCTCTCAAAAATGCACCCAATATAGAAAAAAGAAACGGGATGGGGGATTATTGTAGGTGGCCAGGGATGTTAGGGGTATAAAACACAAAAAAAGGAGAATATTGGTTTATTTTTCAATGTCATTTTTATTTACAAATAATATATAACTACAGAGGATATCCTGTTAGATTTTCACGCTTTTTTTTAAACTATTCATTGATCTGAAGTGATTGGCAACACATAAGACTCTTCTCCAAATCTGGTTGAATGACCTTGAAAACTGAAGTTTTTGCAATAAAGAGAAACGTAATTTTATCAGAACTATTTCTTGGACTGAAGTTGTTGGTAATATTTTTTAGAACAAAGGCAGGCTTTTTTGTGTGATGGAAAACTACTTGGATGAAATACTAGATTTCCTCTGCTATTCATTGATCAGAAGTCAGTCTACGATTTTCATAAAGTGATATTTTGTTCTCGAATCGTTACCAGTAACTTTTGATTAAGGGATAGAATTCAGAAATAACGTTCATTAGGAAACTTGAATTTCTATATATTTTATATTTATGCTTATACATGTTAGAGACGTTTTAGTTAATATATTTATTTTTAAAAATTAAACTACAATTAGCATTTGTATAAGGGATACCATTTATATAAATAATGGTCATTTTGTTCTGTTTTTGGATCTAAGTATTTGGCGCAGCTTAGCCGCAGCTGCTTTTGCGCCATTAAACACCAACCAACCAACCTTGGATCTAAGTATTAAGAGAAAGAACGTGTGTCCTATCAGAAGTCTATAGCTATTAAATTGAAGACAACAGAACAGCAAACAAAACAATTTCAACATTGATAAACTATTTGTGAACTTTTAGTTACTTTTTTTTTTCCTTATTACAAATAAAGAGTTAAATAAAGAAATCGTATCTTTCATAAATGATACTTCATAGTCTGTTCTTCATTTTTAATATCTAATTTAAAATAATGGGAAAAACGTTTAGGAAAAATAATTCCGAATCAGATTGGTAGAAATAGGATTTATTAAACAAGCAACAAGTTGTGTATTCCAAAAATTGTATCCCGATTATAAAAGAAAAAGAAATATGTAGAATATTTGTAAATAAGTATTGTAATGTTATCGTAAATTAAGTAAATAGAACAAATGATAAATATGGAAGAAGTGTTATTTGAAAAGAAACCAGTGATGTTGGATTCTGAGATGTTCTCTCCTGCGAGTGTGTCTCTGGGACGTCAATGAAAAGGTGAGCATCCTCAATACTATACCTAACTAACATTTTTTATTTATATTTCTGTCTTATTGTTTCAGAGGATAGGGCCAGGAAAAATCAACTTTTGTTTTAGCTAAGATTTATACATATTTTCAAAATCATTCAGAATCTATTTTCTAAAGCAAAAAAAGTGTCGTGCAGATTAAGTTGGCATCTATTACTTTCTAGTATGCTGTAATGGTTGAAGCATGAAACTAAATTTTTTAATTTTTTTAATTGTGTATGTTTTCTTTTTAAGTTTGAATTAACATAAGTCTTTTAAATTGAAATTAACCAAAGCCAAACAAGGCATTTTTATTTACTTTCCAAACAAAAAAAACAGGGCAATAAGAGCATAAAACGTTACCTTTTGCCAATCTTCCCTCTTTACTTTCCATTCCCCTACCACAGTTATGCTCAAATAATTTTTCCTCTTTTATTTTAAAAACAAAACATTGTTTTTAAATTTGCAGAAAGTTTATCCATATTATATTCATATCGTATCATTCACATCATATTATTCTGTGAATTAAATGTTTAGAATTACAGAAAATATAACACCAGTAGGGTAAAGTGACCAATAGTCGGCTATAAGTCGAGAAACCTATCAGTAGGCATAAAAAGCTAAACAGAACTTAACTGGTTAGGAACTGAAATCTCTGATAAATATAAAATTAAATATTTTACTTAAACTTTACAAGGGCAAATTTGACCAATAGTCGGTCACCGAAACTTAGTCTGGCAGGAAAGACCAAGTCGGCCAGTGGCCGTATAATGGTCAACACGTTTGTTTATTCATAATTTTGGTGTGTTAAATAGTGTAGGTTATGCCACTAAATATGATTAAAACAAAGACTAGACCTAAATTAGAAGTTTAATGTGTTCGCTACATCTTTCTCCGTTTCCTATCCTTTATTTTCATCATTTTTATATGAAAAATCTTTACAGGTATTTTCTTATTTCTTTATTTCCTCGAATATCATCTAAATGCCTCCTTGTCTTCTTGAGACGGATGTCTTCCAGATGCTTTATGGTACTCCCTCGAGCCGCCTCCCCCATCTGAGTCCCGCTTTAATCACTTTCCTTCATTTTTACTTTTGCCTTCATCTTTTGTTCAGCCTGTCAACAGATGTACTTTGTAGACAGGTCGGCGCCCTTCCGCACCCAATCCACTGCTCTCTAGGGGGAGACAGGGCTAATAAAACAAAACAGTGAAACAAGAAGGTGCAAGGAGCATCTGAGAAGGGCAGGTGGCCAGCCATCTACTGTCCTTCGAATGCTCACTGCTATGAAAGGTAGACAGCTTTGTGCTTTGCTGCTTTGTGCTTGGCGAAGACCGCTTGGCACAGCTCTAAAAGGAATCTGCTTAGGCCTGCTGTGAAAGAAGGACTCGGCAGCAATTAGCAGCACCGAGGATTTTGTTGCGTCAAGTGAGCGTATTTCGAATCCTCGTGCCTGTGAAGTGCGTTGTTGCTACGCTGCAGACCTCAATTGACGATCCCATCTAGGCTATCTGCACCTGGCAGGATTGCTCTTTGGCTAAACAAAAGTACAGGGTGTTCGGACTAAATTTGACAGTTTCGTGTTTAAGACAAAAAAAGTGAATATCTTAGCCAAGAATAAATTTATTGAAAAAATAAAAAGATATATAAAGATTAAAGGTATCTCAAGATATTTCATTCAAAAAAGCCAACCTCAGCATCTACGACAGCCTCAAGCCGGCTTCGGAATCTGTTGCAGGCAGCCTTGACGGTGTCCCGAGGGAGAGCCCCAAACGCCTCCTTGATCCTGGCAATTAGCTCGGACTTTGTGTTACAGGCAGTGCGGTTGGTGTGTTTCGCAACTGCGCCACACA
Source organism: Thereuonema tuberculata (assembly GCA_023159025.1). Taxonomy (NCBI): domain Eukaryota; kingdom Metazoa; phylum Arthropoda; class Chilopoda; order Scutigeromorpha; family Scutigeridae; genus Thereuonema; species Thereuonema tuberculata. The sequence continues at coordinate 29,201,746 of JAFIDM010000005.1, forward strand.
CATAATAATCCATAGGATTGCAATCAGGGGAGTTCGGGGGCCAAACATTAGGACTGGTGGCATCGTAAAAATTCTGACAACCACTTCTGAGTCTTCCCAGCAGTAGGGCAGGGAGCTGAATCTTGCTGCCACACAGATGGTCGTCCAGAAGCCACCTCCACCCAAGGTTTGACTACGGTGTTCAGCAACTCCATATAGCCATTTGACCCAGTTGCCTGGGTCTACCATCACTTTCTCTTGCAGTTTTTGAATGAATTCTGGTGTACGGAGGCAATCAGAACGTCTGCTGTGTGTTTTCCTACAAGCCACGGCTTCATAGTCTCCGTTGCAGTTTTTCATTTGGCTTCGTATTGCTTTCACAGTGCTTAACAAGAATTGAGCAGCTGCAATGATTGCGGAATTTTCATGCCCGGCACGAATCATCATGATGCAGGTTATTCTTTTCCAATATTCAGATGGGTTCCACTTGTCCATTTCAGTTAATTTTAACACCAAGGGTAAAGCTGACATTAACGAATAAAAAAAATATGTAGAACATTTAAAAGCTTTCTCGAGAACCCATTTTTTTTTTACATACAAAAACTGTCAAATTTAGCGCAAGCTCTGGCCCACATCACTGCTCCCGAGAACTGCCACGAACTATGCAACTTCAAGTGAACTCTATACTGTGCTGGCGCATAAGTATGCCATAAGTGCCATTTATATTGGATATTTAAATTATACACCTTTTATTTTATTTCCTTTGGAACCCAGGGTTAATGTATGTCTTCATTGTATTCATCTATTTGTAAATATATATATTATTCCTTATTAAACTTTTTTTGTATTGTAAATTACTTACCTGTATCACTCATTAGTTGTGATCTATCTTAACTCTGTAATTTGTTCGTTGTTCCTTGTACTGGCCCGCATTGAGGGACGGCTGCCTAGTAGGTGCCGAATGCCGCAGGTCAGACCCACTGATAAAACCCCTCCTCCCGGCTCAACAGCCAAGCACCGGCATACTATCCCTAAATCCTTTCCCCTATTTCTCATTTCCTTGACGAGGTAAAATTGGGCCCAGCTTCTTCGTCTAGTCCTTCAGACATTCCACTGCGTTGTTCTCCTTATCCTAACCCTCTCCTTACCCTATGAACCATGGCAAGGCGTTACAGTTTGTTTAATTTTAGTAAAGGTGTGAAAAATGTAGTCAGACTAAAAATAATAAGGGTAAACTCTAAACAGTCTGAGTAAAAACTAGTATAGGCTACAAAAGTTCAGTTTTTGAGTCTTTTTTGGTTTTTACTGCAGGTCTAGGCCTAGAAATAAGTTTTGGAAGCTTGATTTCTGCTGCAATGAGTTTCTTGGCAGCTGCTTCCTCTTGTTTATGTTTTCGATTTTCCTTTGCTTCTTCCTCCTTTTTTGTTCGCATGCTTCTTTTTCCAATTGAATTTCAAGTTTCTTTTTAGCTTTTTGAACTTTGGCTTCAAATACTTGATTGCTGGTAAGAATGAAGTACTCTGGTTTATTTCTTGGTTGAGTTTTTTTTTTTTTTTTTTTTTTTTTTGCAGGCTTAGGGAAAGGTAAAACATCTGAATAGTCATTGAGTGATTCAAGAGGATGAGGTGTTACTAGTCACAGTATGGGGCTTCTGGGATATTTGTTTGGAGCAGAAAATTACTTTGGTTCAGGCCTACTACTGGTCGATATTGATCTGTGTGAGAAGAATTGTTTTTGGATAATCATTGGAGTAGCCTTATCAGACGAGGCTAAGGCTCTTGTTCTGAGTTCATGAGGTCCGTCATAATTTTGTACTTCTTCCAAGCAGCATAAATTGCATAATCCCTATTTTCCTTTCCAGTTAGGTACCATCGCTCATACCTGTGTAGCTTGTTTCATAGTCATCGAACAACCTAAAGCCGACAATGCAATTCAACAGTACATGCCCTTGTTTCTCCCAAAAACATGGTGGTGTTGTCTGTGTTTGTGAAATCTTCAGGTATTCCTAAATATTCATTTTCTGTGTGAAGTAAGGTAGGCCTAACTTTTAAAATATTTGAAGAAAAAGGAGTTGTACGTAGATGGTGTATCCTTTCTGTTAACTAATTCACTGTTTGAATTAGGACTGTTCATGGTACGTAGTAGATGTTTTGCTGGACTTGTTCATTCTGGTAGATCTACAGATTGGAGAGTTATTGTCCGAGATGCTGCTGCTGTTAAAACCATCCATGTTGAAAGGAAAAATGTTTTCTGAACTGGGTTGAGGAAAAGATATATTACTAATGCCTACTTCAAACAGTAGTCGCTCCATAAATAGACGTGACTAAATGACCACAATCTTAACTGATTTATAAAATTAACTCAAAGTCGGCTGGTCAAGATTTCGGTGATGCAACAGTCCGACTTTAGAACAAATTGCAATGGAGTAAACGTTATTTAAGAAAATATATCTAAAAAATCCCTTTGTTTATGCCAGTATTTATCCTACAATAGACAGAAATGTAACTCTCCTGACCACAGTTAAAACTTGCTCAGTTACATTCAAGTCAGCAGTTAGACAAAGTGTGTGATCGCTACATACAGCACTGACGATGGTTTCTGTTTGACCAACTTTCATTTTTGTTTTCTGTTCTTTCAGAGAGCAAAAGAAAGCGGCCGACTTTAGGTCACTTGACCTTAAATAGTGGAAAAAAAAACCATTAAATTAATAGTTTGTTAATTTTAAGATTTCTATATTTAATAAATAAAACTAATTCTTTCATTCTATAAGTAACTCAAATGAAAATGATTTACATTTTAAAATATTTAAATATTAACATTTGAACTTTTGCAAGCAACCATTATTAACTTCATTTGCTTTTCTTACTCATATTTTTTCATCAGTGCTAAATTTTATGTTAAACTTTCTATAGAAATTGCCTATAATTTTATAAATGGATATAAGATTATTAAAGACATTAAATAATAAATTCTGTACTTTATTTCAGAAATTTTGGAACTACTGGGCGATCCAAATTAAAGACAAGGTGTTTAAACCTCTCTATAGGAAAAACTACTGGGTGAATCCCAACCAAATTTTGTACACATCTATCCTAAGTATGTGGTTTCAATTTTGATATTATGAAGAAAAAAAAAACAGTTAAAATTTCGGCCACTAAGAATGAATTGTCACATAAGTCACATGTGAATGAATTGTGTTACCTTTAATTTCATATTACCTAAAATGTCTAATAAATAAAGAGTTAACCTGCAATAACTAGTGGAATCACAATAACATCACAGATACGACTCCACGTGCCTCCATCACCTTCGTTGCACAACACACTCAACAGCAGAACTCAACTGACATGCATTGAGTTGTCACATGTTGCGAAATTCTGTCTTTTAACACAGCTAAATTTGGAACATTGATTGATAAATGAGGCTCTTTAAGTAGCCCCACAGCCAAAAATCACGAGGGTTCAGATCTGGTGATCAAGGCGGCCATGCATTGGGAAATGATAATTACTCTGTTGTCCGAAAATGTTTGCCATACTAAAGGTTTCATAGGTAAAGTTATGTGAGGGGGTGCACCATCTTGCATGATGATTGTGGTGTCAACACAATTTCTCTGTTTAAGTGATGGAATTACAAAGCTTCGGAGCACCTCGATATATCTGGAGTCGTTCACAGAACATGTCACTAGCCCCAGTCCTGTGTTTCTTCAAAGAAGTAAGGACCAATGATGAAGAATGCTGTGAAGCACTCCTTTCCAAATGCAGTGGAATTTAATACTGAACATGTGGATTACTGTCAGACCAAATATGGCAGTGTCTTTACAGCACCATTCAAATGGAAATGAGCTCATCACTCCATAGTATTTGCTACGCCCATTCATCATCCACCATCGTCTGAGTAACGAATGTCAAGGTAAATGCTTTCCATGTATCATAATCACCAGCAAACAGTTGGATATTTTATAGGGATAAAACTTTATAGTCCAGTAACTTTATACATCACAGCATGCGTCAAATCCGGTAGTTCTGATTTTTTGCAGACTTGTTTATGATGTTGGCCTAATGAATAATCCAAGTTTGTGACCTCGAGCGCCGAATGCAACTTTGTCAAAAATCGAAAAAATCTGGGTTTTTTTTTTTTTCAAGTTTTGGCGATTATAACCCTAAAGGACTAGTTTTTGAAAAAACTTTCTTAGGTTTTTAAAGTAGATTAATTTGCTACAATATGATACTAGAACTGTCTCTGTAGACCCAATAGTTTCCGAGATTAAGCCTTTCAAAGTTTATCATTTTTTTCGAACTTCGCAATTTTTTGCAATTCTGTCGTTCTGAATGAATTTTGACCCTGATTATACTATCGAAGCCCTGTACTTTATGATGGGATGTTAAAAAAGAAAATGAGAAGTGTGAACGATGATGTTTAAGTGTTGACATTAAAGTCGGCGTTATCAAAAGAAAATTGCACAAACGACATTGAAGGGTCATTCAACGTGAGTTGGTCTGGTCGCATTATGGCCGAAGTTTCCAAAAGCATAGTATCCTTGTAACTAGCTGAGAATCCAAGCGTTGACAATAACTCAACCAGATGTTTTGACCCGAACTTGTGATACAAGAATACACCAATCCCATGCAGTAAACAAGAGATGAACGAGCGAGGCCTGACTGCCGATAATATTGAATGTGCAAGAGCAACGTACTTCTTTCTATAGGAATCCAAGCAGCTTCGTTTGTCTTTTAAAATTACTGTTTCGAGCAACAGTTTCAAAGAATCAGGGATAACTGAATTTACATTCTGGAAGAAGTCGTCGGATGGTGTGAATTGTGTTGTGTCGTACACTTGCGACCGTATAGCCTCTCGTATGACTTCAGCAGCTGCTTTCACCACACGTAGTCTTTCTGCTTGAGGATCTGAACTTCCACTGTCATACCATGTACTGGTGAGAATTTTGTGACCTGTGTTTTTAAAACAAACAGTCGTGTGTTTGAAGGGTCTCTCAACGATCGAAATGTCCATACTTTGCAAACAAGCGATTTTTGACTGTTTGTAGTTGAGGTCGTTCTCCTTCTATCTGGTCCATGAGTTCATCTAGAGAGAACTGACACTCCTCAGCATTCTCTTCCAGAAATGAATAAATCTTTTCCATGGCCTCCTCAACAGTGGGATGCTGACGATTTCCCCTTGACTTTCTGTTGGTGGTGCCTGGTAGAGCTTTGTTTGGCAAAACCAATGATATCTGGCATCAAGGGCTACCAAATCTGTGTTCTCAGATATACGCTCTTTTATTTTAAGAGCCCATTCATCACCACGTTTCTCAGCTGCTTTCAAGATTGTTGCACTGAGAGACGACTTTTCCGCAGTAATGACATTGTTCCGTTTTTCTGGCTTCTTCTTCCTTTCTGCCACAAGGAACTCTTCAATTATTTTGTCTCCACATAGACAACAGTGTTCTCTGAAATTGAACTGCTCAGAGACTGATCTCGTGGCCCTTGATGGCATAATATTTGATTTTCCACTGCTAACAGCTGCTTTGATCAACTTCGGATTGTTGTATTTTATCTGACAAGCACTGTGCAGATATATCTCATTTACACCCTTCAATAAACGCTGATTTCCTATGTTCTTAAGGTAAATACTCGACGCAAGAAGGGTTTTTACACCTCTTTCCTTCACCAGACGCACTTGACCTTCACTTAGTCTCCTTACATATAAAACACAAACCCACGCTGCGACTGGGATCAGACATCCTGTAGATTTTGAGTTCAAACGGCACTCACGTTATGGGCAGCAGGCCAGTCAACAACTGAAATGAAAAAAAAAAATTAGGGAAGGTTAAAAACGTGCTACTGGTGGGTCGCATTCGTGACGTCACAAGAGCAATACTAGCACACTCCATCGGAGGTAATTGGAACTTCATCCCGCTAGTTACACTGGCCTGCGAAAAAAAAAAAAAAATTTCTCCGGCAAAAGGTTGAAGAGCTGATTTACCCTAATTTAGGTGTGCTGAGTTCAAATATGTAAACCGTTTTTGCCTATCACGTACAGTTTTTTTGCTATTTGAAATCCAAATTTTACACATTGTTGTAATTTCTATAGAAAACACCATAATAGAGAATATATGTAATTTTAATGGGACATGACCAAATTACAACGAATATACAAAAAAGTAACATGTTCATTGCTGGATTGTATGAATCTCACTTCAAGAACACTATTGTTTGCTGCACTTTGATGTGAATGAACGCTGTGTTGATTTGCGTTTGTGTTCCTCAGTAGTTACAGAGGTACCGAAAGCAGGGACTACTTCTATCAAAACTCTTCACGTACTGCTTCATAATTCCCAATTTAATATGTAAAGGGGGCAATAACACATCTTGAGGATCAATTAATGGACGATTTACAATGTTTTTTTCTCCAGACACGAACTGTTTCCTCTTGGGTCACTCAGACACTAACCAGTGACGATCCCTGTCCCGAGAGTCCCACTCACACAGAAAACACGGGAACTTTATATATCCTCTTTGCTGCCCTAATACGAAACCGCACACTTTTAAAACTCAGCACAGTAACCATCTGTGTTCATTGTAGTACAGTTTCTGCAACACCATAGATAAATTGTGATAGTTTTCACGAAGAGATGTTGAATGGGCGACTGGCACTGAAGCAAGTTTATTTCCATTGTGCAGAAGAACACCTTTGAGACTTCTTTTACTGGCATCAATAAATAGACGCCAGTCCTTTGCTTGGTAAATAGTTCCAAGACGACGAATCAAGCCAGGGATATCACAGTAAAACACAAGTTCGTCTTCGTGAACAAAAAACTGCCGGAATTCTTCCTCTCCGATTTCTGTAACAATATGAATTTGTCCCAGGAAGTAAAAGATTTCTCTCTTTAAATCTTGATCCTAAAAGTTCACTCTTTTCTTTTGTGAGGCCTAGGTCACGCACCAAATCATTTAAGTCACACTGATTATAAAGATGTGACTTATCCTCAACATCTGGTAGAAAGGTATCATCATCACCATCCTCCGCACTTGAAGATGACGAAGACACATTCTCTGGTAACTGTATTGGTGGTTTTGGGACAGGAATATCGGGTCCATGTGGTACGGGAGTTATGGCAGATGGAAGGAGAGATACACAATGTGCTTTTTGTTTTTCATATTGAACCCGGACACTTTACCTACACAAAAATAACAGTCGTCAAAGTGATTTGTTTGTTCCCGCCAAACCATTGGGATTCCGAATGGCATTGATGGCAACAACCCTTTGTACCATTGCCGCAGGTTTTCTACACACGTTTTACACACAATATGGGGTGCGAAATTCTTGTCCTGATCACCTAACTTCATGTTAAAATATGCCAAGTACAGGCTTTTTATAAATGGTGTTATATTTCGCTTCTGGCCTTTACTTGTATATTGGCCATATATATAACAGAAAGAGTTGTGATTGTTCACACATTTTCGCATCCGAACATCTCTGCCACTTGCCATTTTAACACAAACTAACTAACTTATTCACTCAATCGACTTCAAGTGCACGTTGTAACATATAGACAAAGGCATGACACACGTTCTCAGACTACGGAGGAACGCGATCATGGCGTTTTTACCTTGTCTGACACTGCGCATGCGCGAACTGCAACTGTTCTATTTGTTGTTCCGGTGATCCTATATGATTACCTACTCCTCTCCAAAACACAGCACATACAATATTTTCTCTCAGACATGTCCATACCTGCATTCCATACAATCAAGCCAAACCTCATTTACAACAACGAAGCTCAATTAGCATACACATGAGACGGATTTATGACAAATCTGTATGTGATACGAAACAACTGGTATTTTTTTTACATAAGGACACTAAATGTAACTTATATCACATACAATTATTTTTGCCGGAAAATCTTCGCAGGCCAGTGTTATTCGAGTAACGTCTAAAATATTGCAAAAAATTGCGAAGTTCGAAAAAAATGATAAACTTTAAAAAGGCTTAATCTCGGAAACTATTGGGTCTACAGAGACAGTTCTAGTATCATATTGTAGCAAATTTAGTCTACTTTAAAAACCTAAGAAAGTTTTTTTCAAAAACTAGTCCTTTAGGGTTATAATCGCCAAAAGTTGAAAAAAAAACAAACGATTTTTTTCGCAGTTTTTTCGATTTTTGACAAAGTTGGGTTCGGCGCTCGAGGTCACAAACTTGAATTATTCATTAGGCCAACATCATAAACAAGTCTGCAAAAAATCAGAACTATCGGATTTGATGCATACTACTCCTTACTTTCAGGCGACAAAGTTACTGGATCATTAAGGCATTTCTCAGAACTCTTCACACTGTCATATATTGCATGTCCAATTCCATTGATATTGCACTTGCACTACTACTACCATGTGCATTTGCGATTCGCTACTCCACTACTGCAGTTGCAACTTCATCTGTACTCTAGGTCCACTTGGCTTGCGAGCTCATCAAGGCTTTATAGCAAACGTTCCTGTCTCTTCAAAACAAAACAAAAATCATTTTTCAAAGATTAGTAATGTTCAGTGACCTCTCCATAAACCTTTTAACTGATGAAATGACTTAAGTGCAGCAGGAAATATTTCAATAGTGCAGAAGAATAAGTTGTTTTTCCAGCGAGGAATTAATTAACGGAAGACAACAGTTAATGGATTAACTTTAATAATGGCTAAACTTCACTAAATCTGAAACGATAATTATAAGGTTTAATTGTCGAATTAATTGTAGCAAAATCTTCTTTATTATTAAATCAGTGATATTTAAGTGCAAAATATCTTCCAGTTGTGAAGTGAAAATAGTACTTAATTCTAATCCTAATTAAATTTGGATGAAGAAGATTAGAATAACTACAGTGCATTATTAGTGAATTTAAACATATTAGTTTGGAGAAATATTCCTTACTAGAAGTGTTAATTAGTGATTCGTGTGCACCAGTATTAAGAGAAATAAATATCGAGCAGATATTTATAGAGAGAAAGTTAGTGAAATAAAATTAAGTGTGAGAACATTAACTTTATTCAACTACAGTCCTGTGATACTGTGAAGAACATTTTTACCTGAACAATTACATTAATAGAAGAACAGTTCATTTTCCTGAGTGATATTAATTCAATCAGGAATTTTAAGAATAACTATTTTAAACTATTTTCTGTGTCTTAGAGGAAAAAAAATACTACAATACTTGTCCCCAGTGGAACAATTATTTTGTTTATTATTTGGGTTTTTGAATGAAGGTTAACAGAATCAAATTCAGTCTAAAAATTCAAAACTTTTTTTTTTTAGCTTTGCTTGAAAGTGCAGGAATTGAAGAAATGCATTGAAATAGAAAAAAATTGGTTGAGCTCACATTATCTAGGGACACATAATTTCAACAGAAATTCCCACTTTTAACATCTTACATTTTTCTGAAATTATGAAACAATGAATTGACGACACAAAAAGTTTTGGAACCAGAAGACTTCTATTGCTAAGACTCATTCAATATTGACTAAAATATTTCAGGTTGTTTTATACAAAAATGAAATAATACATTTTTTCCATTTAATTGTACAAGTCTTAAAAATCCTATTTCTAGAGTTATTTTAGTTATAACAAGCTACACATCACTATTGGCTCAATATTGACAAATTAACACCAAGATTTGCCAATGGCCCAGAAACTGGGGTGGTACAAAGGGTGCTCATATCATTTCAAATCTGTGATTTATTCTTAGCGGTTGGGATGCCGTTGCACTTGTTGAAAAAATTAAGCAAGAAAATTATGACATAATAAGGGCAACTAGTTTCGGACAAATATTGTATGTCCTTCTTCAAGCCAGGTTGGAAATAATTTTAAAATTGCTTCTTGTAATATGTGAACTGACGCTCACATTTGTGCACAGCCGCGGGTTGCTCGGCGTTGGGGGTGAGTGGGAGGGTCCACTGTTTGTTTGGGGGACGGGTTTGCCGGGTTTTCCTTGAAATTGCCTTTGGGGTGTGTCTGGTTCGTGAGTGAAGCTTCTTTTTTGATTTTGCGCTTTTTTAAGCCATATTGTTCCGTGTGCTGTACAGAAAGGCATTGATTGCGAGTCCCTGAATTTCCCATCGATCCCCTTAAACAAAAAGGACTTGTTTATGCCATCCCTTGCGCCAACATACCCCACTGTAAATATGTAGGCGAAACAATGCTGACATTAGGTCGTTGCATCGCACAACACCGTTATGCCCTAAAAACAAAGGACTTTAACTACAACACCGTATCTCACTCGCACCAAGCCAATCACGGCAACTATCTCAATCGATGCACCATCATATGTAAAGAAAATAACCTCTTCCTGAGAAAATGCAAGGAGACTTTCCACATTCTAACTGATCCAGATTGCTACAATCAATGCCTTTCTGTACAGCACATGGAACAATATGGCTTAAAAAAGCGCAAAATCAAAAAAGAAGCTTCACTCATGAACCAGACACACCCCAACGGCAATTTCAAGGAAAACCCGGCAAAACCATCCCCCAAACAAACAGTGGACCCTCCACTCACCCCTAACGCCGAGCAACCCGCGGCTGCGCACAAATGTGAGCGTCAGTTACAAGAAGCAATTTTAAAATTATTTCCAACCTGGCTTGAAAAAGGACATACAATATTTGTCCGAAACTAGTTGCCCTTATTATGTCATAATTTTCTTGCTTAATTTTTTTCAACAAGTGCAATGGCATCCCAACCTCTAATTTAACAAGCGCACGTTAAACCTTTAATTAAGTGATTTATTCTTGTAATTTGTTTTTGTATGCATTCTGAAGAAGAAATATACTATATAAATCTCAAAAGAAAACTAACTTTAAATCCATACTCCACTTTCAATGAAAAGATAGTCACTTAAAACGATTTCAATTGATTTATGAAAGTACATTGATATAAGCAGTAACTTTCAAATTTTAATCTTCAATCGTAACAAAAAAATCTCAGCTTACACAGATTATCATTATTTTTCTAAATACACTCTTTGCCAAAAAAAAATCGAAGCACCATGAAGGAAGTTCAATGGATTCAAATTTCACAGTGAAAAAGCAAATTTTTATTGAACAAAAGCAGCAGGATTGTTACATTATCAATGCTTTGCTGAGCCACTTCTGGCTGCTATACATGCCGATATGCAGCATGGCATGAAGTGAAACAAAGTCTGGATGTTGTCTTTTGGCAAATACGCCAAGCTTGCTGAAACTGCTTCTCCAAATATCTGATATCGATGACGGATGCATTTGACATCCTAACATGTTGCAGATCTGCTCAATGCAGGACAAGTCTGGGGATGTAGCAACCCAAGGAAGAGAATCAGTTGCTGCTGGAAAGTGTGTGGATGTGTATCATCCTGTTGAAAAATTGCTCCTGGCTGGTGTGACACAAGGACAAAACAATAGGTTGCAGGATCTCCTGCAAGTATTGCTGTGCATCTAAGTTTCTAGAATCATTATGAGAGGGGATCTGCTATCATATGAAATGGCTTCACACTCCATTACACCAGAAGTAATGGCTGTGTGCTGCTCGCCAATGCTGAGCAATGGCTAGTCCTTCTCCATAAAGTGATGAGATGGTCATTGGTTGAAAGGCAGAAGGGGGAAATCGTCACTTAACAAAGTAAGAAACCATTCAGAGTATGGGCATGGCCCCACTCTATGCAGGAGGATTGATGTAACGACCAATGTTTCGCTACATCTTTCTCCCTTTCCTACCCTTTATGTTCATCATCTTTGTATGAAAAATCTTCAGAAATATTTTCTTATTTCTCCATTTCCCATTTGTCTTCTCGAAATGGATGTCCTCCACGTGCTTTATACTCCTCCCTCGAGCCTCTTCCCCATCTGGGCTCTGTTTTGATTGCTTCCCAGCCTTTCTGCCATCTTCTTTTGTTCCTCCTATCTTCTGGCCCGTCAACAGATGTGTTCGTAGACAAGGTGACGTCACTCTGGGGGACAGTGCTTATAAAATAAAACAGTGGGCAAGGAGCATCTGAGAAGGGCAGGCGGCCAGTCATTTACTGCCCTTCAAATTCTCACTGCTACAAAAGGAAGGCAGTCTTTGTGCTTAGCGAAGACCGCTTGACACATCTTGCTGAGGTCTGCCGACTTGGAGACACGTTTTGATGTCAAAAACAGATTATCATAAATTATATATCAAAATTTACATATATTGATCTAAAAAATATATCAAAACTTAATGAAGGAAGAATTATTTACATCGCGTTTATTGATTTCAAAAAAGCATTTGATAGTATTAATCATAATCTGATGCTAGATAAACTAAATACAATGGGTATAAGGGGAAAAATTAATAAACTTTTAGAGAAGTACTTGAAAAATAAAAATACAAAACCATATAAGTAAGTTATACAATGTTAAATCTGGAGTTCCACAGGGTTCAAACTTGGGATCGTTATTATTTAATATTTATATTAATTCCTTAAGCAACTGCATTGACCATTCAAATATTTATGTATACGCTGATGACGTACTTATTTTCACTGAAGATAAAGAACAATTAAACGCTTATAACAAAATGCAGATAGACATAAATAATGTAAATAAATGGGCAATGAATAATTATATGACAATAAATTTTTAAAAAACCAAGATCATGATAATGAAAAATAAAAATAGAATAATGCAAAAAAAAATATATCATGCGTTACATAATATAATGTGTAAAAATATGGAAAATAACTATCCTATTAATAATTACCAGTGTAACTGCAAAAAAATTGAGTATATCACTCAACAAAAATATTTAGGAATCTTTATTGATGGAAAATTTTCATGGAATGTTCATTATCAGCATGTTATTAAAAAACTAAATTACATTAACGTATTTATTCCATAATTTGAAAGAAATTATTCCTTTCCAACAAAAGTTAATTATTTTTAAATCCTTAGTTGATTCAGTCTTAAAGTATGGTCTGGATTGCTGGATTTTTATGAATAAGAAGCAAACGGAAAATATTAATAAGAACTTTTTTAAAATATTAAGTAATGTTTTTGTAGATAATTAATAAAAAAAGGAGAGATGAAAAAATCGTATTAGAAAAAAATTTAAAATATTAACAATGGAAGAAAAATTCATATATAACAAGTATGGGCATACATGAGGTCATCGAGAGCCAACATTCTGGATTTTCATATGTATAAAGAGCCACACCATAGTCATGTTCCATAGTATTAAATACACAAATTCAAATTTAATTACTGTACATTTCTACACACATCGTAACTGCTATATAAATATAAGTATAAAAAATACATATAGAGCAAAATGAAAAAGAAAGCAAATATTAAATTTTTTTGTATCTTTTTTGAATTCTGTATTTTTATCAAGAGATATTGGGAGCCGCACTTAACCCAACGAAGAGCCACGTGTGTTCTACAGTGACTAGAGACTACAGTGTGGCCAACGGTGGTCTTCTTTTCTATTGGCTAATGCTTCCGCCGCCATGTTTTTGCCAACTGGAGCACAAGTTTATATAGGCCACAGTAGGGATTTTTCACATTTTAACTAAATTTTTTGATTCAAAGTTGTTCTATTGCCTTTGATTGAATTTAATGTTAATTTGAGAAACACAGAAACATTTTTCTTTCAATTTTGCACCCTAAAAACACTAAAATTATCTAAAAACAAACCTTATATTTTGTGAGCAAAGCCTCTAATTTTTTTTATTTTTTTTTTGCAAAAATTAAATAAAAAATATGAGACATAAAATAAAAATCAATTTAAGAAAAAATAAAATAAACCTTATATTTTGTGAGCAAAGCCTCTTATTTATTTATTTATTATTATTATATCGATTGTACCCCTTGAGGAGAGCGATTGAACTTGAGTTCATGATTTCATCTCTGCTTGTTGTTCCTCTTTTCCTCCCAGAATCTCTTCATCCTCTCGGAATGCTCTTTCTTCCGTTCCTCCGTCCATTTTTTCCCAGGTTGTCGCGATGTTCCTTGCTTAAACTTTACATTAATGATTTTATTCCGGCACTCCGTGCGGTCATCGAGATTCTCTATGTTAATCTGCTGTAGGTCTCTGGACCTCTTTCAGCCATTCTGTGCCACATTTACTCTTCTGTTATGATATCGAGTAGTTTCTTTGCCACTCTGGAGTTTTCCATTCTATAGATATGTGTGTAGAATTTTGCTTTGCCTTTCCTGATTTCTTCTGTTATTGTGTTGGTCTTTTGATAGAGTTCGCTCTGAGGTCTCTTCATCCAAATGCCGTTTTTATTAATTGCCCCGTAAATCTTCCTGAGAATTTTTCGTTCCTGCTTTTCTATTTCCCTAATTTTGGAATGATCGTCGATTACCATAGTTTCAGCTGCATAGGTTGCTTCAGGAAGGATCACCGTTTTGTAGTGCCTTAATTTTGCGTCTGTTGAAATGCATTTTTTGTTATAGTGAGTCCATGTTAACTTGTAGACCTTCTGGAGTTTGATGACTTTGTTCATTGGCGATTCGGTTTAGCCCTGAGGATTGTATGGTTTCACCAAGGTATTTAAAATGGCGAACTTGTGCAATTTTACCATATTTTGTGATTAAAGGAGATTTATTTTCTGGCCGTCTTTCCATATATTGGGTTTTCTCGTAAGAGATTTGCAGTCCGGTGTTTTGTGCAATTTCATGTAATTTTTCCACTGCGTGAATTACTTCAGTTCTGTTGTCTGTGATAATTGCAATATCGTCTGCGAACGCGAGGCATTTGACTTTAAATCGATTCTGTTTCTTGATACCAATTTGGATGCCCTTTACGTGAGGTTCCCATTCCCTTATGATCTTTTCTAGAACAATATTGAAGAGGATTGGGGATAGTCCGTCCCCCTGTCGGACACCAGTTTTGAGTTCGAAGGGCTCTGATATTTCGCCCATGAATTTCACTTTGGACGTTGTTCCTGTAAGTGTCTGTTCTGTGATTTTTCGAGTTTTTCGGTCGATCCCGAATTCTTCCATGATTTTGAAGAGGGTTTCGCGGTCTACTGAATCATACGCTTTTCTGAAGTCGATGAATGTAATTACTGAATTTCTGCATTTCTTCATTTGTAATATTGTTTTTAAGCTCCAGACTTGTTCAGCACATGATCTCCCTTTTCTGAATCCGGCCTGGTACTCGCCAATTAGTGGATTCGCTTGGGATTCTATCCTGTTTAAAAGTGCTTTGGAGAGGATTTTGTAAGCAACTGGGAGTAGGGAGATTCCTCTGTAGTTGTTGATGTCCGTCTTATCACCCTTTTTGTATAACGGGTGAATCAAGGCGCATTTCCAGTCATCTGGTATTTGCTCCGTCGTCCATATGTCTGAGATTATGTGATGAAGTTTCTGCGTTAATGTATGGTCGTTCAGTTTCCAGAGTTCAGCGATAATCCCATCTTCTCCTGGTGCTTTGTTGTTTTTGAGTTGTTTGATTATCTCCGTAATAATTTATTTATTTATTTATTTTTTTGTGTCATTCATATTTCTTTTATTGACACCAGTACAAAATACTATCAGTTATTTGTTATATAAAACAATAAAATAAAGTAAATATCTCTTTGATATTGTTGAATTTTAATAGGGGAAATGGTGGAAATAAATAAAGGCTTTCTATTGCTTATTATCATTATTTATTATAACAGATTTTTATAATTATAACAGATAGATTTATATATAACTAAAAATTTACTTATCGTTTAAATTAAAAATGTACTTATCTGTTACAAGTATTATACTTAATAAGTATTTATTTATACTTATTTAATAATAAATATAACTTCATGATAATAATCATTGAACATTTATTAAATATATTTGTTTATTATTGTGTATAGAGTTGTATATAAATCTATTGTTTGTTCATTGTTGTATATGTATTGTTAGATATTATAGTTTTATGTTAACTTATAAGGAATGTAATTAGGTTACTTTGTAGTAAATGATTATTATTTTTTTCTGAAATCCGCTTTATTAATTTATAAAAATCTGTTATAATAAATAATGATAAGCAATAGAAAGCCTTTATTTATTTCCCCTATTAAAATTCAACAATATCAAAAAGATATTTATTTTATTGTCTTATATAACAAATAACTGATAGTATATTTTTTTTATTGACACTCGTACAAAATAAATGACACAAAAAATAAATAAGAGGTTTTGCTCACAAAATATAAGGTTTTTTTTTTTTTTTTTATATATATATATATATTTTAGTGTTTTTAGGGTGCAAAATTGAAAGAAAAATGTTTCTGTGTTTCTCAAATTAACATTAAATTCAATCAAAGGCAGTAGAACAACCGTGAATCAAAAAATTTAGTTAAAATGTGAAAAATCCCTGCTGTGGACTATATAAACTTGTGCTCCAGTTGGCAAAAACATGGCAGACACTGGTGGTTGGCCGCACTACTCTGTAGTCACTGTAGTGCGTTCTATACAGTAGCGCCACAGAGCATCGACAATCGGAACTAAATTGTTCTGCACAGTAGCGCCACCCCGTGT
>JAFIDM010000005.1:29225694-29302423 GCA_023159025.1 Thereuonema tuberculata
AACGCATTTTACATGTTGTTGCAGAAGATCCGAGTATCAGCACACGAAAGATGGCCCGAGATATGTGATGCATCTCCTACTACCGTATGAGGGTACTTCACGAGATGCTCCTGTATCCATATCATCTGCAATGTGTGCATGGTCTTTCGCCTGCCGATTACCCACCACGGGAGAACTTTTGTCGTTGGTTTGTTGCACAAACTGCCAATCCACTGTTTGTCTCTTCGGTCTTGTTTACAGAAGAGGCAACATTTGGACAAGATGGACTAACAAATTTTCACAATCAACATGTGGTGGGCGTATGAAAATCCTTGTGGTACAATTCAGGCTAGACACCAGCAGCAGTTTAAGATTAATGTGTGGGCTGGAATTGTAATTGACTGTCTAGTAGGTCCATATGTTCTTCCAGCATGTCTGACAGGTGCTGTCTACAGATTCAGAACACTCTTCCAGTCTTGCTACAGAATGTACCCTTGCAAATAAGATGAAACGTGATTTATGCATGATGGGCTCCAGCACATTTTAGCCACATTGTTAGAGATGCACTGGTTGATATCTACCATGACAGATGGATAGGTAGAGGAGGACCAGTTCCATGGCCTGCCCATTCCCCTGACCTGAATCCTTTGGATTTTTATTTGTGGGGCAACCTAAACAATTGGTTTATGCAGCAGACATTCCTAATGCAGAGAAACTTTATCAATGTGTCATGGAATCCTGCGAAACCGTTTGGCACCATGTGGGAGTATTTGAAAGGGTGCAACAGGCCATGATCTGACGAGTGCATGCGTATGTGGAAGCACGATGAGAACATTTAGAACATTTCTTATGAGTTTCTGAGTTGCTGAAAGTTTCAACACTTGCTAATAACCTGACGTGTAGCAGTGGAAAGAAAATACTACAATCAACAGGCTTCAAAATGGAAAATTTGAGTAGCAAGATGAGCAGACTTAGAAGATTAGTTGACATTTAAAAGGAAGTTGCTGACTTCAGCTGAGAAAAAACAAAACAAGAGAATCTGCTAACTACTGTTTTTCAATGAAACATATTTAGAGTCTTAATGAAACAGGCCCTGTGTGATGTTTAGAAAAGTAGTTATGTGGAGAACAACACAATGATTCCAGCTGCATCATTCACAGGATTAAAGGAAAATTATAATCTCCTAAATTATTAATATTATACAATGTTAAGTTGATGCTTTGAAATCATAATATTTTTAATGTTAAAAATAGCATATATTTTTTGCATTATTTTTATTGACTTTTGCCAGTTCATTACAAACTTAATTAAGAATTACAGGATTTCATCACTTAAAAGTTGAATAACTGAATTTAACAGTTTATTAAAAACTTATTAGCTAAATCAAAATTCCAATCAAAATACCTGGGAATAGTTGCTGTTTTAGGAACTTCAAAGTTAATATTCTGATCTGATTTTTCTCCCTCAGTTAAAGATTCAGTACTTTCATTTTTCTATAAATATAAAATAAATAAATTTGATGATTAAAAATAACTTTAAAGAAACAATTCAGACAATTAAAGTTATAATTGAGTAAACAAAATAAAGTAAATAAATAGCTAAAGAAATTTAACGTATGGAAAAAAGATAAATAAAGCCTTAATCACACATATTCGTAAAGATATGAAAAGATTTAATATAGATATGTACACTCTTAATTTCGACAGCTATCCGTCTGTCATTTTTGAGTGAAGTAAGAATATAAAATCTCTCCGGAATTGGATGTAATCAGGCTAACGTTTAAATTCCAGAGAGATTTTGTATTCTTACCTCACTCAACAATGATAGATGGATAGCTATCGAAATTAATAATGTACAAATCTATATTAAATCTTTTCATTTCTTTACGAATGTGTGTGATTAAGACTTTATTTATCTATAAATAAATAGCCTTAAAAAACTCTTCTGAATAAAAAAAAATTGATAAAGATATTGAAGTTTGAAGCTGATCTTTATTTATTTATTTATGTAATAAACCTTGAAATCCTGAAAGACTTTTAAGTCTCTCTCTCTCTCTTACAGATGATTTAATATTTCTTTAAGAAAAACTTAATATCAAAGCAAAATATTTCATTAGCCTCTTTCAAGACTGCTATTATACAGACTGGCCAAAAAGTTCGTAGACCCATCTGTAAAATGGATATGAAATGAATTGATATGCCTATTACGGATCCAAAATATCTGAATGCACTCCTCCATGTTCTCTGCACAGATGGATGCATTTCCAGGTCCATATATTGATTTTCCGTAGCATTTGTGGCATCACAGTCGTGAAGGCACTGCACTGCGTGGCAAAGGTGAAGGAAAGTTCTTGGATCCCTGGTCAATTTACCCGTTGGGGAAAAGCTCATCAAGGCACAATCACACACTCATGAACGAAATGCTCCGTCTTGTTGAAACCATACAATGTTGAAAGCTATGCCTTTCAACTGGAGTTCAGACAGCTACCATTCGTTAATCATATGCAGATAAGTCGTATGAATCAATGGGCTATTCGGTCCAAGCAGATTTGTTCTGTTGTCCCCACCCAAATCATAATGTGTGGTGGATTTTGTTCGAGTTCTTGAAAGAAAAGTTGATTTTCCTTTGACCAAAAATAAACACTTCGGAACTTCAATAGATAGCCCATTCATCACTAAACAGAACTCTTCATTGGTCTTCTCTTTTCGGAAACGTTGGAGAAGCAGGTTGCATGCTTCTCCGTGCCGTGTTAAATCCATATCTGTTAGCTCATTCACTGACAACAGGAGAAAAGGTTTCACTTTCAAATCTTTTCACATTTGGTCTCTCATGGTTGACCGGGAATATCCAATTTGGCAGCATGCTTGCGATTTGACTTCACACGAGATCACATTATGGATTCATCTACAGCAGCACATTTCCAAGCATGTTAAAGGTCTTCCCATCCGATGTGAATCCTTCACGATCCTGATGTAAAAGGCTTCCATTCCCATGCCAATAATATTCTCTTGGTTGGTGGCACCTTCCAAAATTGCAGCCGAAAATTGGTAATAATTGGTGAAAGTGTTTGTCCTGCATCAATCAAACTGCAGTCACTCAATGCTCTTCAATCTGCTCAAATCACTTTCCATCACTGCTTGCTTCTTTGATTATTGCCATTATTCAATTGATCGCTTATTGTCAATGTGCGAGTGTGCAATTGTTTCATTGTTGCTTCCAATGTTCACTGATTGACTTTTTTTCCAAAAATGTTACATATACGACTCTGTTCATAGCATATATTTATATCCACAGAAAATATGGACTTTTGGATCACTCTGTATATACAGAAATCTTATGTCCATTAAGAATAGAATGAATCAACTTGCTAAAAATTGATCAAAAAAAGTACCTCCGTTTCTTCATGTGTTGTTTCCTGTATGGCTGCATTGATTCCTGCTTGTAAGGAATTAAACCAAGTATTATACATGTCCTCAGAATCTGCTTGCAGCATATGACTCCTAAAAAACAAATCAGTATCATTAAAAAAGGAAAGCCATGGAATATATTTAAATGGTATAAAATAAAAGTAAAATGAAAATAAAATATAAAATGCAAATATTATTATTGAAATAATAAGGAAAAAAAGTTACTTAGTGGGAGACAAGACTTCAAAACAGAATCGTCTATCAACATCATTTGCTGGTTTAACTGTACAAAGACGCAAATCCTCTTCCATTGTTGTTAATGTATCATCCTTATTACGTTTTCGATAAACTAACTGATTATTATGAATAATAAACCACCTCCTGAAAGACAATTCCAATTCATTAATTTTTCGAATATTTTTTTTTTGAAATTTGGTTAAAAACTATTTTAAATAAACAATAAATAAATACTAATATGTCGAATTATCTAAAATTCATATGCAAATATTACTTACTAACCACAGCACTTAATGTTTCTTTACATTCTAACGGTGAATTTTACCTTATGAAGAAATTATTTTTCAAACATTATATAATGTTCAGATACTCCTGACTTACGATGGGGCTACATTCCAATAAATCCATCATAAGTTGAAAATATATTTAATATATCTAACCTACAGAACATCGTAGCTTAGCTTAGTCTAGTGGCTTGCTGCCCAGTGGTAATAATTCTATTCGAAGATTTTTTTTTAGATTAACCCTCAATAACAGAATTCAGGTTTACATACAGAAATACATTAACTGAATATTGAAACCATGAGTTATTAAATGTTTATTCAGTACACTGCATAAATCAAAAAAATTAATACTCAAAAACTAATTGCAAGAATAAAGAAAACCATATTAAATGAAAAGAACAATCTAAACAAATAATGAAAACCAATAACATTTTTGGATAAAATTGGATAAAAAGCGTTGCTTTAAGTTATAAAGCTGAAAGTTTACTTCCGTTACTATTGTTAGGTTTTAGAATTTGTTATCTTGACAATGAGAACTACACAAATATTGTTATGCAACAATTGGAGCTAAAATATTGTTCTGCATAATAGCGCTACATATGCACCCGGTGGCGATAATGGGAACTATACAAATAGTGTTGTGCAATAATTGCAACTAAAATATTGTTGTGCATAATAGCGACGGGGTTTTCGGATTAGATATAGATTTGTAATGATCAGATGAGTTTTATGAACTAGGAAAGGTTTGAAGTGATAGGGTTATGACGTTACAAAATTCAAATAACCTGGAGCTAGGGGTGTACACTGGGAGGACGGTGAGTGGATAGGCAAACATGGTTCAAAAATACTTCTACGAGGTTTTCGGGATAGATATAGATTTGTAATAAGATCAGACCTTTTCAGTTGTTGTTTTTTGTTGTTTTTGTACCAACCGGGAAAGTTCCAAGTGATCTCGCAATTACAATTTCTTTATCATCCACATTAGGACATTGTTTTTTTGTAACCCGAGCGAAGAACGGATCGTTTTGCTAGTAAATAAATAAGGTTAAAGTTTGAAGCCTTTATTTGAAATACCACTCTCACAGGAGTACAATACAGTAAATAAAGTACAAAAAATTACAAGTTTAAGACAAACTTTACAACATACCTTATGAATAAACAATTGCTTAGAATTACACAAATGCTTATCAATTATCTGCTTACATTTTTTTTCTTTATGATAATGTATTTTTTTTCGTTTATGTTATTAATATTAGACAGAAAACTAATATACGATTAGAAGTAAATAAATAATATTCTCGTTAAGTTTGGTTTTTAATTAATTACTTAATTAACTAAACTTTTTTTTTAATAATCTTATGATGTTGTGGTGATACTCTTTCGCTGTTTGTATTTAAAATTATTTCAGTTGTACTTTTATTTTAGGAAAAAATAAGTTTTTATATAAGAGCTTGAAATGTAATACTTAACTAACTGAATTTTATTTTAAGGATTTTTATTGCACTGTTCAACACTTGAACAATTAGGGTAGTTACATTTACCGTATTGGGAAGTGAGGAGAAAATCTCAGTAAAACCCCCTAACCAACTGTTCATTAGTGAGTCAGTTTGCAATGACTTCAGCAGGTTTTTCATTTCTTTGTACTTTATATCTATAATAATATCTAAAATTTGCCGGACAGCTTTCTGAAATTTAAAAACCAAATTAATTTCAAAAAGCTGTTTATAATTTTTATAATAATATCTATATTAATATCTCTTTTTGGATAGTTAATTAAGAAGGAAAAAAAAAAACAGAAAAAAAGGAAAAAGGAAGAAAAAAGAAAGGAATGAAATTAAAAAAAAAAAAAATCATTCCACAGCAGACTTGAACTTGGGAATCTTGTATCCACAAGCCCAGCAAATAACCATTATGCCACGGAAACATATACTACTTGAAGACATCAGTGAGTTAATAAGGTAATACTTGAAAATCAACGAAAACAATGCCCAATATCTCGAAATCTGTAGGGTATTGGCCCAAAACCTACATATATTTTTGAAGAACTTCAGGTGTATCCCAAAAGGGCATTGAGATTTGAAAGATATAGGGTGTACACTCTCCTTATGAGAGTGCATCAAAATGTACTTTAATTCTTCCTTAAATTTAATGTCATAAGTTGACTGTACATAATACATTAAAAAAAAAAAGCAAACATAAATAAGAGACAAGCATATGATGATAATAAAAAAACACGACGAGTACATACTATATTGTCCCATTTACAACAATGAAATAATTAAAAGCTTTTAACCTGTGGAAATATACTGTAAAATAAACCACCAAATATACACATTTATAATTAAAATAACTATATTTCCAATAAAACCATTATTGGCTTTCACACATTCAGCCATTACAAGTGTAATACACAAAATAAGCCTGGCTCCAATTTTAAATACAATTTAAGGATGAAGATGTTAAAGCCAAAATGAATAGTGATTTTAATTGTAAATATATGTATTTTTAATTTTAAATTTACATTTGGTGATTTATTTAAAAAACAATTAAATGATCTTTTCATATCAGTACAGTAATGTACAATATATACTATACACAGTAAAATAAATGTACAATATTGTAATACAGCATAGATGGAAATCTTGCATTTTCTACTACGTGTAGTCACTTAGAAACATATCACAGATTTTCTCTGCTTTAATGAAGATGTTCGTCATGCAATCACTTTACATCAATATTGAAACGTGTCTTGCTGTTGCATTATGTACTGCAGGAAGATGTCAGCAGCTTCGATGCCAGCAATGTGAGAAATCTTCGTGGTCTGTCTCTGAAGGGTCCTCTTCTTCATCACTTTTCTTCCTACACATTTTTGATGATTTCTTCATCTGTTAAAGCCTGGTCTACTCCATAATTTTCCTCATTCAGCCACTTAGTAAAATTCTCTTCATCAACTTCTCCTCCTGGAAGCTTGGAGAACATGTCAAAGAACAAAGCATTTGAAATTGATGATTCTGAATTAACCGACTCATCACTGTGACTCTAAACCATTTTCACATTCATCCAACAGGGAGGTAAGAAGCTTACATCGGTAGTGGTGCTTAATTGATTCCAAAATTCCCTGATCCATAGATTGAATCAGAGCTTTCACATTGGGTGGAAGAAAGACTGCTCATAAATCACCTGACTTCAGAGACATGCTGGAGGGATGACTGAGTGTTATCAATTAAGAGGAAGGCTTTTAATGAAAGTTCTTTTTCTTCCTTCCCAGCTGGTACAGATTTATCAAGGAACCACGGAGAGAAAATTTGGAGTCTATTAATGTTTTCTTTTGAGAATGATAATCTACTGTAGTGTACTCATCTGGAATTGTTGAAAACATTGTGGCTACTTGGCTTTTCCAATCACCAGGAGGGGAAGTTTATGACTTCCATTGGCGTTACAACATACCATCAATGTGACCTGTTGTTTTTGTTGTTTATACTCATGAGCTTCCTTTTTGTACTTGACAGCAAGGGTTTTTAAAGGAAGCATTCTGAAAAAGAAAGCTGTCTCATCACCATTGTACTTAGAAGACAGGTAAGCAATACAGTCGAAATATTATGTATTAGTTTATGTTAAGCAGAGAGATGAATGAAGTTTTCTTTGAAAATTTTCTGAAATAGAAACAGTTTAGCTTCTGTATATAATTCTGAACACTAAAGAATCTGAGCATTTAGGAATTGTTGTTTCAAGTAATAACAACGGTCGATTAATTAAGGAAAAAACAGGAAATATAGTTACATAGTAAAAATGGGTTGGAAATGCATGAAACTTTAATACATTAACTTTAATGACTGGTACTGTCATCGGTTGATGCAAATGAGCCACAGCATAAAAGAGGTTGTCTGAGAGGTCTCAGTAAATTTGTATTAAATTGTGAAGAATGGAGTTTGAGGAACGATGTACTGTAATGGCTAGGAACTTAGGTTAAAAGCTATCCGAAGACTAAAGGCAGGTCAAAATCAGGTAGAAGTAGTAAGATGGCTAAACGTGATTGACAGATTGTGAAACAATTTCAAAATAAACAATCAGCATTCCAAATGTATAGCAAAGGATGACCGAGGGCTATAAATTCTGTGGATGACTGCAATCTTCAATTGTGTCTCCAAAGGGTAGCACTAATACCCCCGATACAGTTTCAAGCTGCTGCCACTGTGACTACAGGTAAATGCAGAAGGCTTCACAAAGGAGATCTTTATTGTATACAACCAGTAATCTGCATACCCCTACAGCTTCTGTCAGATGAAGGAAAGCTAAAAATGGGCAAGACTGCATTTCATTTGGACTCAAAATCAATGGAAGTCAGTACTATCTACAGATGAGTCAGATTTGCTTTGTAGAGCAATCAGCCATGGTCTGATCTGGACAGAAGAATGGATATCATCTTCTAATATCAGTTAAAAAGAGACTTATGGTGAAAGTAGTACAATGCTTTCGATATGACATCTTTAGGTGGATGCACAGACCCACTTGAAAGTAATTCCAAGAAGAAACATGAATGCTATTGATATTCTGGACCCTGTGTATCGCTTTTACACAGGTGCAATAGGTGATACATTATTTCTCCTATAAGATGATGATCACATCCACTCTGAGCTAGGCTGGTAGATCAATAGTTTCAAGAGGAGATCTTCTTTCCTGGCGCTACAACCCTGGGTGGGTTTTGGCCTCTCGGACAACACCTCTCCACTTCAATCTGTCCATTGCTTTACTCTTCCATCCTCTAATTCCCATCACAACAAGGTCTGTGGACACATTGTCCAACCATCTTGTTTTGGGTCGTCCTTTCTTCCTTCTCGAATACAGTCTTCCTTTCAACATTCTTTTGGGCATCCGAGTCTCTGCCATTCTCTCTAAGTGTCTCAGCCAATTTATTCTTTGTGCTTTTATGAACTTCACCAGATCTCGTCCTTCAATCAGGTCATTCAGTTCGTGGTTGTAATGTATTCAAGAGGAGATCACTGTATGTATAGATTGATCAGCCAGATCTTCCAATCTTAATCCTATTGAGCACTTATAGGAAGCTACCCTAACCCCCCCATCCAAAACCTGGAGGGATTAGAACAACTTTAAAAGAATAATAGTGATTGCTACTTATTGATCTCCTACACAACATCATCACTGTAATGCTGTTATGAATGATCCAGCCCCACACTGAGATATATAATTTGGAGACCTGATTTTATGCGTGCTAACTGTTGGGGGAAATCAGTTTCATACAAAATGATTTTTAAATAATTAGCTAATGTATAATATGCACTGGCTTTTATATAACTTAATCATGCATTTTTTGAGTTATTGCTGTTTTTTTTTTTTCTTATTAATGATGTACACATAAGGTATTAATCATATGGCTTGTAACACAGCTTACCACTGTATATCACTATTGACTGAATTACTGCTGTGGTAATTTACACCAAAGAGTCAAGTCCATGGGAACATTTATTATATCTTTGTAGTTGATTTCCTATAGATTTGACTCTACTCAGAATATTATCAATGTGACTTTTAACTACAAAATCCAAAGTAATATAAAGATACTTGTGGGGTTTTGCCCATTCAATTGTCATTACTGTAGACAATATTAAGAATACTATATTTGAATTTGTGACTGAACAGAACAGCTTTTGTTTTATTACATTTCTATAGTCTGAAATGACCAATATCATTTCACATGTTATTTAAATTTTGTTCAATACAATTTACCTCTGCCTTAGCAAGAAGAGTAGATCGTCAGCATACATCTGTACTATCACTTTAAGCATTCAATTTTTCCAATATTTGGTTGATGATTCAGATTACAAAATAGTGGTGACAGAATTCCTCCCCGAGGGCATCATTATTTAAGTATTTCTCAATTGTGTTTAATAACTGCTACTCTTTCCTTTCAATAATTTTTATCATGTTGGACAATGTCTTTTTTTTTTTTTTTCCCCAAGGGTTTAAGCACAATTTGAAATGAAATGATAGTTAAACATTTACTTAAAATGTCAATTAACTTTTAGCAAATTTTCATTTTCTTCATTTGACATAACAACCATACATCAGTAGGATCATTCCTAAAGGGAGTCCTTCCTTCTACTGTCATTTCATATTTGAATGGAAATTAGTTGAAATTTTGCATAAGAGATAAGAACACGTCATACACTGAGGAACAAACCTAGAAAAAGGAGAAACAAACAACAAAACAAAAAAAAAACAGAAAATTTACTATTTATTGTCATTTTCTCAACTTCCTCAGTATTTTTTTTTCTGAAAATAAATATTTTTCATTGAAACAAAGGTGTTTTCCAAGGAGTTTTCTTAACATCAGTTTTTGCAATTGCCTTTAATTTGACTTGGTTTTTTTTCTTTTTTTGTCAATTTTGCATTGTTAATCCCTGAAATTCTGGTTGATTAAAGATTGTCTTTCAGTCATTCTATCTTTTCAACTCTTAATTGCACTACAGCTTCTTTTATATGATTTACATACGAACATTGTGTTTATTACAAATTATCACTTTGAAGCTAATTAATTTAAAAGTCATAAAATTTATAAAATTAACTATCAGCAACAACATGGCATTGCAAAATATATGAAAAGAACAGGTAGGTAGGTATTTCCCATAATAAATTCTGTTTGCTCATGCAATACTCCAAAATTTCAAATGAAAAGAATAATTCTTTCTAAATACCTATCTAGAATGATCCTTCAATTTTTAAGTGGACTATCTATAGTTTTTTCTAAGTTAAATAAACAAATTGATGCTTCCTATGTCCTCTCTTAATTTCGATAAAAATAAATGGAATCATATGTCTGAAAATGAATTGTAGGCATGAATCACCATTCATATTTTTTGAAATAATATCCTCTAAAAATGTAAAAATGTTGGGAGAGTGGGGCATGAATATGAAGGAAAAAATTACCTATTCCATGTTTTGAAAGCATTTGAAGTTCTTTTGAAAAGATAGCCATCCAGATATATGGAACTTCCGGATTCCTTTCTTTCTATCTTTGGCATAATTTCCTATTATATCAATAAAAATAACAATTTAAGAATTGTTACAATAGCTATTAAAGTTAAGTTTATCATATCAAGGGTTTTTCTGTTATAATTATTTTTCTTTAAGTAAAGGAAGTAATTCACAAAACTTTAAGGGAAGAAAATTAAGATAAAGATTTATACAAAAATAGTAAACTATTTTTGATAAAAGACACCAAAGCAAATAGGCCAGTCAAATTGTACATTAAAAACGCAAAACGCGATGTAAAGCTGCATTTTTGGTATGTTATTTGGACCCGTTAGGGAAGTGTGAAACTATGTTTTGCAAGCAAAAAAAAGTTGTGCTAGCTGCGTAATACGTAAAAAACTGCAAAATTTTCGGACTTTTTGAAGTTTCTGCAGTTTAATTCACAAACTATGCGTATTTTGAAATTAGTTGTCATTATCATTTTGAAAGTATATTAAATTTGTGACAATTTAAGCCCACCCACAACGCCGTATGTCTAATAAGTTTTGAGATATGACACTTCAAAAATTGGCATGTTTTGACGAGATTTCCAAAAATTCAGTTTCCCTTTTGTTTTCAGCCACATATCGGCACAACCGCTCATACTACAAAAAAAATTAGAAGAAACTAAATTTTAGCACATTTAATTATCTTTCATTTAAGCGCAAAACGGGGTCAGTAGACCATATAGTTCTTTTGCAATCGCTAAAAAATCAAAAATTGTGAAAATACATTTTTAAGATATGGGCCTAACCTAAACACTGCTAATATGAAATTGCAAGCATTAGGTGAAAGAAAAAGCCAGGTAAAAAGTTGTTATGTCTATTGACATTTATTATGTTACAGAAAATAATTAAAATGTTATGAAAAATTAAAGTTTTAATTTTTTGGAGGGTCCCGGTTGATTATCTTGATGAAACAACTGTTGTTGAGACAACATCTTCTCCAAAAGTAAAGATTTGTCGATATATTCTTCGAAAAATAATATCTAACGGCAGTGGCATTGTTGGGGTTCCTGAAGTCAATTGCCACATGGCCCAAGAATTGGGAATTGATGGGAATAAAAAGATCACGGGAAACTCGTTTGGGAATGACAAGGTACGAACCTTGTCATCAGTTACCGTTAAAGTGCAAAACAAGCAGGTTGAAATAGATCCTCTCACCATTTTCCAAAGGCTCTGTATCACAAAACAGACAGATAAGGATCTGAAAGAGTACTTCAAATACGAGTTGGCTCCCTACCCAATGGCTTTGTTTTGTGAAGAGGGGATGCGTAAAGGCACAAAATTGTGAATTATTTATATTAAAATGATTATAAATAAATAGTCCCTAAAAGATGTAGACTTGAAGATTAATTTATATTAGTTTTAGAGGCATGAAGAAACAGTTATTTAAATGACATGTGACGTCATGATAAAATTGAAAGCGAGGCAGCGATCTCGTTGATGATTGCGAGAGTGAGACGAGAGAAAAATGAAGAGCAGATGAGCCATCATGAAGCACGGACATGAAAATAGCCGGAGATATCTGCAAAGATGCGGCTTAATCTTCAAACTTAAATAGGAGAGAAAATGAAGCATGTCTTAGTTAATTATAATGAGATAATTAATTCAAAGTTAGTATTAAATATGGAACAAGAAATATATCCTTGAAACATGGATTTAGAATGGAGTATGAGACGTTCCATTGGCGCCATGTTTGAAACGGACGGTTCGATTCCTGGTAGAAGGAAGTGAAGTAATTTCTGCTAGAACTTCAGTAATGTAAGTAGAGCATTTAATTATTATGCAGGAAGTTATAGGAAGAGGATATTCGAAGCGTTTGAAACAGAAGATATCAACTTTAGTAAATGGAACATCGACGTGACCAGATAATTCAAAGTAGCCATATATAAATATAGTACAAGAATATTATAGTGAATAAACTTTAAATATTTATTTTCATACTAGAGTGAAAGTAGATCAAATAATACGATAAAACTTTGTATTAACTCTTAATGATTTTCTATTATGGAAAGAATAATACAGTGAAATAGGGTATTAATAGCGTATCTGCTATGCCTAACGAAGTAATAGAACTTATTATTCATACAGTGAAATAATTAAAGGATAATTCAGTGAACTGGATTAATAATGCTATATGGGTGAATTATAATAAACTAAACGATTTTAAAGAACTGATTTAATAACTTGTTAATAACTATTACAAGAAGATAGTTAATGGATTGAACAGTATATTTATGTTGAAGTGAACTATTGATATTGATTATAAACTATTAAGAACTGTGAATTATAATAGAAGCAACGTATGATAATTATTATGTACATAGAAGAAAGAGTATTGACATACTAGAACTAACGGACATAAGAAGTTTATTGAATAATAATTCAGTTATATATAATATTGATTATAAGTGTTCATATATATATATTTATCAATTACTTTAAATAAATCGATTTGAAGGTTCTTAATGTGTGTTTATTACGTGTAAGTAGCTTACTAAAAAAAAAAAAAATAATAATCTCTGATACCACATTATTATGACTATCCATTCACAATCGGATGACGATAGTTTTCACATAATCAAGCTTTTACTCAGCTTTTACCCCGAAAACATCCCTATAGGAACCCATATATTTGTTGTGGGTGGAGACTACTTTCTCAATAAGGTCATCTGGCACCAGAATAGGTCAATCAGGGAAATAGTAGCTGCTTACGTCAGCTACACATTAAGACACTTTGGGAGGAATAAGGCACTTGTGTTTGACGGCTACCCAGAAGATGGGGAAACAAGAAACACAAAAACTGTAGAAAGGTTTCATCGGTATGCAGCTTCATCATGCAGCGACATAATTTCGAAGATTCAACATTGATCAAGGTGTCCCAGGAGAAATTGCTGTTAACCGATAACAACAAGCGGTGCATGATCGACTTCCTATGTTCAGAATTGGAAAACGAGGGGATCCAAACAAAGCAAGCAACAGAAGACGCAGACTGCACTATAGTGAGAACAGCTCTAGACAAGAGCAGATACTTCGAAAAAGTAATAATAGTTGGAGAGGATGTGGACCTCTTGTTACTCCTAAATGGATTGGGATCTAGTGTGCATTATATGTTCCTCCACAAAAATGGCAGGAGTGAATCAGGCTTTCTGCAGTTTTCCTCTACATCTTTCAATCCCGGAGAGCTATCATTTCCTCCTGGATTTGTATTATTTGTGCACGCCTTTACCGGATGCGACACTACTTCTGCCCTTGTCTGCAGGCCCCCCCCCCCACATCAAATTCCGGGCCCAGGTACCAAATGCAATATAGGGCCTTTCCCCCCTCCCCCCATGTTATGAACAAAATCAAAAAAAAGGGAATCTCCAAATCGACAACCAAAAAAAAATAAATAAATGGGAATCTCTAAAATCGACAAGCCCGGGCCCCGGTGCTAAGGGACCAACTGACCCCCCCCCCTTATGCATGAAAAGATGAAGTTGGGCGCCCTCTAAAAGCATCCACGGCTGTTTGATGTGGCTAGCATTTTCCTACAGCCGGATGCCACTCATGACGAAATAGCCGCTGCTGGAAATAAGCTTCTTGTGGCTCTGTATGGCATTCTTCACACACTCCGTTACGAAATCTTCGTGCGATCAGCTGCCAACGCCAAAGTCCACCTGGCTCGTCTGACCCCAACTGAAGAGGCTGCAGCTCAACATGCATATCCAACATATCATCAGGTTCAGGAATGGTTGGGGGTAGAAAAAGAACCAACCAACTGGAGCTGGACCAGTAACGAGCAGGGGCTGTTACCCGTGACTTCCACAAAGGACCCAGCTCCTCCAACCCTTCTAAAATTCATATTATGCAAGTGCCGCAAAGGGTGCAATAGACGAGGTTGCACGTGCAGGGCTAAAGTGCTCTGTTCTCTGTCATTTCTGTCGGGACAAGTCTTGCCAAAATGACCCACAATTGAAATAGAGATCTCCGACAACGAAGAATATATTGACAAATCTTACCCTTTGGAGAAGATGTTGTCTCAACAACAGTGGTCTCATCAAGATAATCAACCGGGACCCTCCAAAAAATTTAAAATGTAATTTTTCATAACATTTTAATTATTTTCTGTAACATAATAAATGTCAATAGATATAACAACTTTTTACCTGGCTTTTTCTTTCACCTAATGCTCGCAATTTCATATTAGCAGTGTTTAGGTTAGGCCCATATCTTAAAAATGTATTTTCACAATTTTTGATTTTTTAGCGATTGCAAAAGAACTGTACGGTCTACTGACCCCGTTTTGCGCTTAAATGAAAGATAATTAAATGTGCTAAAATTTAGTTTCTTCTAATTTTTATTGTAGTATGAGCGGTATTGCCAATATGTGGCTGAAAACAAAAGGGAAACTGAATTTTTGGAAAACTCGCGAAAACATGCCAATTTTTGAAGTGCCATATCTCAAAACTTATTAGACATACGGAGCTGTGGATGGGCTTAAATTGTCACAAATTTAATATACTTTCAAAATGATAATGACAACTAATTTCAAAATTCGCATAGTTTGTGAATTAAACTGCAGAAACTTCAAAAAGTCCGAAAATTTTGCAGTTTTTTACGTATTACGCAGCTAGCACAACTTTTTTTTGCTTGCAAAACATAGTTTCACACTTCCCTAATGGGTCCAAATAACATACCAAAAATGCAGCTTTACATCGCGTTTTGCGTTTTTGATGTTTTTTTTCTGTACGATTTGACTGGCCTAAAAAGAAAATACAGTATTAGGAAAGGGTCAAATTATTATTATAATGTTCAAAAAATTGTCTAAAAGATGTTGTCTATTTGTTCAACATATGCTGCTATGAAATCATTGATACAGCATATATTGCAACAAACAGAACATTTGCAAAAATAATGGAATTCAGTCTTTGTCTATTCCTGTAGTGATTTATCTAACACGTTGTTGATATCAAATCAATACAGGAATTAGCCTCATCATCTGCAATGGAATATTTAATGAGAAATTATGAAATACAAAAAGAAACTTTTTTTTCTTCTCTAGGTCTCTTAGACCTGGATTTACAGCACTTTGAAAGTTGGCATTTTTATGAAAATTTTTATCTCTTTTTGGGTTACAAAAATACTTGTATCTGTGGCTCTAATTAATATGATGTAAAGCATTTCAATGACGATTTCACATTACATCCTGCCAATTACAATTTTACCTTGATAACTCATCTTTTGAAGTTGAATAGCAAAAAGAATGTACCTTAATTTTCCTGAAATTTACAAAAAATGATATTATAACATTGTAATACAAATTAATTTAGTTTCATGATGAATGTCTATATCATGATATGAGATCATGAGCCAGAATTATTTTTAAGTAAAAGTTGGATACAAGAATTTACTTTTTCCAGAGTAGAAAGTAACATAATTATAAGAAATTCTTCGTTATATATTAATAAACAAAATCTTCAAATCCACCAATTTCAAACTCCCACAACGATATTTTGCAGAAGCTATCATTGTGGGAGTTCGAAATTGGTGGTTCTGAAGAAGTGTATTTTGTTTATTAGAAAGTAACATATTTTAATACATATTAACAACTTCATTTAGGATAATTTCTTTAAATATTGCATAATTTATTATGTAAAATAATTCTACTAAGATGAATATTTAAAAAAACATATTTCGTAAGTATGTTTTATTTAAAGACAATTTTTTTTTTCTCTTAAATGTTTTATAACTTCTCTATATGATTTATACAATATCTAGGCCATAAACCCTGGAGATGAAGAACTTAAAGAAACTACTGAATGTTAGATAGAAATTCTCTTTGTCTTGAATGACCTTAAGAGATCCTCCTCTTCAATATGCAATGCCAAAACGATCCATTCAGCAATTCAATTTGTATTATGGGATCACAGACTGACTAAATTGAAAAGGAATACAGGCTATAAAAAAGGAGGCAATAGGGTATGTAGGGTTGCCACCTCTCCGGGTTTCAGTGAGTTATCTCCGGGCTCCGAGTTTAATTATTATTTCTCCGGGTTGTGTAAGTGAAATTGAATATTTACATATAAATAATAAAAATATAAATAAATTATAAAACAATACTCAAATTTGTTATAGATAGAACACGGGCAGAGCGTTGAAAAGTAAAAATTCAGATATTTCCGACGTTGCAGAACATTGTTTAAAATTAGGGCACGTCATGGATCCAAATGTTAAAATTATGTTTCAAGAAAGATTTAAAATTAAGGAAAATCCTAGAAAGCTGTATTATTATAAAAACGCTAAACTACTACTATGTAATCATTAGAATTGTATTTAATTTGTAGGAATGAGAGTTTTGAATTTGTTAATTTATATAAATAAAAAAAATTGCATGCGTGTGTGTTTTGTTTTTTTTTTTGGGGGGGGGGGGGTTAGTCATTGTCTCCGGGCGAGACTTAGTTCTGAGGTGGCAACCCTAAGGGTATGTCATAATTATAAATGCATATCTCTACTGAGTTTTGTGGAAAAATATATTATCTTGGAACAGACTAAGACAAAAAACATGATAAAGCAAATGTGTTTTCCAACTAAATCAAAATACCTAAATGTAATATTTACCTTGAGACAAGAATCAGAGAAAATAATAAAAAAAAAAAAAAAGTATTTGCGTATCAATGATTTAGAACTGGTATGATTCACTGGCAAGGAAAATTAAAAAAAAATATGTCTATTGCAATACAGAGTTTTTATAAAAAACTGCATTAAATACTTCTGTAATACTAACATTGTAGACTTTTAAGGGTGCATTTTGATTTCACTATTATTTCCAATTCTTATTGATGGTACTAGAAATACTGTAAAATCTAGTTTTGTATAGATGATTGGTTACCCAATTTATACCAGATTGGGTGAATCCTAGGACTGATCTGAAGATTTGCAATATCGGATGGGGATTAAACCTGGCTACTACAACCTACAGACAGTATCAGTTGAACTACTGGGTCCACACACACACAAAAAGGCTTTGACTTTGATATGGAAAAGTTAAGTTCATACAAAGTGGAAAGTTTTTTTATAATTTCTTGACACCTGCTGATAGATGAAGAATTAAATAAGTGCATAAAATTCTTTACGCAACATTGTTATAATCATTTTAGAACTAATGTACATTAAAAAAAAGATCTCAAGGCAATTTCAAACTGATGAGAAAAAAAAAGTACTGACAGTATGCAGTACATCACATGAAAACAGGCAAGATATTGATAATTTATTTGACTACGAAGAAAAGAAATCACATCTTATAAAAAAACAGCCTAGCTTCAACTCTTGGCAACTAGCAAGCTTTAAGAAATATCTTTTATTCAAAATATGTATCATAAAAATCATACAAATAAGGTATATAATAAGGTATATAATAATAAAATCTATATTTAATATTATAAGGTGTATAATAATAAAATCTATATTTAATGTCCATATTTAAACCAATGTATAATCATTCAATTTACGTTTGTCAATATCCTTCTAAAATATGTTACTTTCTTGCTAGAAAAGGGAAAATTCCTATAATAGTTTAGTTTAAAAATTTATCTTTTCATCCTACAGACATCCCATCATGAAACATATGCTCATATTACAAAAATTGAAAGATGTCTTTTGTTTAAATAGCAGGAAAAAAAGAAAAAAAAAGGACCAATGTTCATTTTCAAGTATATCAATCTGTATTCAGGCCAGAGTTGCAAATGTTTTTGTAAATCAAAATTTAATAAAATGTCATAAAAACTGCCTACTTTAAAGTGCTATAATTAAGAAACTTGGACATAACAAATACTGAAATTATTTAGAACAAAAAAGAAAACAATGTGAAGAATGGTTATTGCAATGTGTTATATGTTGCAGACAGTGAGCTGAACAGTGTGTGAAGATTAGATCAGGCAAAAAGAGGGAAAGATTCAACAATAATAGCAGTGCATGTATAACATACCACCTAGTTTTTCCAGTCTGAATTATATTTAATAAAAATAATGCAATAAATTCATGATTTCTTAATATGGTGACATTGTATGCTGCATGAAGATGATCAACTTGTGTTGTAACACCTTGCCATAGTTCATGGGCATACATGTGGAGGAAGGGTTATGATAAGGAGAATTAATGCAGTGGAATGTCAATTGTAATGAAGCAGCTGGGCCCGATTTTACCTAGTCAAGGACTTAGAAATAAGGAAAAGGGTTTAGGAAGAGTAAGCCGATGTTTGGCTGTGAAGCCAGTAGGATTGGGGACTGTTTTGTAAATAAAGCCTTAGGGGCTAATGGCAGCCCACAGTCTGGTCAGCTCAGAGGGGTGACATCGACAGGTGGCAGATGAGAGGTGGGTGACATCGACAGGTGGCAGATGAGAGGTGGGTGACATCGACAGGTGGCCTGGGGCACCTACCACTTAACATAGAGCTCTCCCTCAACGTTTACCAGTGCAAGGGTCAATAAACAAATTACCAAGTTGAAATAGATTATAGCTAATGAAAAGGGAAGAAAAATCTATAAAATGCACCAAATTCGTTAGAATTGTTTGCCTTTAACGCATTGAGCCATTATCAAAAGCAATCTGGGATAGCTATTTCGTCCTTATTAGGACTCATCAGCCAGATTTAGCTTTTGATAATAAAACTCGGAATGCGTCGATACCTATGATCCCGCCTCCCCCTCAGGAAAGTGGGACCTGGCTGATAAGTAATACAGGTAACAAAAGGAGATTTAATAGAGAATAATATATATATTTACAGGTAAGAAAGTATAATGAGGATTGATGATAAAAGAGAATACATATGTATATATCTTACCCCAGGGTTTTCAGACAAAGGAAATAATATATAGAAAAAACACATATAGATATCCAAATACAAATTGCACTTAATGTCGTGGCGTTCTCACGTGCCAGCACTATCCAGAGTTCAACTGAAATCACTTAGTTCGTGGCAGTTCTTTGGAAACAGTCCAATGTTCTGTTTATACTCTTGATTAGCCAAAGAGCAATCCTGCCGGATGTGGGTAGCCTAGGTGGGGTTGTCATTACTTTCGGCAACGCACTTTGCATCAACGCACTTTGCATCAACGCACTTTCAACTTCACAGGCCTGAGGATTCAAAGAACGTTCTTAAGATGCAATGATAATCCTCGAGGCTGCAGACTATAGCTGAGTCCTGCCTTTCCAGCGGACCTCAGTCTGTTCCTTTTAGGGACGGGCCAGGTGACTTTTGCTTGGCAAAGAGTCTAGCTTCCTTTGGTAGAAGTCAGCGTCCAGAGGGCGGCAAGAGTAGCCTTCCCTTCTCGGATGCTCTTTTTTACACTGTTTTTATTTCACTATTATTTATCCAAAACACCCGGAGTGACGTCACCTAATGCAGAAAACGACACCTTGTATAGAAGACATCTGCAGACAGGCTGGAAGATGGAAGGGAACAAAAGAATGCAAAAAAAGTAAAAGGAAGGAAAGGCAAGATGGATGCCAGAGGAGAAGTGAGCTCAAAGGAGCACTATAAGACATCTGTAAGGCATCAGTTTCAAGAAGACAAAGAGGAGTTTAAGACAATGTTTGGGGAAAATAAAGAAATAAGAAAATATTTCTAAAAGTTTTTCATTTATGGAATGAAGAAAGTAAAGGGATAGGAAAGGGAGAAAAATGTAACAATCTCGGGCCGTTACAGTGTTAATGAACTGAACTGTTGTTTTGAACACTGAATTGAATGTACTATAAGTGTACATTAACATTTTAAGTTTTCATAGTTTCCTTCATCTATAATTAAAATCATTTTTCAAAAATTTATTACATTCGTCCGATTGATTCAGCAGCTCTCTGTGCAAATAGAACATTTACAAATTATAAGAACCCAACTGCAATAAATTTACATGTATTTATGGTTATGCAAAGATTTAAATCAAGATTAAAACAGGAGTTTATGTCAGCTAGATGATGATGAGAAGATAGATTGTATGAAATTAATAGCACAGAAAGTTTGATGTAGAAAACAATTTCCATTACAGAAAAAGATGATGAGACATGAATTTTAACAAATATCAATGTCAAGAATTCAGGAGAAGATCAATAGTATTAGAAACTTAATTGAAAATGCAGTTATAAAGTGACCAAGGCTACTTCGAGTTGATTAAGCCATATTTGAATATCACCAAAGAAAAGCAGCTATGAGTTAGGATATGAACAAATCTTAACTGAAAAATAAATAAGACATATCCAATTTATCTCATAAATCTAGGGTTCAGATAATAAATGAAGAAAACACATTAATATTGAAGCAAAATAAACAAAGGAGTACATTGTCAATGAGGTGTTCCAGAAGCAGGTAGAATAAGAAACAGCATTTTTAGCAAGACATGTCAGAAATAGTCATAACACTAAGTAACAAATGAGGACTTCAGAAAGTTGCTGAATGTAAATAAAAAAAGGTTTGCATCAACTATTTGGAACACTAATTGAGAATGGACTTAATAAAAGTAAATCCCATGGACATTCGTATCAGAAACTATGAACCTACTGACTGGTAAAAAAAAGGGGAAAATGATAGCAAGCACAAATAGTATTTAGGGTCTTCAGAGTCAAAATAATTAGAACTATCAATAACTATTCATCTTAGCAGTGCATCAATCTTTAAATTCCTTTTACTGTGACTAGTTAATAGGAACTTCATATATTAATAATAACAATAAAAAAAATTACATATAGAATAAAAAAATTAAATAGTACCTGCTTTCAAAAACTATAAATAATAAAAAATAAAATAATTAAACTTAAAATATCAGAAGCTGGAAAGTCATTTTATTACAAGAGTACCTACCTTAGTGGTTACCAGTGTATGTCTTCCATCCATCTGCTTGTCCAGATTAGCAGTTTCCTCCCTCATTTTTTCAAGCTAAAAAACAAAATATTTAAGAAAACTTAACAGAAAATTTGAACAATATTTTCAAAACAGCAACTATTAATTTACATTTTTTATAATTATTAAAGAAATCTATTCACTATTTTACAATTACTGTTAACAAAGCAATACTTACATTACTAGATAAATCTTTTAAAAATGGATCTAAATCTTCACATAGATCAGAGCCTTGATGGAAAAACGTACTGTTAGCATTCATAAAATTAAGAAGCTAAAAGAAAAAAATTTTTTGACAACATTAAAAAAAAAAAAAAAAGAAATCCAATACAGTAGGACACATATCTGCGGGGGATAGGTTACAAGAACTACAGCAGTTACGTCAAACTGTGGATAATACCAAACACTATGTATAATATGATATTTGTAACATACATAAATAAGTTTAATTGATAAATTCAGCACAGTAAGGCATTACCAACATTAAATCAAGTAATAATAAATTGTAATTTTTTATCTATTTCAGTCATATCCAGAATTTTTACTTTCTCACTAAAGAAAGGACACTACGGCTTCTTTTAGGCTTAGAAGCACTACAACCCTCACAACTCTTACACTTCAGGGCAGTTATTACAATAAATATCAGTTTACTGAATGCAAACACTATAACATGGAATGAAAACAACAAGAATGATAGAAGCAGAATGGAGCAATTTCTGCTGGGTACCGTGGCTATGGGGACAAAGGAAGACGAGTCAATCTTGTTTGAGAGCATTTGGACGTCTCGATTTCACTATGTTACAGCCCATTCTTGCTTGGCAAGCATTTTGAAATTTATAAACTGTTTATTTCTTTAATTTCCCTGTTTTTTTTCGGGAAGTGGTAAACTGCAGATATGGGGGTCCTACTGTACAATAAAAATAAATCTCAT
Source organism: Thereuonema tuberculata (assembly GCA_023159025.1). NCBI lineage: Eukaryota > Metazoa > Arthropoda > Chilopoda > Scutigeromorpha > Scutigeridae > Thereuonema > Thereuonema tuberculata. Next base: position 29,248,434 of record JAFIDM010000005.1, read on the forward strand.
GAACAGAAACATTTTCTTTAATTTGTTTAATATTTAAATAATATAACAATTTAAATCCAGGGATGGAAAAGTTATTTTCGAAAAATTACTGATTTATAGTTACTTATTAAAAAAAACTAACTGAATTAAAGTTAGAGTTACTTCCTGAGAAAAGTAACTGTACAGTCATTTTTTTTTTTTTAATCCAAACAAAAACTCAAGTCAATGTAAATTTTTTTAGGATTCAAGCATTGATGCACAGATGCATCTGTGACACTAGAAACAGCCATTGCAAAACTTCCCAGATAAAAATAACCTTTTAACATCTCATTAAAATGAGAAAAAAGTAATGAGTTTTCATTAATGATAAAAACAGCTCAGTTATACAGAGTGGTGCACATAAACTGGCCCCAATAGGCATTTCTTTTTGAATTGTACAGTTGACTTGCGATAATCCGACGGTTACGGGACCGAGGGGGTGTCGGATTATCAAAAATGTCGAATTACCAAAGGTTGATTTTTTAAAACTGAATTTTGACTTCTAAGGCAAGAAAATTTAAGTTATGTATATACAGTACTGTATGTACTACAGTACATATATTGTTATAATACATATTGAGTACATATTTTACGGCCGTTGAGGATATAAAAAAAACAAAACTCATTAGGCATATTTTTACACAAATGAATACTTAAATACAGAAATAAATTAGTATTACATATATATGTCTTAAAAAAATAAAATTACAGTATATAATGTAAAATATAATTTTATGTCTTAAAATAAAAATTAAAAATACGTACATATGTATTTACGGCTTAATAAAAATCTGTTTTTGTTTCTTCTTACGTAAGTGTCTGTCATGGCTTTTTCTTGAATATCTTTTAACATTAAACTGTTCTCGTAGTAGAGTTCCTCTCCTCACACTAATGTATCAAAGTTTTTGCAGCCGACATAACTTCATTGCAAGTGATTGTGCATTTCATCTCCTTGACTGCCTCAATCAGGTCAGTTTTCGAACCAACCTGCATCGGACTACCGAGCGTGTCGGACTGTCAAATGTCAGATTATCGCGAGTCAACTGTATTATTATTTTGGGACCATTTTATGTGCGCCACCCTCTAGTTACTTTATTACAAACATTACAAACAAAAATTAGCTGTTACTAGTAACCAAGTTACTTTATTTCACTGTCTAAACATTAATACAATTTTCTATATTGTGTAGATATAAAATATGTTTCCCTATTCCAAAATCTTTGGAAATAGAACTGCAAAAATTGATAAGTTACTTAATGAGAACATGTGAAAGCAATTTAATGATAAAAAAATGAGTTCAGATTTTCAGCATCAGTGAAAAATTGGCACTGTAGTTACAGAATTCCTATTCCTTCACATAAAATATTTTTTTATAAAAGTTGGATAAGTTTACATAACTGCAAATTACCTCATAGCTCTCAAGACAAGAGGTCTGCACTATAAATAGTTATTCTAACAGAAAAATAACAATGCAAATGTTACACTGCAAGAGAACTGATTTCAGAAATGTTTGGAGCACAATGAAGAGATTGGATGAGTAGCGTATGACATCTCTTTCCATTGCAAAAGACATACTGTAGGAGGTAACTGTTAGTTGACAGTTTGTTTAGGAAGTGACTTATGACAGTAAACAGTGACAGAACAATATCATCATAGGATGACTTTCAATAGCCAATGATTGGCAAAATGCTAGCACATGCTGTGTGATCCAAACAAAACAAGAACTGTGAAAATGTAAGACTTGAAGCAATTTTGCTCTAAAATTCTTGGAAAGGATTGTGGAGGATAACAAGCAGCAATAGTTTGCACTGATGAGATGTCTTTTACTTACTGCTGAAATAAACACATAGAAATATCATATCTGGAGGCAGTCACAAGATCTGCTTTACAAAAACAGTCTCTCTAGCTTCTGTACTTGAGTATGGTATAGCTTTACATGAGTTTATTTAGTTCTTTGAGAAGCCAAAAGCAAATGACACAGGTATCTTGTGCTATGTTTCTCTTTAGCATTACGTTCTTCTAAACTTGCAGGAATGAGAATTGATATCAGTGTTGATAATGCAAATTGATGCACCTCATATGTGAACAAGCAACTGAATCAAATGTTATGTCCAACCTCCTGTGAAGACAATGTAAAAGGCATTCACTCATTCATTCGCTTCAAATCATGGGATTTCTGATATTAACATATTTTAAGAACTGAGCTGATCACAAGCAGCCACTGATTGATTTGAAGACCAGTTTTAGAAGGAAAGTAAACAATACCCACTGTGCTACAAGGAACACTTGTTTTCTCTGCCAACACACTGAGCAGTTATTTTAACAGACATATGCAACAAGATCAATAAATTTATCTGTTTCTTTCTTTCCTTATGTAATTTTTTTCTTCATTCAATTGCTGTCACATAAATTCACAGACTCTCTCCATTAGTCATTCTGAAATAAGGAAATTTATTTTATTATCACTGGTATATCTCTTTTAAGTTTCTAATCATTTATGATTATCTTACAGGTAATTCTTTGCACACACAATAACATATGCACAAAAACCATCTCAATTTTATTTCAATTAGGCAAATCTCTGTGAATCTACATAAGATAATCGATCTTCAACCACACATCTTATTTTAATTTAATTTGCTGAATTAGACTATCAGCAACAAAATATAAACATAAATCTTTGTTATAATAAAATCTTCACAAATAAAGCAACATTATAAATTAAATGAATGTATTTAAAGAATTTTATAAATCTTTGTTCCCTAAAAACTTAATTTTATATTTTATTTAAAGACATTCAAATTTATAATACTTACTGTATCTAATACTTCATATTTCTTCTTTGCTTGGAGAAGACTAATCTGAGAAAGAAAAAAAAATGGATCCAACTGGTAAATATGTTTTTGGGTAGTTATCTTCATTAAAGAAGTGTCCTAACATCGAGACAAACAATTTTAATCTTTCATGTAGGAACAAAAAGAAATCCTGTTTCTCAGAAAACATCTAATGATGATATGATTAAAAGAACAATTCAATTTAAGGTTTGGATTTTAGAGAAAACAAAAAGTTACCCCTACTCTGTTTTAGAAGTATTTCCATAGAAGAAACAGAGCAACAATCAAAGTATTTTACTTGGAAAATTCTGTTGTAGAAAACTGATAGAGGAGTATGGATGATGTGGATTAAAAAGTAAAAAAGAAGCTGAAAGGGTAACAAGGAAAAGGAATAAAGGGAAAAGGTACTAAATATTGGAAAAAAAAAAAACCCACCAATATAAAGTAAGAACAAAAGAAGAGCAAGAAAAAAGAGACTTTAGAGAAAGATAAAAAGAAGAAAAATACATCAAAAATTGATACAAATTAAAAGATAGTGAAGAAAGTACTAATGGCAAACAGAAATTGCAGAAGAAAGTAATCAGCAAAGATCATGCTTACAGTCTTTTGAGAAGCAGCTAGTACCATACAGCTACAATAATGTAAATAATGTACACTAAGTCTAATATTGATCATAAAATCCATTCTAATCTACTGAATTTGAACCATGACAAAACATTACAGTTAGTTTAATTTTCATTGATGGACATAAAATGATGAAGTGAGGATAAAAGTCTTCTTCTATCTGCTTTTGTCCGATTATAAAGTTTCTAAAACAATTACAGCTCTGAGATAAATGTAGTAAATAGGTTTACTGTTTACTGGTGAAACTAAGAAATAAAATACAGGTATACTGTACGATTCACTTACTAAATTCAAACAAAAGGGGATATAATCACTATGGTTTCAGGATTCTCCGCACACCTCATCTTCAGAGGTTAAAACAAAAACAAATAGAAAAGAATAATACAAACACAAGGACAGGGCATCACGTATCTTACATCTCCTTCTTCATCATATTATCACTTACTTTCCTACACAGAAAAAGAAAACCAAGAATTCTACTGTTTTACACTAACTGCATTAACTGAGTATATTTTCTTATGGAATCAAGAAAAGAAATTAATACAACTTCACCAGTGCAATGCTTTTACTGCAATAGGTGCTTACATACATTGAATGTGCTGTGTTTTATCCACTGTTGAAGTAGAAGTGAAGAATTATTTATATTAGCATCATCTTCTCTTCTACAATTATTATTGTGCATGCTTCATTAATGATTTCATTATAAAATTGCTCTCGACAGATGGCAATGAAAATGGAAAAAATAAAAAGCCTATATTTATTTTCAATTTATAGTATCAACTACTCAAAACAAACAGAACAACATTTTCTACTTTTTGAAAAAAAAACAAAAAAAAATTGTATTCCATCAATTAGCATTTATTCCTTCTTCCTCTTCACTACAATTGCAATATTTCGCAGAGTGGAATTACTCTGCTTCTTTAAACCTCTCTTACATTTGAAAATCTCCAAAACGGTTAAAACACTTCTTTACAATTACGTGCTACAAACAAAACATTACACCATTCACAATAAGGTTATTATACCAGGTCTACCAGCTTAAATCCGCTGTTTGCTCATAGATGGCGTAAGTAGTCCTTTAAAACGACTATCGAACCGCCGTATTGTTAGTTTCATGCATTTGACATCTGGCAACAATAAGCAGTGCACAACAACAGCAATTACAAAGAGGAAATTAATTTTTTCCTGTGTTAATCATGTCGAGTTTTGTGCCAAAAAAGGAGCATATGCGGGGAGCTCTGCTTTTCTGCTTTAATCTCAAGAAATCGGCGGTCGAATCGCACCGAATGCTTGTGGAGGCCTACGGCAACCGTGCTCTATCGGAAGCAACGTGCAGAGACTGATTTCGTCAGTTCAAAGACGGCAATTTCGATGTTACCGACAAGGAGTGTGAAAATCGGCCTAAAAAATTTGAGGACAGTGAACTGCAAGCCCTATTGGATGACATGACATGCAATTGCAAAAAATGCTTGCCGAGCAATTGGGAGTTGCTCAACAAACCATTTCCAATCGCCTACGTGCCATGGGAAAGGTCCAAAAGATCGGGAAATGGGTCATGCACGAATTGACCGATCGGCAGATGGAGCAACGCCAAAACACATGCGAAATTTTGCTTGTCAGACAAAAAGAAAGTCCTTTCTGCATCGGATCATTACTGAAGATGAAAAGTGGATCTATTTCGAGAATCCTAAACGCAAAAAATCGTGGGTTGACCCTGGCCAACCATCAACATCGTCCGCAAGACCCAATCGCTTCGGACGGAAGACGATGCTGTGCGTTTGGTAGGATCAGGAGGGCATCGTCTACTATGAGTTGCTGAAACAAGGGGAAACTGTCAATGCCCACTGCTACCACCAACAACTGATCAAATTGAACCGTGCTTTTTGTGAAAAAAGGCCGGAATATCAGAAAAGACATGACAAGCTGATTGTTCTCCATGACAATCACATCAACAATGGTCCGCAACTACTTGGAGGTACTCAACTGGGAGCTGCAACCCCATGCCGCTAACTCATAAGACCTGGTACCATCTGAATACCACTTGTTTTCGTTGATGGGCCACTCACTTGCTGAGGAACAATTCAATTCCTATGAAGACATCCGAAAATGGCTTGATACGTGGTTTGCCTCAAAAGGGAAGGAATTTTTTTGGCAAGGTATCCACAAATTGCCCAAGAGATGGGATAAATGTGTAGTTAGCGAGGGCCAGTACTTTGAATAAACCATTTTTTCATTTTCAATTGAAAAAACGTGTTTTTTATTACCTAAAAAACAGCGGATTTAAGCCGGTAGACCTGGTAAAACAACAAAACTAAATCCATGAAATAAAACTAAGCAGGGCCGATTCACATTTATTCGATCAATTTTGATCATGTCATAGACTTAGCAGAACCCTTTTCTCCACCACCAGTCGTGTTCAATGAGGTGCCCCTGCATTCTGGCAATGGCTCTGCATCAGTTTACATTGAACAAGGCTGCGTTGGAAGTCAGCGAGGGGGATCTTGTTTCACTCCTCTTTGCAAGCTTATTAAAGCCCTTCTACTGTTTTCGGTTGTCATGTTGCCAGAGTCCGTTTACATAATCTGAACCCGCAGAAGTCCATTGGAGATGCATCGGGGGATTTTACAGGAAACGCCATACTGTATGGAATTGCTCGTATTTCGGTTTCAGTCGCCATATTGGCCATGTACACCATGCTGGGTCACTCTAGCTGTATGGATCGATGCCTTGTCCTGATGAATCCACACTTTCCTTTTGTTGCTGCCATTCAATGCGAGGATATCTTCACGATACAAGGGTTCCATGCTCTCAATAAAAGGCAACATTAATCTTCCTCAGCAGCAACTTTCTTGTGTAGCTATAACCCGAAACAATCATGAATCCTATTGAAAAGTTTTCTTTGCATTCGCGGTACCACTCAGATCGTCCTTTGGCTTAAAAAGGCAATAAAATATTACCCTTGGCTTCTTGGTATCACTAAGGTAGATCCATGCCTCATCCAAAGTAATGACGTACTTCAATTTTTCTCCCGTTAAGTGGTGCTCGTAAAGCTTTCGGCTGTTGGTCTTCCTTTCAGCAAGGTGTCCAGGAAGTAGGCAATGAACGCGAGCTTTATGATACTTTTCTAATTGCAGATCATGCCTAATTATCCGTGCAATCGTTGGCTGAAAACCTCCTACAGCCTAGGCAACCGCCCTTTGGGTGCAAGGGTTCTCGCCAACAATCACAGCCTTCACTTTCTTAATAAAGTAAGGAGTTGCTGCCGGTCGTGGGTGTTGTTTTTGGGCCTGAGTCTTACCCAGCTCTTGACTGATGGGCTTCATACGACTTTCTGCTATTACCCGGTTGCCGGTGGACTTGCAAACATGAAAATTTTGGCGTTTGCACATGTTCACAACTACATCAACTACAGGCTTATGAACTCTAATTCGAATGCAACAACGGTGCGTTACATGCAAGTGTGAGATAGCGCGCGCCATTGAAATCGACCGAATAAACATGAATCAATCCTGTGTATTACAAACCAAACAAACAAAATAATATTCAAATCCTGTTGAAAAATTATTAATAATTGCTATTGAAATTTACTTTTCTTTTATAAAATTCAATCATAATCCAGATACTCTTATAGAACGGATAGTAAGATTTATAGTAGAAGCAAGTAATATAAACAGTTTTGAATGTATTAATAAACAAAATGGAAGGCCAATAAGCAAATTATTGATAAAAAAATTTAGAAAAATTTGTGGTAAGAAAAGCAAATTTCAATAATATTGTAATAGTTTTATTTCACGGATTTACTTTTGTTGTTTTATAATAACCTTATTGTGAATGGTGTAATGATTTGTTTGCAACACGTAATTGTAATGAGAAGTGTTTTAACCGTTTTGGAGATTTTCAAATGTAAGAGAGGTTTAAAGAAGCAGAGTAATTCCACTCTGCGAAATATCGCAATTGTAATGAAGAGGAAGAAGGAATAAATGCTAATTGATGGAATACGTATTAATATTTGGTATTTTTAAACAAAATTTTATTACTGAAGTTTTCTAAATCAGAATAATTTTAACCATATCAAACCAAACGTGAGACACATAAGGTCGGATAGAAAGAAAGCAGTCAAAATAATCTTAATAAGGTATCTGATCATCTTGGACAGTCATGTATCTTTCACAACATCTATTGATATTAGCTTCAAGGTTGCCAGACAGTTTTGAAGGTATTAAAGACCATTAATGAAAAGGGCAATCTTAATCTCAGCAATACTTTTGGGAGGTAGAATGAGAGTAGCAACCTCATCTCGGAAGAGCATGGAATGCTTGATCAATCAGATTCACTTCAAGAGAATAGTTAGCCAATCCATCCAACCAATTCCCTATTCATTGGTCCACAAAACTTGCCTTTATTATGCATCAATATGAATCCATGACTTACTGCACTTGCAAATGCAAGAAAATATTGTTCAACAATCTCATATTTATAACACTGTCCATTCAAAGAGCTTTCTCAAAATGTGGAAGTCTGTGATTCTGTTGACAAGTGATCTACAAATAGACCCTTTCCGTACCAATAGACCTCAAAAGTGTTTAAGATAAAAGCCATAAAGCATTTTTCTAATGTTAGATGGCTGATAACTTGCACCATGTTCTCTTCTGATAAAATCATTCTGGAATCAAGACTGCAGATTGAATCTTAACTCATCTTTGAAGAAAACTATCCTCTACATTTCAATGTTCCAAGATACAAGCTGATAACACCATTCCAAACGCATTTGGATTGGAATGAGTAAAACAGACTGCTGGTCTCCAGGCATTAAAGGCTTACTTCACAAGCACTTCTAGTAACAGTATGTCGTGAAACTCTTCGTCCAGGAGCTTAAGCAAGCCAGGAAACAAGCTGAGATCAGGTCATATCTCTATGATGCTTAACAATTATTTGAAGTTAACGGTCATCTTGAGGTTTTGTAGGGCAAGGATCTCCTTCAAAGCTGTTTTAGCGATGTCCTATCTATTCTAAAACTGTTTCTATAACCTTGATGCTGCTGTTCAAATTGATTCAATTACATCTGTATCTAATCAACTACTGCAAAGAATTAGCAAAATGCTATATATTTGTTATTTTCTATGAATTTACTAATCCAGAATTATTGATGAAAATCCCAAAAATTAAAAATTGTCAGGTCTCTTGAAGCACATTTTATAGTAACTGCTGATTTGCATATTGGCAGAAAATTTATTATTTGCATACTGGGCATGCTTTCCAAAATTTCAAATTTTATTTTTAAATGTTAAAAAAAAAAAAAGTTGATAAAATAATTTGTTACTTAACGTTTGCTCTCTAATACATAAATACTAAAAATCATGGAAAGAAAGAGCATTTTTAAATATTATAAAATGGATTTTTTTTTATTGAATTTTATATTAAAAAATTTACCTGGCATACATAATCCAATGCAGTATGCTGGAAACAAGACCGAACTGCAGTCAAAACATTGCTGATTTCATCACATTCATGTGGCTTATTTCGTTGAACTTGAGAATTACGATTTAATGACTGATCTAGATCTTCACTAATTCTTTCAAAATACTTTTTGGTATCTTTGACTTGACGAATGTCACTAAAAATATTTGAAAGAGATACATCATTGGTTTGTATAATAAATTACAAAAAGTAAAGAAATCATTACAAAACTAAAGAGATTTCAAATACGTCATCTTATTATGATAAACAAAATAATTTAATTTTTGGAAACTGATTATTACTGTGGAGGACTTGAAAGATTTTATTTAATATTTTAGCTCTTTATATATATATAAACTATTTCAACAGTCTTATAGAAATGATTCACTCCTAAGATAAGGAAATTTTCAGCAAAGAATGAAAATTGGTGAGGAGGTATTGCTTCTGAAAATTTCATTACTATAATTATTCATTAAATACACATATAAGATTCATTAACTTTGAAATTAAATACATTGAAAATATAAAACAATTTCAAATGCTCTTCTGAAATTCATTATCATAATAAAAGTTATAACGAAGTTGGCTTAAAATGAGAAGTGCTTAGGATGGAAGTTACAGGCTCTCAAGTAAGACTAAACATGATTCCTTTCTTCATTCCTAGTGTTGTCTGATAAATCCATTGGACATTCAGGGATAAAATTTATTTGGAGGGAAAGCGAGTTTGTTTTGTATTCAAAGAACAGGCGTCTATTTCAATTCAAATTTAATGAGTTTGAGTAACTAAAATATTAAAAAAGAATTAATTCGGATTATCTAAATCTTCTTTTCCTTCTGCAGTCCAGCACTTTTTCCACTATTACTGCCATTTTTTTTTTTATTAAAAGCTTGCATGTCAGTCAACCTTTCAAGCCTTGAACTTTCTTTGAGTTGTTGTCTACCATACTAATTTCACTTCCTTAAGATGATTCCAGTGTCTCAATTTTTTTGGACCACTAATCTCTTTTCTGTATGTCTGCAGTTTGATAACCCACATCCTGCTTTATTAAGATTTTACTTATATAATATATATAAGGTGGTTAATATATATATACATACATACATATACATATATACATATACAAGTTGGTTATAATTAAAGTTGGCGTATTGAGAGAATCCTGCAGCTGCAACCAATAGTCAATCAGACATCAAAAGTTCTACACATACTATTCAAAGAATGCGCTCAACGATTCTGCAAAAAACAAAAAAATAGTTACAAAATTGTCTGCTAGAGGGCGCTTTTACGGCTATATGAACGGAAAACAAAAACAGAATAACACATTTATTTCACACAAACAGTATCAGCTGTTTGAATGAGTCATGTGATATTGCTCAATATGTTCCCCCTGACAAATGTATCATTTGCAGACGATGAACTGTATGCTCAACCACTGATCGTAGGCGATCACCCGTGATAGTTCGCACATGTAGCTTGATACTGTCTTTTAGTTCTGCTAATGTTGCAATTCCTCCACAATACACCACATCCTTTAGGTATCCCTACAACCAAAAATCGCATGGAGTTAGATCAGGAGAACGTGGTGGCCAGGCAGTAGGGAACATGCAACTATTCCCCGCCCAGCGAAAGAATGACTGACCTTGATTTACACCCATGATCTCTTAATCATTCCATTTCATTAAGAGAGAAACTATTCGCAATGGCGACTCAAGCGAGGCAAACCTATCAGAAGCCATAACTTTCCCGCCATAAACACTGACATATACAATCGATTCAAATTCTACTATTGCGCCATCTGGTGTCCACAGTCGTTCTATCGCTGGGAGGAGAATAATTATTCGATGCTTGGTAAAGTGCTGATGCAACAAAGTTTCCACAAACCTACCAATATGAGGTGTACCATCTTGCATAAAAGAGGGTAAATCAAGACATTCTCCTGCAAATGGAGTATCATAAAGTTCTGGAGCATGTCACAATATCCAGCCGCAGTCACGGAACATGCCTGAGAAATTAGCACTAATTTCTTCAAAAAAATAAGGATCCAGGATAAAGTTGGATGTGAACCCACACTAGACTGTAAGCTTGGGCAAATGCAGAGGCATTTCCTGGAAAACACGTGGAGTTTCCTTGGCCCACACACAGTAATTCTGGGGTTCACAGTGCCATTCAAATAAAAGTGTGCTTTGTCGCTCCATAGGATATCCCATGGCCATGATGTATCAACTTCCATCCTCGCCAGAAAGGTCAATGCAAAAGTGAGTCATTTCACTTGTCGCCTGGAAGCAGTTCTTGTCTGTGACTGATCTTGTATGGAAAAAAATGAATTAAGTTTTTCAGGATCTTTCAGCTGTGCTCCAGGATAGATCTTATTGTCATGATGAGGCTCGGGCACTTCCTGAACCTGCAGCATTCTCCAATGACTGCTCAACAATTGATGTGGCAACATCTTCAATCACGTCATCATCGATGCACTTACGTCCTCTGCTACATTCCATACAAAGATCCGGTTTCTTCAAATTTTTTCATCATTTTTCTCACACCTTGTGGTGACATCGGTTCATGGTGTATTTTTCTTAGCCCGATGAAATTCATGAATTGCAGCTACAGCATTACCAAGACTTTCATAATAAAACTTGATCATTAACACACATTCTTGTAAAGTCATCGTCATCGGGGCTGTTGCTAATAACACGTTCTCAGCTCACACCGATTATTTATACCATGATGTTGGCTGCATTCCTGATGTCTATGCAAATCAGATTGTTTTTTCTTTGCATAAAGATTAACCCTATACAATTGTGATGACATTTGGACCACTTTTACAATTAAAAAAAACCCATTACAATTAAAACTATACTCTGTTGTTATAGCACTGCATGTTTAATGTTTTTCTATAATTATTTTCATTGTTGTAGCAAGAAGTGCCCTCTAGCATACGATTTAGTAACTATTTTTTTTTGCAGAATCATTGAGTGCATCCTTTGAATAGTATACCATCTTGTATATACAGTAGACTCTCGATATGTCGAAGTTGAAGGGACGCTACAAAAAATTCAAGATAGCAAGTCATAACCAAAGTCATAACCAAAACATAAAAATTTCACATAAAAATACAAGATACGGAATAATATTCTAAAAATTAGTGTCTTGATAGATGAGAATTAGTATAAATATGTAATGATAGTTGACAATAAGTCTAAATATAGCAATGATAATTTTAATTTTTAAAAGTAGTTGAAAATAATTACATTAAATTGAAAAGAAATAGTAAAATACAATGAACTTACATTGCTAGAATTTCTTAAAAAAGTCCAGTATCGTGGCCTGGCGACATCTCTTTTGAAATTGTTCTTCAACCAATTTTTCTATTTATAACCTCCCTAACGTTTTTCACCGACTAACTTAACCATACGCAGTAAATTCTGAACAATTTAGAACAATACTCCTAAGCAACAATAAACGACTGGCGAGATATAGTAGCGCACACTCGCACCCTCCTTTACCCAAATGATGTTATCGACCAGATGGATTTATCGGAATCGTCCTTTACCCCTCAGAGAGATAATGAAGGGTGTGAGAGATTCTTGAAAAAATACCTCTATTTGCTTTGACACAACTGAACGGCGATTTTTCCTGAAAAATTCATTTGTTACTTCGAAAAATATTCGACATAACAAGGTTTTGAGTGAAAACTCTTCGACATAAGAATTAAAATTAACATTAGATGAATATGTAATATCAAGGGGAAAAATAATTTTTTGACATCAAGGTTTTCGAGATATCGAAGTTCGACATATCGAGAGTCTACTGTATATATATACAGTAAACTCTCGATATGTCGAACTTCGATATCTCAAAAACCTTGATATGTCGAAAAATTTCTGCACTTGAGAGCAAAAATATCACACAGTTGCATTTTTTTTACTTTTTTTTTTTTTATTGTTGAAGAATTTTTTTTTTTTTATTGTCCATATGATTCGCAATTTTTTTTTTGAATCAAAATAATAAAGATCATTTCATCACCTATCCAATGATACCACTTAAGTGTGTATGTGTGTCAGCAGAGTGCTTTTTGGAGGAATATCCTAGCCTACCAGAAAAACCTCATTTTCTTACAGCCTGGGAAATGGTGATTAAAACAAAATTTAATACAAACAGTTATAAAACAATCTTTATTAATAATGGGTATTCCCTCCTCTAGCCTTAATTACGGCTCTCATTCGATTTTTCATCGATTTATTAATTTGATGATAAAATCTTGCGATATGGTTTCCCACTCCTCACGAATTGCGAGTTGCAGCTCTTGAAGACTCGTAGGAGTCACACTTCTTGTCCAAACTCTTCGCTTTAGCTCAAACGCTCATTTGCATTGAGATCGGGGCTACGAGCTGACCAATCCATAACCAGAATATTCATGGCTTGCAAGTGATGGCTTACAACTGCTGCAGGTGGGAGGTCTGGCATTATCTTGCATAACAGGAGGTTTTCGTCAATAAACCTCGCAAATGGCATGACATGCTCCCCTTCAGTACTTCCTCTATGTAAAGTTGGGAAGTCAGTCCTCTTTTTCTAGAGCCGCTACTCGGCCCGAAGATGAAAACAATCTCAGTTTTCGCTTCTAAGGAAATTCCTCCCCAGAAGGTGCTTCCATCTCAATGACGTTTTGGACATTTTTATTTCTTCTGTTAGAGGTAGTGCTGCCACCTTTACTATTTGTGTGGAGATGGTGTTGAGAAGACCTTCTGCACCTTCCCTAACAAGTTTGGTCCAGAACAGTTCATTTTGCAAGATCCCTTAATTTAAGGACATCAGTGTAGTATGATCGATGACAGATTGTATGATCCATTTATTTAGAATATCATACGACAGGTCAAACTTACCTAGAATTTCTGCAAAATGGATTACCAGAACACCTAGAGTTATTCCTTTTGACTAAATGGATTGCTATATATTTCAGCCCCATCAGCAGATCAGTCATGACAGTACCATTAACTGGCAATTAAAATCTGCAGACCTAACCTCCAGATTTTTTTTTGGGTTGGATGAAGAGTGAAGTATACAGAAGACTGGATACACGAGATGAACTGCTTCACTGCATAATGGATGTTAGCCCCTGCATTATACAACTTCATGTACAGAACTTCATGATGCACTCAGATAATCAACAAATCATATTCATACAAGTTGAAAAGTGCATTGATGTTGACATTGGAAGTTTTGATAATTTATTGTAGTGTAAAAAATTTCTACATGAACAATAAACATTAAAAGCTGTTTCTTATTAATAATTCTTCAAATAAACACTGAAACTGCTCTAACTTAATGTTCACAATGGGACACATAATCATATAACCTTAGAATGACATCCCAGAACATTAACCTTTCCTCCTGGGACACCCTGTATATTGTGAAGGATATTAGCCTTAAGATTATATTGCCTAAAACATTTTCTTGAATTGCAATTAAATTTCTTAAAAGATTATAAAGATTGTTAAAAATCCTTGAAAATAAATATTTACAAATCTCTAAATAAAAGTTTTTATCAAATCAAACATGTAAAAAAAAAAAAAAAAAAAAAAAAAAAAGACAACTGTGAATAAAGAGAATTGTGTGTCAATCGTATGATTAAGTTTATGATTCGACTGGAAAACCTAGTAACCAACTATTACCAGATTTTATGCTTTATTGTGGGAAAGAATGTAAATTCTTTTTTAATTAGTACTCACTTTTTAACAAAGTTATCCAGATTTTTATATATTGATCTATGTGCTTGGTCAATTAATATCTGCAATATTAAAAATATATATATATATATATATTAATTCAAATCAAAATGTTAAAAATAAAAATACTAACATTAACAATTGTAGAAAGGATACTTTTTTCTTTATTTAATTTCAAGTTAATGTAAATTCCATAAAAGTTTTTTATTTGTCTATCAATAACAAAGTAATGGTAGCATTTTCTAAAATTACGACATAACGATTATTTGAAATTATTCCTGTCTATAGAGTAAAACAAAATATTTAAAATGCAATAATGGCTTGATTTTTCTGAAAATTCATGAATATTAAGTCTCAATAATAAGACAGCTTCTGATTTACAAATCAGATCCATTCTACAATCCATAATGCTAAGTCAATTTTTATATACTGTAAGTCGGATTTGTTTCTTCCATCAGCATTCACTATATCCTCTTTTATAAACACACATATATACAAAATGCACCAGTACTACAATGCTATACTGAAGAACAGACTGTTAAAACTGTTCTAAAATGGATAGATATTAAATGAAAGGCAAAGTTTATACTTCTATTGTAAGCATAAATTAAGAAAAAATAAATACTGTTTTATACATTATGACAAATACATTATGCAGTACTTTTTTTTTTTGCTTAAATACGGATTTAAGTATGAGCTTACCTACGTAGACAGCCATCAATAATGATTTACATTAAGATAAATTCTATGACAACCTTTTGATGTGATTTAACATCAAATAAACAAAATGTAAAAATCAAAGAAATAAGTCCTAGCTACGAATCAAAATTCATATTTAAAAGTTTACTTAAATGTAATTTAAAATATTACCAAATTAAAAGAAATACATTTGAATTGTAATTTAATTATCTATGACTCCTCTACAGCATTTCTTGGACAAGAGTAAAAAAAACTTCTTTTAAAAAGGAGAACATTATCTCTTTGTATTTAATTCTGATGAGACCCAATGAATCTTTCATCATTCAGAAATTTAACATAAATCCCAATTTGAGTTATTAACTCTATCAAATGGTGAGAAGTTATTTTCAAATGAATAGTAAAACTGCCTAAAATTGAACTGTCCTGGGCCTGCCTCAATAACCTTAAGTTCCATCTGAAATCATGTTACATTCTCTAACAAAAAGAAGCAAGGATAAGAGAATGGGATCTCTGTTTTACAAGATTTCAATATAAGATACTAGTTTTTCTTCTAAAGCATCAATATCTATTATTATAAGAAAAGGTTCGTATGTATTGGTTAATAAAGAAAGAACAAGAAAAAAAAATTGTTATAATAATTACAGCAAAAAATTAACCTCAGCAAATCTAAACTTTTATACAAATCCCATGGTTGGGAAAAATAGAGCAAAAACATAACGATGACACAAAAACACAATATCATCAACTATCACAGGATTTGTAGCTATGCTATTGTCTATTAGTTAAAATTCAGTTTGTAGCTTATTATGTCCATGAGCAAAATGCTTAGTATTTCTTTTGACAATGTTACCAATGTTTTCATAACATCCTAAATGTTAACGTTTTCTTCCTGAAGACGAAATTCACAGAGAACACTAAAACAGAAAGTTTAACATATGCCTACATTTATCCTGACTTTGGCTAAACTTAGCCAATGGCCAAATTGAAGCTACATTTTTTCTTGACTTCCTTCAATTCTTCTTCCATATCATGAGGTAAATATTAAACTGACAAAGTGCCATAAGGAAAAAAATCACTAAATGTAAATTACACACTAGTTTGGTAATTACCATTTAAGTAAGCAAAAAATTAAGCACGTTGAAAGATTAATGCAAACATGTTACACTGTAGAGGATTCTCTTTAAATCATTAAATTAACAAAGGTATTTCTTAAATGTTATTACTTTTAATTTATCCAAAAAAAAAAAAGGTTTTAACAGAAATATTAATTCATTTTAACTTAAATATTTATTCATTATTTAACTCTAGGAAATTCTACATAAAAAAATTATTTAACAATTACAACAGAATTGGAAAAGAAAGAACAATGATTAAAATGATGATCTAACTTACAGATTGATATTTCAACATTTCTCCAAGGGCTTGCGATAATTTATTGAGGGCATTCTGAAAAACAAATGTCATGTCAATTTTTTACCAGTAAAGTTAAAGTTATAGTTAAAGTTAAAGAAAATCTTTTTCAATTGCTGTAGTTTATACCTAATGTAACACTTAAATCAAGATAATGCTGCCTTTACATCATCCAAGAAGATATGGGGTTTTCCAGGATAAAAAAAATCTATGAAAATAAAAATGTACGAGGACTAGTCTGAAACTGAATGAGGTTTTCTGTACAGGAAATGTCTATTGTGTCAATACAATATCAATAAAATTTGTTCAATTCCAGAGCCTTTAGAAGAAATTCTTATTATACAGTTCGGTCCAAAAAAAATCCCCAGTGAGTGTTTTGACTCAATTTTAGCTTATGTTAAGTTCATTAATTAATTATTGACCTTTCTTGCTTCAGCACTTGAACTCTGATCAACTGCTGTAAGATTAACATATTTATGAACTTTTGAAGTGGTTTCACAGATCATTGGAAAGAGAAAAGACATTTCTCCAAGGAAGCAAGAGATGATTTTGGGACTCAAAGCTGAAGGAATCTCTAATAGGAAAGTTGCTAGGAAATTATCAATTTACCACAAAACTGTGGGAAATATATTAAAGAAACAAGTTGAAACTGGAAAGTCAAAGTCTTGATCAAATCTCTCTTCCATCCGGACTCTCCCAAGCTCACTTCAGTAATCTATTTTCCACCCTCAATAATGACAAGTTCCTTTGTGCCAATAATGACTTCAACTTGGGTGACTTGGCCAAAACCTGCGCCCCAAGGAGGCCTCTCTGTGCATTTCTCTTTCCAATCCAAAACTGGTCCTATGTCTGTATTCTCCTGCTGCTCTTCATGTAGACAAGCTGAAGTCCATTCTTGATCTTTTTTTCAAGATGAGTAAATCATACATCCAGTACTTCTTCCCATTGATCAATCTTGTACAACGCCTACAGTTTCTACACAGTCGCCTAAACAGCGCATCAGCAATGCCTTCTCCTGTCTGGCCAAAGGTAATCTTCTTGGTGGCTAGTGAATTGGTTGTGCATTGCCGGGATTTTTTTTCTATGCTGCCCAATGCCAGTCTTTCCAACTGGTTGAGCTTTTGAGGCAAACACTCCAATTCCTTCTAAGAAAATGTACTGCTTATTTCCTCTCTAGGAGTGTCAAATGATTCCATTTCATATTCAAGTCACCTATGCTGTTCTCATTTGTAGTCCCCTAACACCATCATTGTCTTCACACTTCTTAACAGCTTGCACTTAGCCATAACTTATCATTTATATATCTTCATTGCAGTTGATAGAATGTTTGCCTGTATAGGCAGGGGTATATCACAATCAGTCCTTATTAGAGTAATAGCAATGAGGAGGCTATGTTCATAGACCACTTGTGTTAACCTGATGTTGTATTCAGGATATTCTTCTGCTTTTTAACCAGAATAATCATTTCGACATTTTCTTCAATCTTTACTACTTCATAGGCTATCGATTTCATTTCCCGATGTTGCTCAGAGCAACTCAGTAAAAACTCTTCATTCGCCAATAGCAAATGGATTTGCTTACAATTTCATACACTTCTTATTTAGTTAGGTCTAAACCCAAAATTTAACTTGTCCTCGATGTTGGCCACCAGAACTCTATGCTTTATTCTCAACCTATCAAGTTGAATTGCCATTCAGGCTTTACCTACTATCGGTGCAGTTTGACCTGTGACCGTTCTCAAACAAATCCTCATAATTGACAGTTTAATGTCTTGTGACTAGAGGAGATCACTTCTTACCAGCGAGACGGCTACTCCTGTGTCAACTGAGAAGATCACATCTTATTGTTAATTTTTATGTTAATCAAACCGTCCACTTGTTTTGCAATGCTTTCAATGCATACTAATATAGGAGCCTCAGAATTGCAGGCAGCACATGCCCCGACATAATAGCTACTTCTAGTTTCCCTGTTCTGGAAGTTGAGAAGACTGTTGCTGAGACCTTTCTGATGGAGCTGGTTAGGGTTGCCATCGCAGAATTAAGTCTCGCCTGGAGACGATGACTAAAAAAAAACAAAAAAACAAAAAAAAACTACACATGCATACATATGCAATTTTTTATTTATATAAATAAACAAATTCAAAACTCACATTCCTACAAATTACGTACAATTCTAATGATTACAGAGTAGTTATTCCGTACACGGTACACGAGATACACGCGACAGTCTGCATATAATTTTGTACATATTCAATTTTACTTACCCAACCCGGAGAAATAATAATTAAACCCGGAGCCCGGAGATAACTCAATGAAACCCGGAGAGGTGGCAACCCTAGAGCTGGTGATGGTGCTCGACAATCTCTCCTCTCAGATCCTGAAGCTTGCCACATCAGTAACATTCTATTCTCCTAGTAGCCCGATCTCTTGATGAGTCATTACTAGAGCACAGCAACTGATCCAGTTTCTCGCAGATTCTTCCCAGCATCATCATCATCAAGTCAGCTTCTTAATTCCAGCAACTCTCACTTTTCTGGAGGTGCTGCTGCTGAAGACAGCCTCCACTTTTAATGCTCGAATCAGTGCTTTCCCAGATTTATTGAATGAGGAAACCTACAGCACTCTCCTTACTTCTACATCCTTGATGCACTTTATGAATGTCTAAGCCGTTAACTACTGCTAGTATTCAAGAGGAACACTGGGATATGCTAGATGTACAAGCTGTCAGACATTTGCTTCAAACTATTGGAGGATTTTACCGCTTTTCTGTATGTGGGATTTAACTTGGGCCACAAACACCTGTTTCATATGGGTCTCATTGAATCTCAGCTCCAAGTCCGTTGTGAGCCCCCCATAAATCTTCTGGTATTCTGCGAATAACATCTGTAGTATATCCAGAATTGCTGCCTTTTCCTCATCAACTTAGGCATTCTTCATAGTAACCGCTCAATATACTTATTATACGCCATCCATGATGACTATCCAGCTGGATCTTCATCAGAATAGCCAATTTACAATTGACGGTTTTCTAATTTTTCATTTGTTTTTCAATTTCTCTGATCTTCCACTCCAGCTTGCTATCCATTTCTTGCAATTTGATATTGATTTCGCTCCTCATGTTCGATATTTTTTTTTTTTTTAGAACCTCATTATTCACATCTTAGTACTAATTTTAAGGCTTTGATGACTGCTTTTATATTCCTTAGTATATCATTGAATGTATTTCCTTTCTTATTTCTTCATGGTCTTTCTTTAGTTCTTTCTGTCCTTATTTGAAGTTTCCTTTTACTTCTTCAAGCTTGACTTGGTTTTCAATCATTTCTTTTTTTATGTCATCCTTCAATTCATTTTTGTCTTTCTTCAGGTTTTCCTCCCTTTCTTTCTGTTCCTCTGTCATTAGGCTTATCATGGCTGTCAGTTTTTGAAATTTGTCCTCTATCTTGGCTGCTTGTAATTTGTCAAGGCCATAAAATATTTCAAAAGAACAAGTTAATCTCACTTCTGATACCAATGCTACATTACTCCATTTTAGGGAAATCACTGCTACAGATTTTAGTTCTTTTTTAGATATCGTCTTTGTTATTGTTGTAGGCTTGTCCTTGTCTACCAACAACAAAAACCTATATAGCAATCAGTACTCTTCAAAAGTCACCACACTTTTTATAGGTGCCCACAACTCCAGTATATCTTTTAACAATTATATGGTTACTTGTGCATTGTAAAGCAATTGTTAACACAATAGTTTCATAACAATATTATTTGGTATGTAGGCCATGATAATACATAAAATACATATATATAAGATCATTCAAAACTTAATATCTCTACTGCAAAGCTTCTGAGGACACAAGAAAATTCTGATGCTGAGAATTTCTAAACAAAACAAATGGAGAAACCACTAGGTTAAAAATATAGTTAAGGAAGAAAGTCAATAAAATGTGTAACTTCTTTAGCAAAAATATCAATGATCAATAAAAATCTGTAAATATTGTACATACTTCCCACAGTTAGCCATTTCCATTTTTGTCAAAGATTGTTTTTTTCTTTGATGACAATATCCAAGAAAAAAATAAGTATTCTCTTTACCAATGATTGTAGTCAGTCATTTAAATAGAACTGAATAACCTGAAGCCCTGACATTAAATATATCTTTATCTAACATTTTTAAAAGAATATGAAGCTCTGCAAAGTCAAAAGAGAAGACCTGGATGCTGTCAGTGAATATCCGTTGGATCTAAAATGTTGGCAATCTCAATCAGCAGATAAATGTCCATATTCTCTGTCCATGATGGATTGAAAGTCCCTTTCTCAAAGTACTGACATAGGTTTCAATAAGCCTAAAACTGAACTGAAAAACCTCATTTCTCAACTAGACAATCATTGAAGTTCAACCAATGGAAGAGATTTCTAATTTTATATACTCCCACTGCATTACAGCTCAAAAAGAAAGAACATTGTTGAAGATTCAACGGTAACATTTGATTTCAAAGAAATCAAATAGAATGAATTTAACAAAAGAAAATGATATACACAATTGCAGAGGGAATGCACATGTGAAAAAGGCAGATACATTTGCATTTTATACATATATGAATAGCATATAATACAATTTCAAAATGGATTCCATCGCTATTACAGACTGTTTTAGAGATTTTCAAGGCAAAGGAAAATTAATCCAAGGAAAAAAAGCATATTATTGTCCCGGCGAAAGTTGGACCCGCAAACACATTATCATTTACTAATTTCTCCAGGATCAATGCCATTAGCTCAGCAGAAAATATCAATCTCAATTATCAAAAATAGCAAATATCAAAAATCTCACATACATCATCTTGAAATCGATGAGCAACGTTAAGAATAATTTCCCCACTTTATTTTTGAGACCTTTTCCTCATCGAAATGTTGAATGTGAATCAACGACTGCCATTTTCTCTTACATTTGAATGTGACCGACAGGCCAGGAAAGGAAAATCTATCATCTGCGTTGCATTCTGGGAGGTTCATCTTTGGGCGTGCGGATAATAAATGCCTGTCATAAGAAGTGAAGCAAGGGGAAGAGCCTTAGTTTACTGTTTTGAAAACCTGTTGATAAAGTATAAGAGCTGGAGTTCCAAACAATAGTTCTCCCAAGGTTAAACTTCAAATTTGGGTTCCAATATTATTTGCCTTAAAAAATTGTCAAAGAAGAAGAGGAGTAGTAATGATGCATCCTATTCCAAAGTCTTGGAAGAAATCTGACTGGTAAGGAAAGATATACAGGAGGTTTTTAAACTATGGAGACAAACTTCGGGAGTTGATTCTGGGAGGACAAGGAACATATGTCCGGAAATGCACAGTGACTCCACAATAAAGCATTTATTACATTACATTACACTGCTTAACAGTATAGCATATGTGTCTCTGTCTGAATGTGAACTGTGCTGTGGATGCTACAATCGGTGCTCGAAGTGGCCCTAATGGATGCAAGCACCCACAAGTCGTATCATTGATTGACGAATCCTTTCGAATATTCCAGCCTGTAGCCGAACAATGTCACTACTGGGATGCACACTTTGTTGCAGAGTCTGCACATCAGGGACAGCTCAGCATTACATGACACTTTTCAGATGCCCTCACAAGTAAAAATAAAGAGGGTTTAGATCTGGCGAAAGGGCATGCCACATAACAAGACCTCCTCGACCGATCCATCTGCTGGATAAGTCTTATGATAGTCTTATTATACTTACCACAATCAGTTTTCTATAGATAGTTTTGGCAAAGTTGGCCAATTCTTGTTGTGTGACTTATGATTGTCCACCAGAATATTCCATCAAGCTTCACTAAGTTAATTAAATCAACAGTTGTGGGGGAAAAAAAAAAATTGGTAAAATGGCTGCCGTTGAAGTACATTACTACTTTGACCTAACTAACTAACTAACTCCATGGCACTACAGCCCATGTAGGGCCTTGGCCTCCTTAACAATATGAGCCCACTCTTTTCTATCTTGCGCCTTTCTCCTCCATCCTCGTACCTGGAGCTTTTTCAAATCGCGTTCCACATCATCAAGCCATCTAAGTCGTGGTCTTCCTTTTAATCTTCTACCACCAGGGTTTCCAATGAAAAGTTTCTTAACTCCACGGTTCAAATTCATCCTTTGGAGATGGCCTACCCATTGGATCCTTTTACTTCTAACAATTGAAACCAAGCTTGGCCCCTGAAATAATTCCATTAGTTCTTTATTAGTGCGGATACGCCACAGACCTTGGTCACAAATAGCTCCATAAATCTTCCTCAGAATTTTCCTTTCCCATATACCAAGAATGGAAATATCCTTACATGATAAAGTCCATGCTTCGGCCTCATACAAAACAACAGGTCTGATCATGGTTTTATAAATCCTGGATTTGGTCCTTCTAGACAATACCGATGACTTCAAAAGGGGTAGCAGGGCGAAATAACTTCTGTTACCGGCAGCAATTCTATTTTTTATGTCAAGATGTATCTCATTACGTTCCGTAATCAAAGATCCAAGATAGGTAAAATGATTAACTTTCTCAAAAGAGTACTCATCCACTTTCAGATCTTGTACGTTACTAAACCTATCGCTCCTGTCAGTAATCATATATTTAGTCTTTATATGATTAATGGATAATCCAACCTCCTTGGAAGCACTGATAATTTGCTTAAATGATTCAATAATTCCACTCCCATTTCTACCGATAAGATTAAGGTCATCAGCATATGCCAAACACTGCATAGTACGGTTGTAGATAGTTCCACCAGGATTACTTTCAATGCTTCTAACTACTTTTTCAAGAACGATATTAAATAGTAAAGTAGAGAGTACATCTCCCTGTCTTAGACCCCGTATCACTGGAAATTCCTGTGACAACTTTCCACAGACCTTCACCCTACTAACATTGTCCATGAGTGTCATTTTGGTAAGTCTAGTTAGTTTAGGTGGTATACCAAATTCTAACATAATTTTAAATAGAGCCTCACGATGCACACTGTCGTAAGCCTGTTTATAGTCGATGAACAACTGGTGGATGCTAAAATTAAATTCATAGCATTTTTCAACGGCACTTCTAATATAAAAAATTTGGTCAGTGGTGCTTCGATTTGGTCTAAACCCACATTGATAATCACCAATAATTTCTTCAGTGTAGACCTTTAGCCTGCCAGCCAAAACCTTGCCAAAAACCTTATACATGGTAGACAGAAGGGATATACCCCTATAATTACTGCATAGTTTAACAGTCCCTTTCTTAAGAATAGGGCAAATAATCGCAGTTTTCCATTCCTCTGGCATTACTTCATTCCTCCACACCGTACCAATTAAGTCATGGATCATATCCACTAGCACAATGCCACCATGTTTCAGCAGTTCTGCAGGGATACCGTCAACTCCAGGAGATCTATTACTCTTAAGTTCAAGAATTGCCTTATCAACCTCCGATCTTAAAGGCTCCTCAACAAGTACTTCAGGTCTCAGATTTCAAAGAATTACATCCTCATTTGGACTAGAATCTACAATAACTGGTTCCATTAATAAATCTCGGAAATATTCCGCCCAACGCTCGAGACCTTTCACTTCGTTAACAATAAGATTACCATTCTTATCATAACAAAACATAGATCGTGGTTGAAATCCCTTCTTAATCTCCTTAATTCTTGTATGCATTGATCTTATTTCTTTCTTTTCTGCAAATTCCTCTATTTCTTCAATCCTACTCCTTTCATAGATTCTTTTAATTTTCCTACACTCCTTCTTTGCAGTTTTCCTTTTCTCTTTGTAAACTCTTGAAGCTGAACGGGTTCCTCTTGTAAGCATTTTCATCCTTGCCTCATTTCTTTCCTTTACAAGAGCCCTACATACTGCATTAAACCATCCATTTCTTAATTCTCGTTTTTCTTTTCCAATAATATCATCAGCAGCACTCAAAATAAAATCCTTTATTCTTTTCCATTTATCTTCCACTCCATCCTTCTCATCTTCCTTACTAGAGTTCCTGTATTCTTCAATTTTCATACTATAACATTTCTTCACTTCATCATCTCTCAGTCTTCCCATGTCGTACCTATTTTGAACTGTTCCTTTGACCTTTCTGGAATTGCTTATCCTTTGTCTGAGTTTAATTCTCACCAACATATGATCCGAATCACAATCTGCCCCTCTACATGTCTTCACATCCAACACATTAGATCCGTGTCTCCTATCAATCAAAACATGATCAATCTGGTTCCTAGTAATACCATCCGCAGAAATCCAAGTAGCTTTGTGAATATCCTTCCGTTGAAAGTATGTACTACATATAGTCATATTTCTACCGATAGCAAAATCAACCAGCCTGATACCATTATCATTACAGACATCATGCAAACTAAAAGGACCAATAGTGGGTCGAAAAACAATTTCTTTACCAATTTTGGCATTCAGGTCCCCCAGAATGATTTTTACGTCATTCTTGGGTTGTGACTCATAGAGCTTATCCAGTTGATAATAGAAATCATCCTTTTCTTCCTCCTCTGCATCTTCAGTTGGTGCATGCACACACAGAAAAGAAATATTAAACAAAGAAGCTCTCATCCTTAATGAACACATACGCTCGCTAACAGGCTCAAAGCTAATAATAGAAGATTTAAGATTTCTATCGACCACAAATCCCGTACCAAACATATTCCTATCATTACTACTACTATAGAACAAGCAGAAATCCTTTGTGTCTAACATATTACACCCATTAGCTTTCCACCTCACTTCTTGTATAGCTGTCACTCCAATCTTATACTTCTTCAATTCATCGAGCAGTTGTTTCAAAGCCCTGGCTCTAAAAAGGCTTAATACATTCCATGTAGCGATCCAAAAATCATTTCTTCGTTTATCGTTCCTAGGTCTAGTTCCACAAAAATCAATCCGGCTATTAATATTGTCAGGTCTCGTAGCAAGAAGGTTTTACAGAGTAGAATAGCTAGTCCTACGTCCAACCCCCAACCTGGAGGACCAGGACTCCTATTTAAAACCCCGGAGTCAGGGTGGCCCGGCTATACCCCCAGGCACTGGGTGATCATTTAAGTCGCCTTTTACGACATGCATGAACTACGTTGGGGCTATTCTTACTCCGGCCACCACACGGAGACTACTTTGACCTGCTTCTTGATATTAGATACTTTAGACTGAAGTAAACATGGAGACCAGTATCTACAAAGCAGATTTTTGGTCTCCCACAAACATCAAAATAAACAGAAAGACACACAAGAAAAAAAAAAAAAGGGAACAATACACATTCTGATCTACCATATTGGGAGAGTATGATCCGGTCAGTAGGGACCCACCCCGAACAGCCCTCCGGACCGCCAAAGGCCCAATCCGCAGGGCCGGGTACAGCTCGGGCCCCACCCTCCCCATTGACCTCCCTAGTAGTGTAGGGAAATTAGACAAAAAAGTGGCCGAACCTGGACATTTGAAATAACAAGCTGAAAATTGGTAGAAATGTTGAGAATAGTATTCTGATTGATATCCCAAAATTCCCAGAAAATCTATCTTGGGGAAAATCCGCCATTTTGAAAAAACCGCCCCCATCGTGGATTTGTCGAGTTTTAAGCATAGCGACTGAACCGAGAGTCTGATTGTATTCGTTTTTCCACCAAATTACTTAATTCAGGCTGCGTTCTCTTCCAAAACAGTAAAATTAATAATTATATATCAATTTTGGTGCTTGAGAAAGAATAATATTTATTTAAATGCGACAAACGAAAATTGGTCTAAAATTATAAGAAATATAATAATAAAACATACAAAAAAATGAAACAAAGAAGACTTCATAACACAAGGCGTGAAGTACAGGCATAAGCAGCAATACAAATATATTATGAAGGGTAAAAGTTAGGTAGCTTGTTTCATGTCACTGGAGCGCGACTGGCTGTTCACTCACTGGCGAAAATCTTTCACATACTGGTAATGCATGATCTGAAAAAATATAACCTACATTAGCGTCGATTTAATAACAGTAAAAAGTGGTCTTTAAATTTTGTAGTTATTTACCGTTTCTATGACAACACGTCGGCCAAATGTTCAACGTCGTCATCACTATCCGAGTCAGGGTAGTCCATATGATTTGTGCAGCCATGTCCTGCACAGTAGCCGCACATACTTGTGCAAGGAAAACCATTTCTTCTTCACCCACGTTTCTTCTCGCAACCACAGCTACAGTTGCAGGATATGATGTTCAGTACCCGCTCCGGTGCTGGTTCTTCTTTAGTTGGAATGGGTGTCAGCTGACCTGCATGATTCATCCATCCCCACTCTGCTTCCGGCAGGCGATTCCCCATCCAAACTGGAACCTAGAATTATTAGTTGACGACCGACACTGTCTCCCTTAAACAAGCTTGTACTTCTTCAAAGATCCCTTTGTGCCTTTTCTGAAGGGAGCAGAAGTGGTATCACATCCACTGATTTTCCACGTACTTCACATACTGGAGACAGATGTGGCTGAAATTCGCTGGACGCGCCCACACAACCCGATGCAGGAGGAACCCGCCATCGACTGTAAACTCTGCATTCACTGGAAATTTGTCTTGGACGGCGCTATATCTTCTAAAACGTCGATCAATCCAGACTTGGTGCCTTTCCGCATCAACATCCTGTCAGCAGCGCAGGAGGCCTTGCTGCAAGTTCATATGTCAGGTACTCCTCGAGGTCACGTTGTCACGTACAACAAACAGGAATCGGTGAAAAAGTTGGTTAGGGT
The DNA here is from genome assembly GCA_023159025.1 of Thereuonema tuberculata. Lineage (NCBI taxonomy): Eukaryota > Metazoa > Arthropoda > Chilopoda > Scutigeromorpha > Scutigeridae > Thereuonema > Thereuonema tuberculata. Next base: position 29,275,930 of record JAFIDM010000005.1, read on the forward strand.
TAATTTCGACGACAGTGTCTTGATCATGACCGTTTTAGACTCAGTGGCAAAAGTCGTGATTTTGTTGTTTCGTTTTAAGTCGACTTTACTGAATCGTTGACCTGTGATTGATTTCCTTGCTTGCAAACCACGGGAGAGAGCCTCATCACAGTTAACTGTATCGTCGGCTACTATATCGGTAGACAAGGCACTAGAAGGTTCGTTGAGTCGTTAAAAGGATGGTGGGACTGGAGCCAGTCTACCATCTTGCGAACGTCTGCCTTATCTCTCACTTGCCGAGACTCTCTTAGCTCCACATGTTGGTCGGAGGTTTCGGCGAAGACTCCACAAAACCTTTCAGTGGCGTCTCTTACATTTGCAGAAGAAGGCATTGCACAAACCCATCGAGCAATGACGTTATCCGTCAATCCACGTCCACGTGTGAGCCCATCCGCCGTCTTCATGTTTCTCATCAACACTTGCTCTATGTCATATCGGTCCATATGCCTGACCAGAACTTTGCAGATCTCCTGACAGTGAAGCAGCCTTCCTTAACAAATTGCCGGAACTCCAAGGGAGTCATAACATCCTCGAGCTGACATGTCACACAGAGTGGAAATACGGAATCATTCTTTGGACAGAGCAAGGTAAGAGACCAAAATCTCCAGAACGTTCAGCTCTGACAAACAGATGCATGATGCCAACCATCTCAAAGTATCGCACCCACAGATTCACAGTGAGCTGTCCAGATGAAAAGATGCCTTTCAGCTTTGCGTCGAACAACTCTGCTGCCTGGGCGATGTACTCTGACGACAAAACGTCATCCACTGGAGTCGTTCCAGAGAGGAGGTCTGAGTGTGTTTCTTTCAAGCGATCGCTGAGAAGAGAGACTGCGTCTTGTACATCCTGAATGATCAAGATCGCCAACGACAGCTGCATCAGCAGATGTGCGTGGGCAGCTCTAGCGTAGGCATGGACGTTTACCATCTGGGTCACCGTGTTCTTCTCAGCACAAATCATATGGACTACTCTGACTCGGATATCGATGACGACGTTGAACCTTTGGCAGACGTGTTGTCATAGAAACGTTAAATACCTACAAAATTTAAAGAACACTTTTTACTTGCCTTAAATTGACGCTAATATAGGTTTTATTTCTTCAGATCATGCATTACCGTCAAAGATTTTGGCCAGTTAGTGAACAGGCAGTCGAGCTCCAGTGGTAACACGAAACAAGCTACCTAACTTTTACCCTTAATAATGTATTTGTATTGCTGCTTAAGCCTGTATTTCACGCCTTGTGTTATGAAGTCTTCTTTGATTAATTTTTTTGTATGTTACAATAACATTTATTACAATTTTAGAGCAATTTTCGGTTGTCGCATTTACATAATTAAATATTATTATTTCTCAAGAACCACAATTGGTCTATAATTATTAATTTTTAGTGTTTCGGAAGGTAATGCAGCCTTAATTATGTAATTTGACGCAAAAACGAATACATTCAGACGCTCGGTTCAGTCGCTATGCTTAAAACTCAAAATATCCAAGATGGCTGCCGTTTTTTTCAAAATGGCGGATTTCCCCCAAGATAGATTTTCTGGGAATTTTGGGATATCAATCAGAACACTATTCTCAACATTTCTACCAATTTTCAGCTTGTTATTTCAAATGTCCAGGTCAATGTCTAATTTCCCTGGACTATAGAGAGCAGGTCAGAAATAGAACATACAAAAAGAAAAAAAGTCTTCAAAATTTCAACATTACAAAAATCCAAAAACAAACAAACAAAAAAAAAAGACAAGGTTAAAAAACAAAAAGTGTCCCAGTTAAAAACAGAGGAAGGCGGCTTCACGCTCGGCGGCCACTACCGAGCGACTGAAGAAATCATGTATCTGTAAGCCATTCCCACAAAAGTAATTAAAAAGTGTATCTGTTAAAAAAGAAAAAAACATAAAAAGAAACCCAAACACCAAGAAAAAACCATAAAAGAAGAGATAAAAACGAATGAATGAATGAAAGAATGAAGGAATGAAGGGATGAATGAATGAAAAAAATGAAGAAGCCCAAGCACACAAAAAAACATAAAACATAATACAAATAGTTAAAATTTAAAATTAAAAAAATTGGGAGATGGATTTCAAAGCAGACAATTCGAAAAGACTAGGTGGGAGAGCAATACACATTATGAACATATTTGGAAAAATATTTAAAAATATCCATAACGCTGTCACAAGGCCAGGGAAATGGAATGCCCTTTTTTTCAAGTTTAAATAACCTCCTAATCTTAACACAATCAGGATTCAGACATCTCCATAAAGCGTGATCTGGATCATCGTCATCTAAAAGTGTACAACGTCTGCAGTGAGAAACATCTCCTAAATTAAATCTAAAAAGATAAAAGTTAAAATTCCCATGCCTGTTAAAAACTGGTTGACAACAAAGTCCGAAAAAAGAACTCTATCGTCAACCTTTTTAAAAAATCTAAAGAGTGGCCTATCATTAGAGGCAGAATCCCATTGGTTTTGCCAGATGGATAATTGGTTACTGTGTTTGAGAGGATGAGAGAAACACCTAGGCACGGGACAGGAAAAAGTAACAAAGTCGAGAGAACAGGCCCGTTTGGCCTCCCTGTCAGTCTCCTCATTTCCACGAATACCAATGTGTGCCTTGACCCAAAATAGGTGTACCGCAGTCCCAGTAGCTGACAATTCCCTAATCTCATAAAAGATATCTCTACACATAATATTAGAGTAGGAACATGAAGATATCGCTTTTAAAGCAACCTGGGAATCCGAAATAACTGCGATTTTAATCATACAATTGTTCCATAAGTCGCAGCACACATTAATGGCATGGGAAATATCCCCCAATTCCGCCTGGAAAACAGACGAAGAATCGGGGAGTCGTTCCCTATTAATATCAATAATGCCATTAAAGGCATCCTTGAAAATGACAGAGAAGCCAACACGGCCTTCACCCTTGGATCCATCAGTATATATTTTAATATCAAACTGCTTATTATTGTCTTCCCAATTATTAATATCCAACGGATTAATAAAAGCCGGATGAATCCAATGTGATGGAGGAACCCTATGGACATACACATCATTGGAAATTCTTTCATAATGTTCTTTAATTTGTGAAGCCTGAATAGGAACAATACCACACAGAACGTAAAGGGCCTCAGTAGAGACCGTTCTGTATGTTCGTGCTATGGAGATTAGAAAGGGTCTAACAATACTATCTAGCATGTTTTTAACTTTGACCTGACCAGCGGTGTCTCCCCAAACTTCAGCTGCATAAAGAACTTTAGTCTTAATTGCAGAATTAAAGATAAGTTTCCTAACCTTGGAAGCCATGCCTCCATTTTTAGGAGCAACAGAAAGGAGTTTGTGACGGCTATCCTTTTCTTTATAAAATGATCCATCCAGGATAAGCTAGAATTTAAAGTTACCCCAAGATATTTTAAGTTTTTATAAAATTTGATTTTACCATCATTAGTTTTTAACAGGGGTCTCTTGATAACCTTTTTAGCTGAACAAAACAGAGCTGCCATTTTACTTTCGTTAATAGAAAGCTTATTATCATATGCCCACTTACTCAGAATAGGCCAAAAAGCGTCCCACAAAATCTCCATCTTCCTAATAGAAGGGGCACTAATCAAAATTACCCTGTCATCGGCAAAGGACTGTAAATCAATGGCACCCTCTAAATCGTATTCCCTCTGCCAGATACCAAATATTAGATACTAGGAAATCATACTTTTTTACTGCACAAATTAAAGTCCAAAAGCCTAAAACAAAAAGATATAAACCAACAATCCTCAGATTGAGAAAGGAAGAATTAGTAACTGTCATGTTGATGAAAACTATCTGTCTTCATATTGAACTTACTGGAAATAAGGGACTTTTTTAGATAACAAGATAATTACAATACTGAAGATAAACTAAGCTGAGCTCTATTTAACAGTAACAGAATGATTTAACATATCTACCATTTTCTCATTCAAGATATTCCAGTTGCTGAAGACAGTTTTTTCAAAAGTGTCTGTATTTCATGAGTTTGGAAATTCCACTGAATGTGGAAATAGAGAGGATTAAAAAATCAGTCAATAGGAATCAAAACATGTTGGCTTCAACAAACAACAAAATGGGATTTTTTACAATTTCACATGTCAAAACAATAAACAAATGAATATAGCTATTGTGGAGTAAAGCAATAGATATTTATAGGAAATTTTAAATATGTTTTTTAACCCTTCAGGCCAGTGAGTTTCTTCCCTCCCCCAGTGCTTTTTTTCTTGAAAGAAGAAAGAAGCTAAAAGAAAAATGTTTATTGGCTAAACTACAGTGTGGAAATTTAAATTGGAATTTAAAATTGGCCACAAAAATATGAGCTTATTTCAATGTCTCTCGGTCAGTGGAAAATTAAAGAATTAAGTAGAAAATTAACAGAGGGAGGCTGCCAATTACCTACCCCTACAGAGAACGTACCCCAGTAAGTCTTACTGGCTTGAAGGATTAAAGGAGGTATAAAGTGAATAATGTAAATGCTTACAACAATCATAATATCATCTTTGAAGTAAGTCACAAGGTCATTCAGTCCATAAATAAACAGGCTGTTAAAAAAAACAAAACAACAACATTATAAACATTCATAAAAATAAAAAAAAAAAACATTATATTCTTATTCATTTTTAATTGATATAAAATTTACAACTAACTTATAATATTGATTAATATATAATTTTGACAATGATTTTGGTCCTAAAGTAATTACCTAACAGCTCTAAAAGATTTGATCCGCCTCGAATTACACAAGGTTTAAAGGGAACAGAAAGATATTAAAAAGGAATAATAATAAATGATGCTCTTTAAAGTTTTTCTTAGAAGAAACTATTCTGTTTCAACTCATCTTTAATTATTAATAAGCAATGTAAGATATGCATTTACCCGACTTTTATATGTTAGTTGTTCATCTTTTAGGTTGTTAGCACATCTTTTATTCTATATCATCTGAAATGTATAGTTATTATGTTCATATAAATAATATCAATGCAGTACTTTTCACTCAATTCCAAAACTGATTCTACAGCAATTTTCAAGAGTTTTTTTTATCTTTAACTAAATTTGATTACTGAATGGATGCATGTCCTAAAAGTTTTTTCTCTTTTGCTTTGCAATGAAACAAAAAAAAAAACCATTTAAAGCTAGTTTATTATTTGTGAAAATGACATCATTTCATTTCAATCAATTCTCCTTCTGTCTTCCCAATTCTGTTCCTATTAAAAACTGCTGCAAGAGAAATGGATCAAATCTTGAAGAGCTGTTGGGTAAATATTTCAGAAAGTATTACTAACAAGTTCATTGTCAAGATCACAACAGGAGACAGCAGTAAAATATTAACAAAGGAATGAATGAGGAATGATTTCCCAGTGCTACAGAAAAGAAGAATCTTTGAAGTTATACTAAACAACTTATCTGTAAGAGCTCATCTGAAATTTCCAACCAAAGAAATATCTTCCTTTGTTATATTTTAATTTTTTGAGATTAGAATCAAAGTAGGACAATTTTGTTGCTTCCTTACTTTAAGTCCAAATAAGTTTCCATTCATTTTTTTTTTTGTCAGTAATTTGTGCAACATCCAAATATTTTGCAGCTTAAATCCTAATGCAATTGGAAATCTCAGATTAAAAAAACCCACAGAACTTTAAAACTTGGGTCTGAAGGAGGAGTCCATGATAATCAAAATAATAATAACCTTTGATGAGTTTCCCATTCTGGGTGAAATTAATTCAATATTAATTCATCAGAAAACAATTAAGAATTACATAAGACTTCTGCATTATTATCAAAGTGATTTTGTGAGTCTTTTCTCCAAAACACTGATAATGAGAGAAAATATATTCTGCTGTTTACAGGACATAAACCCTTTGGTTATGAGGGGAAGGGGCAAAGTAAAAAGTAAGAGGAATATATGAATTTGTGTGTTTGTCTAAAATACAAAGAAAACACAAAAATTAGAAAATAAATAGATTTGTATAAAAGCATATTAAAAATAAACACATATGCAATAATACAAAATAATAATACGTATGTATGTGCCAGTATATTTAAAACAAAAGGGGGGGAAGAATGGTGAAAAACAAATTCATTGTCAAAAAAAATTAGAGCTTCCAGAGCAGCAATCGAAATGGAATGACATTTGGCACAGGAAATGATGGAAATAACTGACTATAATAACAGAGTTAATGAGCCATTTATTCAGGCAAAATACAGACCAATATTCCCTTTAGTACTGCATCATAATATCCTAGCATGGATACATGCATCAATACAGTTTGGTATAGAGTTATAGAGATGTCTAATGCTATCCTGTGGAAGGTCCTCCCATAGCTAATGCAACTGTCGCTCCAAATCACTCATACCCAATGCAGTTGGTCCCACACAAGTTCAATGAGCAACAACTTTGTAGACCTAGTGACTGAGGAGGCTATCGACAGCACGGAGGTAATCCAAGGAGACTTGTGCTGTCTTTGAGAGGCTATTATCTTGTTGGAAAATGAACTGCTGCAGCTTCAGCCATCAACGGGTATGAGCAATTGAAATGTCCTGTTTTTTCCTGTAAATTTTCTTTTCGAGAACATGACGGTTCATTGTTTGTATTAAAATATTCTATAAATATATATAGAATAATTTAATTATTTATTTAAATATTAAATTGCTAAATTTGTAAATATTAATGTTATTTTAAATTGTGAAAAGTTTAATATTTATTTAATTGCAAAATTTATAAGCTTTTATTTAATGTTAAGTTAAAACGTTCTAATGAAGAATAAATGTAATCAGTTTAAAGAGATTAGTAGATTTAGATGATGTGTGTGGGTGTATTCTTTAATTGTTGTGGTCAAATCATGAGAAGAAGAAATGAAGCATGAGAGACAGTGTGAAGAAAGACAGTCATGGGGGGGGGGGGGGACATATTTTCGTCACTCTTTTCCTGGATCCTTATAGAGGAACAAAGAAGAGAAACAAGCGTGATAATGAAATCTAAATAAGAAGATGCAGTCGTACAACCGGTTGGTTTTGAAGCTCATGTTATTATTCAACTTTTTCAGGTGATCGTAATTAGTGAAATTGCATGTGGACAATTGGCAAGATTGTGTCAAGGAGCAAGATGTCAAATCTTCAAGAATCATAGAAGATTCTCCGACGCTTGAAGGCAGAATAAAGACCCACAAAGACAATAATCCTATGCGTCCAGTAATAAACGCATATGGATGCCCAGTGCAAAACTTGGCTAGGTTTGTCAATGGTGTTATAAAAAATTTCAAGCTTCCTAAAGAAGAAATTATAATAAAAAACACAAATGATTTGGTCCAAAAAATTCAACATTTATATAACAACAAGAGGAAATTCCATCTATTCTCTCTTGACATTGAAAATATGTATACTAATATACCAGTTGAGGATACTTTAATGATTCTTGAAGATTTGACATTTAAAAACAGAGAAATCTTGTTAAAATATAAGTTAAACAATTCTGAATTAATGGAATTAGTAGAAATAATTACTAAGAACACATATTTCAAACATAGAAATAAAATTTTCCAACAAGTGAAAGGATTCCCAATGGGTTCTCCTTTGTCAGGGTTATTATGTAATATATATATGAATAACTTTGAATGCAAATTTTTGAAAGAATGTAAATATAATTTAGAATACTTTAGATATGCAGATGATATATTGGTGGTTTGGTACGGTACTATTAGACAGTTTGATAATTTTTTTAAGGATATAAACAAAAGAAACAAAAAGATTAATTTTAAAATGGAGAAAGAATTGAACAACAAATTAAATTTCTTGGATTTATGCCTAATAAATAAAGGAAATAAATTGGTGTTAAAACATTATCAAAAAGAATATAAAAGTAATCATTTACTTAATTTTGATTCTGGGCATGATATAGGAGTGAAAAGAAACATTATTGATAACTACTTACAAAGAATTGACAGATCTACAAGTACAGAAGATGATTTTTTGAGGGAAATTGTAAACATGAAAGTTGTTTTAAGAAATAATGGCTATAATGATAATTTCATAGATAAAGCTATACAAAATTACAATAAATTTAAAATTAAGGAATTAAATGTACAAAACGAAAGGAGATTTTTTATACCATATATGAATAAAAATAGTTTACAAATTAAGAAAATTTGTAAGAATTTTAATATTAAAATTGGATTTGTTTATCAAAATAAAATTAAAAATATTGTATGTAATAAATTAAATATGTATGACAAAAAACATGAAATGGGAATTGTATACAAGATAGAATGTCTGAACTGCAGGAAATTCTATCTTGGAGAAAGTAAAAGGACATTAAAGGAACGGGTAATGGAACACGATGGCTACATAAATAATAAATCAATAACCAAATCTGAGGTGGCAGAACATTGTATTCAGCAAACTCATTGTATGAATAGTGAGATTAAAATCTTATGCGTGGAAAAAGAACATAAGACAAGAAAAATCATAGAAAGCATGTATATTAGGAACACAAAAAGTAGTAATTTAAATAGAAATGATGGGATACAAGTGAATGAAAGGATAACAAGAATGGCTAAGGAAATAGTCAATAAAAATTGTGAAAGTTGTAAAAACAAAGTAAAATTAGATGTATTTAATGGTTAATGACTAATACTACTCTTAAATTATTGTAATTGTTTTAATAGCAATTGTTTTTTAACAATCGATGTAATATTATATTCACGTAGTCTTCCTTAATTATTTAAATTCTTTTTTTATTTCGTTACAATTTCATTTTAAGCTGAAGAAGAAGAGACGTGTTATATCTCTTCGAAAATTTCTTTGAATAAATGTATGTTCTATCGCATTTATTTATGTGAGTATGTTGTGGATTTATAAAAATATATTGTTCTTGTGATTGGCGGAAACTATTTTGTGATGTGTGATCTATAGTGTGAAGTTTTTTTTTCATATGAAGATTGTTTTGGCAGAGTAAGACTGGGATATTTACTTCGATTAGATCCATGTGATATAGCAATTAGATATAGTGTGTTCATCGGAGTAAAAGCATCTTCTAGACTATTGGTGTTTGCAGTAAATTACAGATTATAAAGGTTCGTGACTTTGATGCATTTTCTATGATAAACTTCAGAAAGTAACTTTGTAGTTAATTTAAAAGATGATCATCTTTAAAACCCCGGGATTTGGAGTAAACTATGACACATTTATTCAAGGGAACTAACAAAACTTATAGTGAATAATTAAGAGTTAACTCCAGTTTTGGGATGGATAATTTTAATTATCTTTTTCTTCAGATCTTGTTTGACTGTGTTATTGACATTTTATTCTAATTATGTAAATTAGCTAATTTTTGGTTGATTAGTTTGGTGTAGTAAAAGTTATTTATTATTTAAGGTTTAAAATTAAAGTGTTGTTTCTGTATATCTTGCTTTTTCCTTGAATTTAAGTTTTAAATTTTTAAAAATCTGAGGTGAGTTTCACTATAAGGTATTTTAGCTTCCACTGTGTTCAGATAGCCTTTGTAGAATTATCATAGATGGAAACTCATTTCACGATCTGGAGCAACAGCTATGGAAGGATCAGAATAAGACATCTCTCCTGACTCCATACAAAGCAATACTGCACCATGTATCTATGCTAGGCGCTATATGACGTAGTACTAAAGGGACTATTGACCTGTAGTGCTTTGCTTGAATAAACTGTACATGCTGCTAGTCATGCCACAATGCTTGAAGTTTGAAGGGTTGGAAAAATAACGTAAGGCCATACTTTTCCAATTGAAATAATAACTTAAAGGCCATACAATTTCAATCGCCGCTCTAACTGTTGTGGGCTTTGTAAATGAATTGAAATGTTGCAATGGTTAACAACTTATTAGTCATCTTATTGAATGTGAATGTGTTTTGTGGCAATCATACTCTGAGAAATAAAGCCATCAAACAGTTCATCATCATGATAGTCAGGTTCCACAATATGTCCTTAGAAGAATTCATGATCAGTGTTTCAAAGCAGAAACGTCACATAGATTATTTAGCTGCAGAATTTGTTCAGCTTTTCCAGAAGGTGGAATTTTAAGCAGTAAAAATCATGGATCTAAGCATCTTAATTTTTAATTGTTGAAGTGACATCAAGACAGATTTCTGATAGAAAGAAATGGGATAAGCTTACAATAGGTTATCAATAATTTTTTTTTTTTTTTTTTCAAATGCCCGGGCTCGTAGATTAATCATCTTTCTTTAGGCCAACAACAAGGGGCGAGATATGATGCCTTTAACCGACGAAGCATTGCTCAGGGTACGTCATAGGAGGCAGCATCAAGTGGCACCCCAGGAACGGACAGAAGGAGAAACAGAAGAAAGAAAGAAACATCCATGCCACGATCGGGATTCGAATCCGGGTACCGGCACACTGGCCGCAACGCAGACCGCCGAGCCGTCTAGACCGCACGGCCACACCGGCACGGCTTTTTTTAACAATAAATGATTATGAGGATAAGAATTTCTTCAAAACTGAACAAATATGCAAATAATATGGTTTCTCAATTCCACGGAATTACAAGAATCCATAAAGAAAAGGAAAAAAGAATCTGAATTTTGGAAAATCATCATGAACATAGGGAGACATGATCATTGCCAAAAAAAAATCATCAAGCTGACATCAGCGATCTACAACCAGTTTATCTGAACATAAGTGATGATACTCTTTATAACTACACAGCAGAGTTTACCCAAAACTCTGCTACAAAAAGAAAAGGATTTGATCTTAGAAGAGGTCAACCCGTTAAATCTGTTGTTTTCTAAAAGTGTAAAGCAATTTTGCAACAGAGAGCTTGACATAATAGTTTTGCAATTGTCAGGATCTTCCTTTCCAAGGGCAAGGGTTTTAGGTTCTCGGTTTTGGCACCGGTGGATATTTAAGACCATTGAGGCTATCTATATAAAAAAGAATCCTGAATAAATGATCTCCTCGCCATATAAAGATTTAGTAAATTAAGTTCAAATAAACTAGAATGGCTACGAGGCAAGCCAGCACAATATTAGAATTGTGAAAATTATCTTATCAAATCATCTGTTTTAATTACTATTTCTTGAATTATATGTTTGATATTTTTTATTTCTAGCCGTGCTTCGTCGGTTAAAGGCATCATTATCTCGCCCCTTGTTGTTGGCCTAAAGAAAGATGATTAATAATACGAACCCCGGCATTTGAAAAAAAAAATATATATATAAATATCTAGATGTAATAATAAGGTAAGAATAGACGAAATGAATTGTTAAAATGATAGTTACTACAATGGAATGTTATAACTATCACGTTTTCACTTCCCATATTTGTTAAGAATTATTGTAGCTGAAGAAGAAGAGAAGTAAAGATGTCTCTTCGAAAATTCCATTGTAAATAAATGTATTTTTAATTTTACATTTATTCTGTGATAGAGAAGATGATGATGATTAATAATAATATTTCTTATTTCTTGAATATTTATCGGTGTTTTGAAATTGTACATTAAACTGTAAAACAACGAAGTAGGAGCAAATTTTACAAATCTTTTATACCTGCTACATAAAAAAAAAAAAAAAAAAAAAAAAAAACCAATACTTTGACATAACATCTTTATTAATTTATAACTGATTATTTCTAGCTTTCTATCAAATTCATACAAAGAAATTTATTAAACTTCAATATTTCGTCTTAGTTTAAAACTAAAGCTTTTTAAATTAATGTAACTCCACATATCCTTTCAAGCAAAAATTTTAAGGTTATTAAAATTATTGTAATTTATTTCAACAATACATCTTTTTGTTTTTCAATCCATCACTTTTTTTTATTATTACATCTAAAATTGAAATTCATTTTCTTGCCAAACAAATAAGTTGTCTATTTCTAATCCTTTACTTTTGTTTAAAGATTCTAAATTTAGAATACAGAGGATCTCTAAATATTTTTTTTTTGCTTGAATTCTATTTTTACTTCATTAAAGTGTGGTTATGAGATAACAATAGTCTACCAACATTTCTTCTTCTTCAAGTAACTTCCGTGTTCAGATAAAATGTCCTACAACCCACCTGGATGTCTTTCTTGTGAGAATACCTTTACAACTAGCGCATGTATTATTATATGAAATACCAATAGGTTTGGAGCAAACTCTTTCTGTATAATAAACTTCTCATTTTAAAACTATGTTTATAAATGACTTTATTTTTAAGCTTTTTTAGTAATGATTGCCGTAGTTGACTGATTTTGGTACTGATTTTTTTTTATGGTCTAATTTCTTTAGTTTCTATTATTTGGAGCTTAATATATTTATCAATATTTCTAATAAAATCTCTGGGAAAACCCTTTAACAAAAATTTCATGCATTCATAGACTTTACTAATGTTTATAGTTTGATCACTTGTTAGAAAATTCATAATAATTTCCTTCTTGCTCTAAGCTGAATGGAAACTGATAACGTATTTGCTTTTGTAGACGTTGGAATGATTTTAATACTGAATCTTCTCTTTAAAAAAAAATATCAGGAAAGGTCATTTTGTTTTCATTTTCTAATTTGAATTTAATGTTTTCATAATTCATTAAAATAATTATGAAAATATATTGAATTGCCTCTCAAATAAAATTATTATTAATTCATCTATAAACAGTACATTTCCATCGATGTCTTAGTATATACTTCTATTCCAGAGTATTCAAGAAGGTTCTTGAATAAGAAAGCCCATTGGGGAAACCAAATTCTTGTTGGTTAAAAGTTATCTTTATGTTTATAATAAACATTCAACATATCAGATTTAATAATGATATAACATTTAATTTCTATAAAACTGCAGAATTTTTTTTCTTTCTTTTTGCTTTAGATTGTAATATCTGAAGTTTTTCTAAAAAAAATAAATAAATAAACATAAGGATTAATATGCCACACATTAATATAAACAAGTGAAGAAATGACACAGAAAGAATGGAATGGAAGATTATCACACCAATGGATCCCTTAAGGAACAAAGTGATGAATAACAAAACTCACTAAAGAAGATCACACAGAAGGCTCTCTTAGTAGCATTACAAGACATTAATTATGCCATGAATTATTATTTAAGGTAGGAATTACTACTTAATACAGGATATCTTTTAATTTCTATCATTTCTTCATTTGTTTATATAAAAAAATAAAGTTTCAGTTACCTTTTTGTGTTTAAGTATGATTTGCCTGATTCTACCATACTAGTGCACAACTTCACAAGCTGAAAAATAAGTGAAAAAAAAAAATTAGCATTAGGCAACGAAGTTATAAGTTTTTCCCAATTTGCTAATCTAATTGGTTCCTGAATACAGCAAAAAATAAAACAAGCCATTAAAATTCATAAAGATCAAATAAAAAACTATATATATATATATATATATAGTGACGGAACTTTTAGAGAGGAGGGGTTTCTTGTATTCGTTGGGTGCCAGAATACGTCACAGATGTGTATTCTTAAAGTTTTCCCTCGGTCGTCACACCCCAGTTACCTAGCTTGAGCCAATCTCAGAGTGGTATTCCTCGTAGCTACAGTAGCGCTACGTAGTGCACTACACTCGCAAAAACGTGTTCCTCATAGATTGTAGTGCACTACTTCCATGTTCCTCATAAACCGTAGTGCGCTACTGTAGTCGAGAATAGCCGCTACATTGACTACAGTATTTCGAGGTGGAGCGCCTGCAACACTACAGAAACGAAATGGCGGACATGTAAACAGCGACATCGCAATAACCAACGATTTCTTCTAAAATCAAACGAAAGCATATATGACAAGATATTTCAATTTACTTTCTTAATTATAATTGTTAATTAAAATTATAATTTATGCATTTATAGGTTTTAATGATTATAAGAAACGAATTTTCTGTTTTTCTCGCAATGAAAAAATAAACTTGATACACTTATAAAAAATCCGTAATTAAAGGGAAAATAACCACCATATATTTCGGCAGATAAGACGAGGTGTAAATTTTCGTCAAATTTTTATAGTTTAAGGTTCCCATAAAGCAATTATGTAATTGATATCGCTGACACTAGATGGCGCTACAAGCAATGACGTCACACCTTTCTATCCCTCCCCTCGTTTCTTAAGAGAATCCTCCCTTAAATAGATTACAGCAATAATCCTATTGTAATCTTTTAACAACTCTGCTCACCCCTCGCGCATCAGTTCTTCCTTTTTGGTGGAAGTGCCTTTGATCTCAAGACAACACAACAAATACCAAAATAAAATAAGAAACACTCATTTATTTTAGCATTTGTTTCATAATAATTATTATTAATTTACAGATTATTTTTTTAAGTATTTTTCATAATAACTATTATTAACTTATAAGATTAATATATTTTTTAAATATTTATAACAGAAGGTTTAACGTGCATAATGTAATATGAAAAGGGAAGAAAATCAATAACATGCACAAATTCATTAGAATTGTTTGCTTTTAACGCATTGAGCCATTATCAGTAGCTATCCCAGATTGCTATTGATAATGGCTCAATGCGTTAAAAGCAAACAATTCTAATGAATTTGTGCATGTTATTGATTTTTCTTCCCTTTTTAAATATTTATCTTTAATAATAACATAATTGCCAGTTTCACGAAAATTTTTGTTTTCCTCGTTTCTTGGAATACTTATAATTTTTAAGGTTTAAAATTAATTAATTACCAGCTTATTTCAACAGGGCATCTACTAGAAAACAGCAAAGATAAAAAAAAAAAAAAAAATAGCAAAAAATTTCTTTATAAAGAATTAGATTTTTTGAAAATGTTGTTGATTAAAGTCAGTGATTCTCTATTTTTCTTTGTTCCAGTCAAGTCCCAGTTTGAAATTTCAATAGTACGTAAACAAAAATTCTGAATAATAATTATAATTAAATTATAGAGTAAACACACAAACCAAAAAAAAACCTGCAAATTTACAACAAAGTTTTTATATCAATCTTTTATTAATTTTTTGATAATTTAAATTCCTATATATTTGAAATTAAACAAGCATTATGTGAAATCACAAGATGAAATAACATTTTAATACTACCACAAATCTTTATTACAAAATAAATTTGGTGTATTACCAACTTTTTCAGACATTTGGATGCAGAGAAATTAACTTCCTCTTCGTACCTTACAAAGAATTAAACTAAACCTAATTGAACTAAATCAATTACTTTTGAGTTCTTTTAGTTTGTGACTGCTATATTATGAATACTATTCTTGTTTCCTTATTACAGTTTGTGGAAAAGAAAATGAAAAATCTCAAAGTAAAATGTCTGCAAACTGGAAGTAAGTTGATTGAGAATAGATCTGAAAATAGAGTTCTCTGAATGGGAATCATATTAGATATTTATGCGATAGTGTGAATTATACAGCTTCATAAAATTTTAATATTTTTTTACAGATTTTAACAAAACTTATAAATTAAGATCAGATTCTAGAGGAGACCTATAACTTGACAATCACACAAGCTAGAAACAAGTTCTCAACGGCTATGAGCTAATCTTGGCAAGACCTTTTTAACCACGTATAGATCATGTCTATACTTATGTCGTTCCTGAGATATGAATTTCTCACGATGGACGGACAGACAGAGTGGGGATATAAGGCTTCTTCTGATATGAGCTAAGCTCTGTAGAACCCTAAAAATCATACAATCGATCTATCGTTGCACCTTATATCTGAATCAGTGTACATCGAATTAGATATGTTTATACAGTATAAATAAATTAGTGCAATATAATATGGGATATGAGTTGCGTGTACAACCTGTTAAAACTAAACTTAGAACATCACATTGATAGGAAATGAGTGTTGAAATGTGTTTAGAAAACTGAGATTTGTTTCCAGTTTGCTCCATTTGTCATCTGACGAAGGGATCCGAACTTGGACATGTAATGAAGATTTTTTTTAAATATGTGTTAGGTCCTAATTGTAAATATTAATCGCCACACGAATATAATGGAAAATTTAAGGACGGTAAAAAGAACCATTACGAAGTTTTTTCTAGTTTACCTAAAGAGCAAAGGAAACAGATAAGAGGTTTTTTTAAACTTACATATTAGACTGGCAGCAGCTAAGGCAGCGAGGGTTTTTAATTATTTTTGTCTAAAACATGACCTCACCCCAGCAGGGTGCAAAATTCAAACAGGCACAAAAAAATACAAGACTCATTCAACTATTTGATAAAGTGGAACGGTTTATCTTAGAGGAACGGATACACCAATCCAAAATAAGGTAGCAACGGCTAATCCAAACCATAAAAAGGGAAGAACAGAGCATCAAAAGCGAAGAGAGTAAAGACGTACAGCATATCGAAGAGACATTATGTAAAATTATCAAGATTAAGTTGTAAAAAATGGAAAAACAGCAATGAAAGGATCATTAATAAGCACCCCGATTCATTAATGAAAGCTCAATGATATTTTCGGAGGTACAGAAGAATTTATGATGAGAGGGCTTACGTATAATGTAGGGAAGGAGAAACTTGATATGTATATAAAATTGCTACAGAAATTGAGGTCCAGATGAGATAACCAAGAAAATAGAAGGAATACATCGCAAAAATATGGGTGAATTCCAAAAAGAATATAGAAAAGGTGTGAAGGCATATGTAGCCTGCTCTTTAAATCATCTGCTCCAACTTTCTATACTGGTAAAATGCCACAAACATGGCAGTCACTAGGGCGATAAAGGTGAGCTCTGATAAAAAGCTTTTGACTAACGAAATTAATAGGATAAAAAACATTTTTGCTCAAAATGATTATCCTTTAGGGTTCGTAGAAAGGATTATGTTAAGAATAGAAAGGAGGTGAAAAAAGGAAAAAATGTCAGCGGAAGAGAGCAAGGCAACGAACAAAGAAGAGAAAGAACTTTTAAATATATCAGTATTCCGTAGGATGAAAGACTTCAAACGAGATTAAAACAAATTCTAGCGACACAGAAAACACAGATATTTCTTTTACGAACGCACTGCAATAAGAACTTAAGTAATTGCGATGTTAATAATAATAATAAAGTGTAGTTTAGAAAACAGGTTTGTTTCAAGTTTGCTCCATTTGTCATCTGACGAAGAGGTCCAAACTTAGTCACCGCAACATTTAATGAAGATTTTTTTTTTTTAAATGTGTTTTTTTTTAAGTGTTAGGTCCTAATTGTAAATATCACCACACGAATACAATGGGAAAAAAAAAAAAAAAAAACTTAGAATATGTTTGAGAGGCTACTATTATGCAACGTCTTGAACTCAAGAGGATAAGCTGATCTACAGTATCAAGTTATGTCTGAAGTTTCTATAGTGAAACTAACTCCACTGTTTCAAAAGCTGAAATTAAGAAGAAGATAGAGACACTATTAAACAATACATTTGGAGCAGTTTTTTTATATTAAGTCTTTCTCTGAAATAGCGGTCAGATAATGTACAGATGCAGAAAGGAACTAGTTTGTCGTTACTATAATAAACTATTCTGACAATTGGTTTAGTTAAAAAAAAAATTAATAAAACTTTTTGAAAACACAATGCAATTTGACATGCTAAGAAACAGAACATAAATATCTTCTTTTATCTTATGTTGCATTGAATCTACTGCTTAGTGACGATCATGTTTGATTAGTATACGCAATTTACTGTGAAGTTAATTTACAGTTTTATATTTTATTATTAAAAAAATAATACAAATCTAAACGATTTGTTGCAAATTAGCTAAAGTGAGATCTCACTTCTTAACTTTCTTTTTCTTACAATTACCGTGAATTCAAAATAAACACTAATTTAATAATGATAAAAATATTTATAACCAAAAGGAATAATGACAGTTTGTACAACAAATTTATTCCTTTTGCATTTTTTCCTTATTTTGAGGGGAAACGCTTTCCAGTTTTTTCTTGGGAGAGATATCTGCTTGCACTTTCCATTTCAGTGGAAGTCAAAGCAGAAGTGAAAGACTTGCAAAAGAGTTTTTGCAGATTAACTCTTGGGGTAAGATTATCTTAATCCGAAAATTACCCCTTCCAGCAAGTTGACAAATTCCGATCTCGATCGTCACACCATCTGGGGGCGGATTTTGGAAATGTTTTTCTATGGCCGAAAATATGAGAAATTTTATTCTTATTTTATTAAAAAAGTATACCTTACTTTGGCAAATAAAAATTGTTACAAGATTCATAAATGCTATTACTTCAATGTATCGGAGCCATTTTTCAAGAAAAATTAATAGGAAAGCTGAAAAAAATTCACAAAGTTGAAATTCATAAAGTTTGAAATCATTTTATTTTTTAAAAAAAGAAAGTATTGAGAAAATAAGAAAAATGTACCCAAGTATAAAAACAAAATTATATTCTGAATTATAGTTAAGTTTTTAATATAAAAAATTACCGGTAGATCTTCCGGAAAATTAGTATTAAAACATTTTTTTATCGTAAGTTTGGTTGCTATTATTACTAAAACTATCAATTATAATTTAAAAAGAATTTTAATAATTTAAACTTCAATGTTTTCTCTTCAATTGTAGAAAGTTTTAGATTTTTAATTACAATAGTATTCAAGATATTATAAGTTATCGAAGACTCCAATTTCCAAAAGACCACTTTATCGGAACCTTAAGCATATATCTGCCCTACAGGACGACCCCCAAACTATCAACGGCCTATGAATTCAGTTTAAATCAGCGATCATCATTTTGATAATAATACTGTATAGCGTATGCAGAATTATGTCCCAGTCTTGTAATTTTTTGAATGAATAAATTATGTTTTATTGCATCTGGCACCACTGATTTGCGATTGTTGCAAACATTCACACTGATTCGGGCTTATGGAGCTTCTACAAAACGAAAGTGAGGATGTACTTGAGAAGCTATTTGTCTCACAAGGGAATGGTTAGGCTTGTCAGTCCGAAACATCCCTTAAAATTTCTATCATTTATTCAGGACCTTAAGTAGTTAACGTATACCAAATTTTAGCTGCTTCTTTGCACTGTAGTGTGTCTATGTGTTGTTTTATTACCTGAAATGCAACATTTTACTCTTTTGTTATTTAATAACAAGTTTAACCACAAATGGCCTCTGAATGCACCATATCATACATCCTTTGATATCTCCTTCAATAATCAACAACCAATCAACAGCTAAAGAAAAAGATTACATTGGACTGTACCATCATCTGCTTAAGACAGGATCAGGAATCAAAGATAAACAAATGTTAGGTTTCCTCGATTGGAACAAAATCCCGCAAAATCTTTCCCCTATGAGAAGAAAAGTAATTTCAACCATTCTTATCTCTTGAGCTGATGTTATGAGCTCCAGAGGGAATTAAACTTTCTTTTATTAGGAAAAACCTTTTGATTGATCCCCTCATCCTTCATGTTATGATTCCTTTTTTTTTAAAAAAAAATGAACAACGAGAATGTTGGAAACTGCTGCTAATGGTTTATGTATAGCCTAAATAAACCAATAAAAATATTTTATTTAAGTAATAATTTAAATAATTAAATAAATTACATATGCTTAATGATAACAACTCGTGATAATGTAATTTAAATGCACATTGTTTTTCTTTTTCAGCGTTTCACCATTTAATTAAACATTTTATCTGTTACTTTACAGTAAAAACTGGTTTATATATAACCCAGTTGTACGTAGATCTGGTTTGTGCGTAATTGTTTGTAGATTCTGGCAAAAATTGTATTTATTTACTTATAAATTATTTCTGAGATATACATAGCTGAGTTACATACTTCGCCTTTATATGTAGTATATTTTTGAAAACGAGATTGAATTGCACATTTCAACTATAGATATTCCCCATGTGCACCAATATACAGCTCTGCATTCCGTATCGATATAAAATCGTCGTTTTCATGAGGTTTCTGTGCGGCTTCAATGAAAGGTCGGTCAGAGACAAAAACTGAATGAATTTTCGCATTGATGAAACATGGGTTCCCTTCATTTACTTCAGTCTTTCTCGCTTGCAGCCATGAGTAACAGAAGGAATAAAAGTTAGAGGAAAAAGTGAGATTTATTTGGGAAGTGAAAAACAAAAGCAGAAATAGCGAGTAGCTTAAATATAAGTTACACTACATTGTGTGCAGTCATTAGTAAGAAGGAGTCAATTTGAGAAGAATGTTGTAAGTTAGGTTCAAAAATCTGTAAAGTGCAGCCGTCAACAAAAGGGAAAATTTGCAGATATAGAAAAGTGAGTAACAATGTGATGTAAAATTAGTGAAAATTTGGTGACCCAAATTTTGCTTTGCTTTTCATTTATCTTAGAACTGTGTGTAATAGGTATTTTATTCAATCCTTTAAAAGTTTCTTAAAATACTAAATCAAAAAACCTCTATGGAAATGAATACACTATTTTGAAATTGACAGTTTTACAGTTATGCATATTATATGTTAAATAATTATATATGTATTACACAAATGTTAATTACAAGTGTTCTTGTTTAAGTTTAATAAAATAAAGTTAAACCTGAGTTGTATGTAATTCTCAGCTATGCGTAATTTAAAATTTTCCCCTTGAAATACGTATAAACCAGTTTTTACTGTATTTTACTTGTAATCATGTAATCTTATTCTTTAACCTTATTTTACTTCACTATTAGTTGCTAAAAGTTTATAAAATTTCTAGAAAAGTACATGTTTAAGTACAGTTTCAGATTTAAAGACTGATGGTATTTAAATTGCAATTTCAGTTGCTATAGTTTTAATCTCTTTTTATATGGTTTGATTAAATTTACACCATTAACACTGGGACCGTCCCAGTATAGCTTATGTGAGGCTGACTAACGCTTTGTGGTGTGTACTTGACCGTATTAATAAATGAGTGTTAGTGTGCTAGCTGTTGATAAACGATCGACGCTACCTGATTGTGTCAGTGGACGTAATTTGTTTGGGAGAAAAGGGGACCACATGATATTATGTGGTCGATCGTCTCAGGCATAGTGTGGCATTTCCTGCATGTGTCATTGTGCATGTTTCTTGTAGTTGATGTGGGGATGACTAGGTCCTGTATTTATGAATCCTTCAGTCTTCCCGAATTTGACCTTCGGTCTCACCATTCGTCAGCCATCTGTTCGATGCTTCCATGTCGACATGAGGATTGCTGAGTTCGTTGTGATGTCTCCCATGGAGTTTCTTCCATTTGTTGATGAGGTCAACAAACAGACCTATCTTATTGATATTGCAGTGCATATCAGCAAGAACATGCAGAAAATTCACACAATTAAGATCAGTAAATACACAGATCTAGCACAAGAGCTCCAGAAGCAGTGAAGGCAGGACCGAGAACATGTTGTACCCATCGTCCTGTCTGCCACTGGTCTGGTGCCTCACATATTGCACCACCGCCTCAGCATACTTGGACTACACAGAAACACTTATGCACAACTCCAGAAGGCTGTTGTACTCAACGCAGCACACATAGTTAGGAAATTTATGGACACAACCACACATCTCTAATCCTCCTTGCACACTTTTTTACACTTGGAAACATGTACTTTGGCCCTTCACCCGCAAAGCTGTCTTTGCTGGGAACCCAAGAACTGAAACATTTACTTAATAATAATAATAATTATAATACCCCTGTACTGTAATAATAAGTTACAGAAACTATTGTGCTCTTTCTTTTAATTCAACAAACAACATAAAAACAAACTCATACAAAAAGTTCAGATGGGAGAAATTTTAAAAAATATTAAAAGTTTATTTACATGCACAGAAGAAACTAGTTCCCAAATTATTAATTTAATTATTTAATTATAAATTAACCTTATTGGGCATTGGGAGTCTGTTTGTAAGTATGGAATGCCATTAAGTCGGGTCATCTGTAACCCGGGCACTGCCTGTACTGAACAAAATCAAACAAGTGAAAGATGACGAAATCCTCAAAGAAACTAACTGCTGCAGATACATAAGAAAGGAAGACTACAGTTTTATTTCTACATACTTGCTTAATTTTTTTAAAATATGTTTTGTAAATTACTATCTTTGATTTGGAAGCACCAAAGAAAATTTGAATAAAAATGAAAGAATTAAGAATCATATTTAGGAAATTTAAATGTGTAACATGTCAATAAAGAAATAAAAACACACAATAAACGTAAGTTATTCATTTCCCCATAAGAATCTATCACTACCACAATGAACTAATTGTATAAGGTTAAAGTAACCCACCTTTTCTAACTTCTGCTCCAACTGCTCAATGTTTTCTTCAGATTCTTCTAAAGCAGATCTATAAAAGAATGATTTCACAAAATTAATAGTAAAGTCTTTTCTATACATTTGAAAAAAAAAAAAAAAAACAATGTTGCATTGCTTAATGAATTCTTAAATTATCAGTGGTGTATGTTTGCTTGTTTGTTTTCTGAAACATACAAATAATAAACCAGTCATTCCCTACCTTATTTGAGTTGTGAACCCCATCCAAAATTACATTTTGTTGCAATTTTTCTTAAATCACCTAGTCAAAGAATTAGAAAGAAAAAAGAAAAAGCTTTCCCTTCAATCATACGTAACTGCACCTTTCAGCAACAGGGAGTTGAATGTTACCTGTATAGATTAACAGTTCACATTTAGGTATCAGAAAAATCCAAGTCTAAACAGCACAACAAACATCCAAACCCAAGTCTTGGAATAAATCAAGACTGAACGTGGCAGTTTTTATATCAAATGAATGAACTTGCCAGATATTTCCATATCAAATCAAAAAATCTGGTTATTGTAATATTCCTTTCATGAACATCAGCATTTAATACTACTTTTTCAAAGAACAGGATTTGTGGAAGAATGATTTTTAAGTCAATTCTCAACAACTTGTACTAAAGGGGGAAAGGTCTGTTCGTGTTGCGAAAAGCTCATCTTATCTAGGGGAAATAAAGTTGCGCCCAAGGACTGAAAACTGATACTTTATCTAAAGTAAAACTGTATCATTTAACAACAAGTTTGTTTTTTTAGCATTTTTTTTTGTGTGTGTGATGTTAACATTGTAACAGTTTGTATATAAATATTTTTAGAAATTATTTATTCATCTGTATTTTTGTAGACATTATTTATATACAAACTGTTACAATTTTCACTTTAATGTGATGAGGTAAATAATATATATCAGATAAGACATACACACAAATAATACAGCTAGGTACTGGAATGGGAAAGGTTGAAATTACAATAAGCCTATAGTACTTGCAAATTATCTATATACTGTACTCTATGTGCGGAACAATAAAATTGACACTAACTTGCTGTATTCAATGTTTTAGTCAGAGTCTGATTCACACACTCTTTTCGGTAGGCCTATTATAGGAGCGCAATGATAATTGGTGTACCACTGTGATGATATTTTGCTCAGCAGATGTAGGTTTGAAGAAGCTGTCAATCTTCTTCTGTGAATATTTTGATGTTATTTCCGAACAATTATCTCACATGCAGTCCTGAAGTCTCTATAGAATGGCTGTAGTTCAGGGTCTGAAGTTGAATCTATAACACCAATAAATACATCTAGAGCTTCACAAGCACTTGACAGATTCGACTTAGACAAGAGCTGTAATTCCTCCTCCTCATCTGTATTCTGATCATATCTGGTAGGAGATAGAACATCGTCAATGATCTCTTTCTCTGTCTTTATCTTCCCCAGCTAACCACTTGCGAATGTCTTCTTCAGAGCCCAGTTTCACCGCCCTTTAACAATGTCTAATGGTAATCACTGACATTATACTCTACATCTCTGTCAAAAAGAAGCATGGAATCTTCACTTCATTCCAAGCAGAAGCTGAGTTTAATATTGCTGACTTGATGCTATAGTTGCAAATGTTCTACAATGTTCTCTGCCCTCATGTATCCTCATCTTTGTCCTGAGGTTCCTACAGTATCAGTTTTGCATGAAACCAGTCTTGTATGAACGTTGCATTTTTTGAGTAAGTATCATGTACAGGCAGATCATCCAGCATAGACTTAAGTACACAAGGTGTGACTTGCTGACTATAACTGATTTAAGGCAATGGCTTCCATCTGCATTTGCACACAATAAGGTCGAAAGTTTCTCTTTGCTTAGCTTTTGTCTAGCTACATGCTTGTAAGTCTGCGTGTTTTCAGGTAGCAAATGCCAAAACAGCCTGTTCTCATCAGCATTGTATAGTTGCACACAAGTTAATCCTTCTTCCTTAATTAGTGTGTCAAGTCTAAATGGTTCAACACTAGCTTCAACGGCACTTAGCACTTCACCAATCATTCTCTTGTTAACAATATCATGCCAGTTGCGGAAACGATACAGCCAGCCATCACTTGCTTTAAATTCAATGTTCATGTGCTTAGCAAGTCCTCAGCTGTCGCCTGAACCTCTACACCCCAAACTACAACCCTGCTAGACCGTCGCTGCACATATCATTTATGTATTGCCTTTTCTAGGTTTGTGTCACTAGACAACTTCAGTCGTTTTCAACTGTTTTGTAGAAATCACACTGCAAAGTAAACAGTTTTGTTCTTTCTTATGTCTGAAACTTTTTTGCAATGCCGTATTCCTTACATACATTTGCAACAGAGACATCGGACTCAAACTGTTCAATAAGTTTCAATTTCTCTGCAACACCTAAAGAAAGCACTTTCTCTTGTTCCACTGTTATACACAGGTTCGCTTGACTATGGTGTCATGGTTTACTATTTTGATTGTTTTTATTATTTTTTCGTGACACTTTTATTTTTTTTTATATTTGTTTTCTTGTTTATCTGTTCATTTCTTTATTTTTATTCTGTAAATTTTAGATAGTTTCTGCAAAAAGAAATCGTTTTAATCCATTATTGCCATCTTGTCTTTCTTTTCCAGCGATTACTTTTCCCTTATTTTTATGTCCCTTTTATAAGTTCTCATGAGAATTCCTTTTATCTGAGTTCTCATGACATTAATCTGCCAATCATTGTATATTGATTCATATATTAAGACACTTTGTTGCCTGCATTGCAATACTTTGTCACCGTATCGGTTATTTTGTAACTGTTTACTTGTGATGTTTAAATAAGCTGACAATTTTTATTAAAAGTGACAGTCTTACATTCTAGACTAAATAAAATTTTATTTTCGGGAAATTTTGTCCAAATTATCAGAAATCTAAGTTATCGAGAGTTGGCTGTATCTATATTAGATTCTAACATTTACAGGGTAGAACAAATTCTGACTTGTTACAATTCTAAATTTGAATTGACCTTTTTTGGTAAACTTTAATAAAGCAGTGGCGGCTATTCAGGGGAAGTAGGTGAAGTGGCACTTCACCAATTATTTGTAATAAATTAATATTATTTATTTATAATATAACAATTATTATAAGAAAACTTTATATTCCTTATCACATATGTTGGTTTTAATAGAAACGTATTTTTGTATTTAATAATATTTTTTAAGTCCCGCGCGTCGAGTTCTGGCTCCCAGCGCGGTGCGATGCTGACCGACAAGTGAAGTTGGCCTCGGTTTCAAGTTAGTCAACCTCAGGGGTGGAGCTTTAGATCACAACCGAGGCGATGGTTGCTATGACAACCGTGACGTCACCCGCTGTACGGGTGAAGTTGAATTAACAGAGAACGATATTCTCTTCCAGTGGCTTGTTTCGTAGTACTAAGCTGTTTTAAATGTGAATCCTGTTTATGATATAGTGTGTGTTTTATTAGAAACATCATTTTCACATTGGAAAGACGAAGATAAGAAGGAAGTTATTATAATATTTTTTATTGTAATATATAATATATATATAAATATATACAGTGGAGCACCGTTTATACGTTTTTCAAGGGACTGAGAAAAAAAAACGTATAAATGAAAAAACGTATAAACGAAATTCACAAAAGTTACGAACAATTTCATAATAACCAACCAAAAAAAGTCAAATAAATACTTCTGCAACGCCGCTTACTATATTAAAACATATATTTAATAAAAATTCAGAGGAAAATTAAAATATTACATGAAAATGAAATACAAGAGGTATGTAATACAAAACTTTTTATTCCGGATTTAATGTACAACTAGTACTGCTATTCATATTCCTTCAACATTTACAAAATATTTTGTTATTTTAGGTTGCCGGACTTATTGGAATGCAGAGAAAAAAGTTCATTGTTCACAGTTAAAAGTGCCATCATTTAAATCACTGCTAATGAGGTATTCTTGCTTGGTGTTAAAACCCAAGTTGTTTGTTGAAAACTTGGCAGAGGTTTTTCTGTGCAATTTTCTAAGACTGCATGCCTTTTCTAAGATTGGACAATCGGCAGGTGGGAATCTGAGGTTGAAATGCGCATTTTCTCTCTTCTTGAGTTCTTGAAAAAAACGTATAAATGAAATTTGCGATATCAGGAAAACGTATAAGTGAAATTATTTAACGTTAATATGCATTGGAATTTGCTGGGACCATTCAAAAAAACGTATAAATGATAAAAACGTATAA
The DNA here is from genome assembly GCA_023159025.1 of Thereuonema tuberculata. NCBI lineage: Eukaryota > Metazoa > Arthropoda > Chilopoda > Scutigeromorpha > Scutigeridae > Thereuonema > Thereuonema tuberculata. The sequence goes on from JAFIDM010000005.1 coordinate 29,302,392, forward strand.
ACGAGAAACGTACAAACGGTGCTCCACTGTAT
>JAFIDM010000005.1:29302823-29323471 GCA_023159025.1 Thereuonema tuberculata
GGTGGTAATATGGAAAAGGGTTGTAATATGAAACAGCAATTTTTGTGCAAGTAGCTGCTGCTATCATCCGGAAACCGCTCTAATTTCGATCGCTGGTGTTCCTTTTAGCCACCTAGAGGTAGGTAACTTCAGTATTTCGTTGTGTATGGTTATGAGAAGAATAGTGTGTTTTCGTAAGCCTGAAAGTTTTTACAGGGTAAGATTCAACACAATTTCTGGTACTGTTATTAATACGAATGAGGTTTTGCTTATATTGTATATCATTATTAATTAACTGAACTACAAAATGATGTATTCAATACTTAAGAATTAATATTTTATTACTGAGAATGGATCAGTCAATTTCCATATGGCGACTGGTGGTAATATGAAACAGGTGTTCCATAATAGAACCTCACGATGCCAAGAAACAAATTAGGATCTGAAAAGAAGGGACTAAGGCAGAAATAGCGACAAGAAGATATGGTAAATGCAAGAAAACACCAAATCAGCAGATTTTTGCTCATGAAAGACTTGCAATTTTTAATTGAGCGTTTTCTTTAAATTATAAAGTGTTCAGCATTAATTTTTACTTTTTCTCTGTAGTTTCTATATTTTCTATTGATGTGAATCAAAACAATGCATTAAAGTATCAACAATAATGATTTTTTTACTATAATAGCAATAATAAAGAAGTATTGTTGCATTTTAACATCTGTTTCATATTACAACCCCAGTTCAACAATTCATTTTTTTGTAGAATGTTCTAAATAATTGTACCTATTCAAGAGTTTTAAATATTTATTTAAAAATGTGTGATATTTATCTCACACGATATGTATACTAATGCTACTGACGATTTTCATACATTAGAGCCACTTAAAATTCAAGATTTTGTCAAAAATAAAAAAGTGGTCCATATTACCACCACCTCCCCTACTAATTCTCACTTTTTAAATTTGAATTGACCTTTTTTGCAATTTTTGAGCAGTAGGATTAAATTTGGAATGATCTGTAATGATATTATTAAAATACTTGCTTTTCACTCCAGTGACAGATTTATCCTATACTACATCTGGATTAGTGAACCAAACAGAAACGTTGTAATTATATTTTCTCTTTTTAATTTTGTGAGCGCATAAAATTACATTTCCAGTCGTGTACAGATATTGTAAGAAATGTAGTAAAAAATACATTTAAGTACATACTAGATCCTGTAGTGTAAACAGCTAATCACAGTCTCAGGTGCAAAAATTTAGGGCTGATATGACAAAATAGGATTTGTTAAATAAATCCTATATTTTTAATCTCAAATACATTACGACTAGTATCAAATATATTACAAATTTTGTAAATTTTTTTGCAATCCCTTCCCTACACACAACTTCTTAATTTTTTTTTTAACATTCACATAGAAATCCAATGAAAATGAAAGTTATTAAGAAGGATGGCAAATATGTTCTACAAAATTTCAGCATCACATGTATTATCTGAATTTAATACATTTATATTAAATATTACTACAAAAATAAATGGAGTATAGCCTATATATATTCATGTAGTGAGATATGTTAGTAAGAGCTGTAATACCCCTCTCCCTTCCCAACACTGTATACATAAATGGAAGAAATATAGCGTTTTTGGACCTCTTTTATGGTTGGTAAAGCCATCATTCTATTTGTAAACCCTTCACATATGGAAAAGCAAACAATTTCTTTTGGTTGAATGGCCCAGGTCTCCGGTAACCCTACCATTCCAGATATAACCTACGACCTATGCACCGGCTTGGCAAGTACAGATGGACACAAAGGATAGAGAGAAGAATACAGAATGGTAAATTCAAGTAGGAAGCTAATAAATATTTCAAGAAAGTTAATAACTTCTAATTTTAAAAGATCACCATTGTCAGAGTACGAGTACCAGAAGAAAAGCAGTATGAAGTACCAAGAAATTATTGAAGAGAATGTTGTATCTGATGGCATTTCCTTAATATTGACAAGAAAATAGGAAACAGTGACTAATTCATAAGTTATACAGAAATGATGGCCAATACAAGAACAAAACATACCTTTTTTTTTTTTTTTACTAATGTTCTACCTTTTAGAGAAGTATCTTTTTTTGAATTTGCAACCCATCACTACATGGAAGCTGATAATGGAAAGGCTGCATCCATTGGAGGGGCTCTGAAGAGATGATTAATTGGTAAAAGGAGTGACATAGCACAAGAACTTTCTGGTATGTTAAGTAAAGTGAGCAAAATTAAGCTTTTGTATGTTACAGACCAGCGTTTCCCAACTGGTGGGTCGCGACTTGATCCTAAAACTATCAGAAACCATCGAATAAACCATCAGAAAAGATCAGAAAAATCGAAAATCTATCATATGTAATGAAGGGATATGATACAAATATGATTTTATTCTATATTCTTCTATTCCTATACATGTGAAGGTATTCCGATAAGGAAAGGTGGGTCGCCAGCTGAAAAAGGTTGGGAACCACTGTTACAGACAAAGAAGTTACAAAAATGAGAAAATTTTAGACAGAATCTCAATCTCTCCCAAAAAAAGGTACAATCAATATAGGGGCCTACATCAAACTACTACTTTTAAAAGCGGTATCCCATTTGTTCAGGACTTAAGTTGTTGTTTTTTTTTAGAGGACAATGTTTACTTCTAATACGTCACCGCCGCATAAGGACACAGCTTCTGTTGAAGTCTGAGTTACATCAGACATCAAGATACAAAAGAGATTCAGATAAAAATGCTCCTTCCTATAATTATTCCAGGGATCTTATTGGAGAATGTCACATTTTTTTACTGTCATGAAGTCCCACCAAAACAATACTTGGGTCAAATTATTATTGTTGATTGAGAAGATGTAAAGATTAATGCATGTAGTAGGCAAATAACGATTTATTTGAAAAAGCCAGAAGGATGAAACATGGTTTTACTGCCAAGATGTTTTTTATTGTGTTTCCACTGGAATTTGAACCAAGCAGCCAATGAAGAAGAACCAAATAAACTGGAAAGCAGTGATTGAAAAGCTTCAGAGTAGATTTGTTAAATTCATTTATTAATGTTTGCCTATTTAATGAAGTAAAGTTCAATTCAACTGTATCACAACTCCAATTAAATCTCAAATATAAAGTTTCAATCGATATTAACTTAAAAGAGTTCAGTATAAAACCGTCCCAATGCTTTTCAACATGTCTTGAGCAAACGAGGAGATCGTATCCATGATTAATTTCTTAGTTATTTAAAAACGACGAATGTGGAATAAAAAATCAGATCAAATTTATTAGTCGCATATTTTGTAATGAAATTAGCTCCAGGGCTTTTAATTTTGGAGTTGATGGATATGCCTTCGAAATATTTATGTTTGTACCTAATATATTTTTGAATTGATAAATAGGTAAATGAGAAGTTTTCAAATACTTTTTATCAGTCAATTGTAATACGAAATCCTCTCTCTAGTAATAGCCTTCAGTTTTCAACCATCTGTTCAATAGAATCATCAATTGCCGTTTACTCCCACTTGTTGTTCATTACGGCCTGAATTCTGATATCCCTTCAGCACTGAAATCTAATGATATGGTTAAGAATTATTAATAACTAAATAGAACCCACTGTATCTTATGAGTCATCGTAAAAAAAAAACAATTCTTATTCTTCTCATTTTCTTTAAGCAGCTAATGAAAAACGATAAATCAGTCATTTGTTTCAACTGTTCCCACTGTAGTGACCAAACTATTCATGAACTGAACTATGATTCCTTACTTATTTCTTGTTTGTTTATGTTATTTTATTTTGAAACCCAGTTTTTCATTCACTTGTTTCTTGAATAATCTAAATTTTCCACTAACCTGAATTTAGGAGAATCCCTGAGGCATTCTTCGAAATTTATAATTGGCTTCATGATTCAAACCATATTACATTCTAACAAGTAATAAAACAGGACATCTTAATACGATCCCAACTAAGAAACTGTTTAATAACAGAGGTGATAATCGTTCTTTTCCATGGATTGATTTCACCCTAACTGGATAGAGAACTTCTACAGTTGAACACCAGATGGCAGGTAGAGCGTCCGCCATTTTGTAATGAGACATCGTCTGCTTATTTTTTAATGATGACTGCAAAGTGATTGTGGATATGTAGGATAAATTTCCATTGATATGTTAAACCCAGGTTATTTTTTTTTTAATTATTATTATGAATTCCTATTTACCATGCTGTGCGGTTTCTTAAATCCTAATTTCCTCGGTAAGCACAGACACACAATCCTAACATCAGTCAGTGTGTATCTATCACATAATAACTTTTTGCACTGGTCATTGGATCTTCTTGACAAAAGCAAAAAACGATGGAACTTTTATTCAGTAGAATTATCCGGATTCATTGGTGATTGACATGATTGTATACAGATATACAGAAATCCGGATGATTGAGTCATAAGGAATCACTCTAGCAACGTGTTATTATGAAACTGCATGTATTAAATAACCAAAGTTACAAATATTTCAACACAAAAAAATTTCTGAAAAGCGATTCGGATATTTGGCGTTTGAATCTGCTATATTTGAAAAAGTTTCCGTTTATGTCAAGAAATCGACGCGTGAAAAAAACAATCCCCTTAGAAAACGTTAGTAGTGGAATAACTATCAATATCTAACTGACTAACCTTAGTAAGTATTCGTCATTCTTTGATATAGTTCAATTAATTGAATTTACGCAATTAAGTAAGTTTTTACATATTGATGTGAGGTTGAAAGGCCTCCGATTGGTCAATTAATCTGTCCTTTGATTGGCTGAATCGGGGGACCAATCAGCTGCGTCCAGCTTTCTCCCCAAGTGAGACGGACCGCACAGAGACCTTTGCCGCTAGCTCTCGCCGAGTGCGGACCGAACAGAAAGCTTCAGAGATTCTCGGAATCCAATCCGATCTGTATATATATCTGTAAATAATTGTAAATAAAGTGTGTGTGCCTTAAGCCCCGCGAACACCATCCAACATTTGCACCAACTTTAGTCGCCCGACTTCGAGTCCATCAACTTTTTGTCAGCCGTCACACCATCCAACTCGCAAATGAGTCGGCCATGATAGAAGGAATCCCATAATGCAATGAGTTTCCCCCAGCAGCTATTGAAAATACGAAAAAATCGAGGTTTTGAAACAGTTCTGATAAATTCTGCTGCATACAATTACTGCATTTCAGTATAAACTTTATTTATATATGAAAGAAACTCGCAATACTCTGATATTCATTGTGTACGCGCTTGTCTTCGATTCGAATCGGCAAACATCGTTTTAGTCGCCACTTCTTCCATGGGCGTGACGTCACGACTGACGTGTTCCAACGCCGCCCTGTGATTGGGTAATTCCGACCAACTTCCCGAGTTGCCCGTGCAGAAGCAACTCGAGTCGGCGGTAAAGTTGGTGGCAAGTCACTGAAAAACTGGCTCAAGACTGTCTCTACCAACTCTTGACGTCAAAATCAGCCGACTAAGTTGGTGCAAAGTTGGATGGTGTTCGCGGGGCTTTAGACTAAACCACGGCGTTAGTCTCTGTCATTTCGACCACACATCAATTTTTAATTGATTTTTTGAAAATAAAAAATGGATGTGTTAAATTTGTAAATACAGGGTGATTTTAATTAAAGTTCAACTTTCAACATGCTGTAAAAAAAGAACCACTGCTCAGAATGACCTGAAATTTGAACTGAATGTACTCGAAGAAAGAGGAAATAGTATAGCATAAGAAAAAAATAATTCCAAATGTTAGCAATAGATGGCGCTTTAAGCGTCATAGTATGCAAAATACAAGACATGTCATGCGCACGACTCATTGCATTTGTTATAAAAACACGGGGTTCATGACGTTTTCCTCATATTGCTTCTGAGATGCTCGCCATGACTCAATGAAGGATCGCGCTCTGCTTGTGACGATCTTTTACAAGAATGGTGACTTGCGCTTGTAGCTCTTTAGAAGTTCTGGACAGTAAAGGGTATGAAAAAAGGTTGTGGTCCGATGTCTGCCAAGGGCCTGGAGAAAATGATGAAGAAATTCGAAGAGACTGGTTCTTTTGAAGTGAAATCTGGCAGAGGGAAGAAAGCAATTGCTTTGACGTCAGTAGAAGATGTGACCACAGCAGTCGAAAAAGAGAGGAAAAATGTTGTTGCAAACGAGACTCTGGGGTATTTCCCACATCATAAAAGAGAGATAGACGAGGCCTTTCGCGTCCTATTGTTCAGGAATCGTCTTCAGGTCTGAGGGAAGGAGGTGGGAGAGCGTATAAGTAGTTAGAAAAGGCGGACGAAAGAGAGATAGGAGCGGGGAAAACCTTGGTTTTGGCGGGAAGGACCTATCGTCTATCTCTCTTTTATGATGTGGGAAATACCCCAGAGTCTCGTTTGCAGTAACTTCGCCCACAGTCACATTAGGACTACGAAAAATGTTGTGTTTAGTGGTCCGATTGCAAACTTAGCTGAATTGAAGGCACGTATTGCGCAACACATTCACAACGTAACCTCTGAGACACTCCGATCTGTTGTGGAACATGCGGTTTCAACTTGTGGCAGAAAACGGTGGACAGCATATTGAAGATGTCTTGCGCAAGTCTCGCGGTAATTAACAACCGATTTCATTGTTCCTTTTTATGCGGTTTTTGGCCTCTGGACAATTAAAAACCGATTTTTCCCATCGGATAGGATACGACCTTGCCTTGGTGGATGGGCTGTAAACTAACAGTGCCACAACTGTTGAATGACTTGGAAGTCATTTCTTCAGTGAAAACCTGATAGTCATGCACATTGAATAGTGCAGTTGTTTAACGTGCAACTCACGTCATAGCCATCGTATTGCGATTCAAATGTCACTTGTAGCCGAACCAATTTACGTTATGACGCTTAAAGCGCCATCTATTGCTAGCATTTGGAACTATTTTTTTTTCTTATGCCATACCATTTCCCATGTCTTCGAGTATATTCAGTTCAAATTTCAGGTCATTCTGAGCAGTGGTTTCTTTTTTACAGCATGTTGAAAGTTGAACTTTAATTATAATCGCCCTGGGGACATCGTACGGCATAAGAAAAAAAAAGTTCCAAATGTTAGCGATAGATGGCGCTTTAAGCGTCATAATGTAAATAGGTTTGGCTACAAGTGACACTTGAATCGCAATATGACGGCTATGGCGTGAGTTGCACGTTAAACCAACCGTACAGTGCATGATTGTACCGGGTTTTTACTGAAGAAATGACTTTCAAGTTATTCAACAGTTGTGGCACTGTTAGTTTAAAGCAGTGGTGCCCAACCTTTTGTAATACGCGGGCTAAAATTGACTTTGCTGTGAATCTCGCGGGCCACAATGTGGCGGAATCTCGTATTCAACAACAAAAAAAAAAATAAAAAAAATACACCGAATCTCCAGGTTCAACAACCAAAAAAAAAAAAAAATACACCGAATCTCCAGGTTCAACAACCAAAGAAAAAAAAATACACCGAATCTCCAGGTTCAACAACCAAAAAAAATACACGGAATCTCCAGGTTCAACAACCAAAAAAAAAAACAGGAATAAAACAGCGGGCCACATGTAACACCTTCGCGGGCCGGATATGGCCCACGGGCCGTAGGTTGGGCACCACTGGTTTAAAGCCCATCCACCACGGCAAGGTCGTACCACATCGGATGGGAAAAAATAGGTTTTTAAGTTCTGAGGCCAAAAACTATATAAAAAGCAATAATGAAATCGGTTGTTAAGTAAACGATTTAAATTGTTTACATCCGATTAATTTATATTAAAAGCTAGGTTAGATGGTAAGAGGATTAAAAGGCGGATTAATATTAAGAAATCAATAGAAATGCAATGATCATTTCGGTTGAATGGTTTTTATCATCTTCACGTGCTTATTTCTCGAAAGCACGCAAACGAGAAAATTAGTAACGTTAAATCCCATGTGACCGAGTGAAGTTCACTTTCCTATGAAAGGAAAAAAAAATAACAAATTCGAAGAAATCACATTTGAAGGCAAATTGGCAATAAGTTTTTTCGGACTTAAACATTATTTTAAATTGAGAATTTTTTGCTCATTTGAAGCGTGTTGATTTATATTATTATTTTTAAACTATAGTTTTTTTCTTAGGAAAACGTATGATATTGTTTAAGTTTCTTTAAATTTTAATTATAATTTTGTTTATTTTCTCACTGCAAGGGTTGATCTCTTTTTTTTTTCATTTTTATACAAATAATTTGTTTGGCATTTTGCTTAGTAAAACTTGTAATATTGTTGTCTCCTATAGGAAATTAATTTTTCAGAATAAGCCTTGTTTTTACCTATATTTGTTTTTTATTGATATTTACTTCTTTTCTCAATAAAACTTTGATATTATTTATGCATAGTTTATTTATGTTGTTTTCTCTAACTACAGTTTTTTCACAAGACATGCTTTATTGAAGAAAGCATTTTTTATTGTATCAGTAATAAATGATCAGCAAGTTTATTATAATTATATACATACTATAAAGCAAGGTAGCACTTTTCATATTAATCTTAATATTTCTAAAATGTGCTACCTTGCTTTGTAGTATAGATATGAATCACATGTTAAATGAAGATCTTAAAAAAGCTTACTATAAAACCAATAAATAATTATAAAAATCATTATAAGATTCAAATTGAATTTCGGGTTTGCCTGTTTGTGACGTCACATCTACAATGAGCTGTTGCCTATGGCTTCTTCCTAACCTAATACTTCCATGATCACTGTGGGTAAGCAGCGCTTCTTGGTGGCGGCCCCAAGTAACGGAGAAAGAAAGTTCAGATAGCAGGTCGAGACCATTGCTGTAGGTTGGTCTTTCCAAGTATCTGTTTGATCTCGGCATTTTTTTTCCCCCCTTCACATTCTAATCCAAAGTAAGTAATATATTTCTTTTGAACCTAATTTCAATGACTGTTCTGATTCTAACTTTATTATTGCATGACTTTTGATTAAATAATGTTTTAGTTTTTTCGATTCGAAATGGTTTGACATTGACTGACCTTGATATGATCCCAATGTACTTGAGAAAAGATAATCAAGTTTTTAGATAGTGATACTCAAGAAATAGGTTATTTAATGTTCCTTTAAAACTCTGAGCAAAGTTTTAATATGTTTTTAAGAAACCGTGCTGATAATTTAACATAGGTCCACTTTGAATTTTAAATGTCTTCGAAATATACTGGATAATGTACATTACCTTATTAATAAAAATAAAATTAATAATTTTTTCCTTACATTAATTTAATTTATTTATTTAGGCAATTGTAGTATTTTAATAACTGTGCTATATTATTCCACGCTGAAGATTGAAAATATAGTTTATGCTCTACTAGAATTGCAGCTGTGGTAATTAAAGACTATCGCTACTTCTTTTTTTTTTTTTTTTTTTTTAAATCTTTGTAATTAAAATATATATATATATATATATAATTATAAAGATTTGAAAGTAGAATCCTTTTAATTTTTTTAGACTTATAATTTTAGCAATTTCTATCGAAATTAAAAAAAAATAAAAATAATTCACGTAGCCGAGATAGTTATATTTTTTATTTTTGTGATTAACGATTACTGCTTCTGAAAAAGTACCATAATTTTCTTATATTTTCAGATGGATTAAATTTCCAATATGTAATTAGAAATTGCCAAAAAAAAATAAAATAACCACTTATTTACTGTAATTGCCAAGATCCGATTAATTCACGAAATCAAAAATTTAAAGTACCAGAAAACCTTTAAAGCTTTGGAAATTTGACTTTTAAAGATTTTATTTATTTATTTTTGATAGGCTGCTAATTTAGATTGCAAAGGACAATTAATCATTCCAAATGCTGTTTAAAAATTGATATGGGAATATCACTGAAAGTTTCAGTAAGATTGGTTGCCCTTTTTCAGCCTTTAATTCAGACAACAGTTTTTTTTTTTTTTTTTTTTTTTTTATATAATTTTCCTTAATTACATAGTTAATGTTAGTTGAGAAGAATTTTTATGATTAAGATTTTATTCAGTGAACAGTTTCTGATGTTAGTTCACTTGTGAGCTGTATTGAAGTGATAGTTCTGAATAATGATAGACTATGTGGCATACAAAGAAGAAATGGTGCAAGTTCTTTCAAGGTGATTCAGATTAAACTATCGCAATGCATCTAAAGAGAACCATTCGTCAAAACAATATCAGGCTTGGACTGTATACATTCTAGATAACTGGGAAAGGATTTCTGCAATAAAAGAAAATAATTTTATAAAAATGATCAAAAGAGGCAGCAGTTGTTGAAATTTGCATAGTTTGTGTAGTCACGTAGCAAATCAGTTATAAAACTAAGTTTGGGGCTAGTCCAAAGCATTCTTCGACAAGCCTGAACACACCTTACTTTTAAAGTTATTCTATCATTACGATGAAAACGCTGCTGCAGCACTCCGTGAGTACAAATGCCATAAATCATTGCGGAAAGGTCAACTGAAACCCTGTGCAGTGCGGCATACAGTTCATCAATTTCAGGAGACTGGTAGCTTCATAGTCTGAGCGTGAAAAGGGTATAAACCTAGGATATCTCAAGTGTCTGAAGACGCTGCAGCGACAGTCATTAATCAATCCTGTGAGAATGTTGCAGCTGTGTGTAGTGCTCATGCCATAGCAAGACAGATGTACCATACATTTCAGAATGGAGATGTTTGTGCAAAGCATTGCAAAACTATCCCTATACCTGGCTATGGTGACATCCGAGAAACATTTGCTTTGACATTCCTGGCATGCATGCAAGGATTGGCCCTGGAATATCCTGTGTTGTGATGAAGCTCGTTTTTATGTTTGTGGAACTGTGAACATACAAAACTTCTGCAGCTGGGTTATAGAGAATCTTCGTCAGTTTCAACATATACAAAAATGGAAGAATTGTACTGCACATGTCAACATCTCTACAGATAAATTGCGTTCTGCTGTTGAACATGCTGTCAGCTTTTTGGTATCAGCTTTTGCTCCTGCAGAACGACCAAGACTTGAACATTGCCTCTGACTATTCTTGATGTCTACCTGCAGCCTCAATCAGCTCTCGGTGCTATTAACCACTTTACATAATGTATGGAATGAATGAATAAAAATCACAATAATACTTGGTATGCCGTTTATGGTTCCTTCCCATTCATACTACTTTAATTGATACCCTCGGGCAGCGCCATGTTTCCCCCTGTTGGTCATTTTTTGAACTTTTTTTTTTTTTATCTTTTCCTCCATGATGTGGAATGTAAGCCTGATGTTGTTTTAGTTCTCTCTCCAGAGTGCTCTGCATAATTTGAATTGCCTTGTTTCTAAATTGGTGCTGTGATGATTCCTTAAATACTCAGTTGTTTGTCTGACAAATGTTAATATTTTATGACATAACTATGCTAACGTCAGTTTTAGGCAATACGTTTCAGCACTTTTTCATTATCTGGATGCCACATTGAAATTCCTTTATTAGAGGACAATAGAAGGATTAAAATATTTGAAGTCATTTCCTTTCCAACTTCCAAATACTTTTGTGATTCTATTGCCTTACATTCTGTTCTAGTGAAGGAATCTCAATGTGGTGTCCGGAAAATGGAAAATTTCCTTAGATATGTTGGTAAGATTGGTTTCATGATCATTGTTTGATACAGCCATCTCTTGAAAAAAGTTCTGAAACTTAAAGCTGATCAGACAAAAGTATTTTATATGTAGGATAGCCAAGAAGGACAGAAGATTTTTTTTTCCTTACATGATTGTGAATGGTTTTGTGGGAAGTGTTCCATGGTCACTGATGACCGTGCCTCCTATGTATGGCTGTGCATGATCACTTATGCTTCCATCAAACCTATGGTTCAAAAGTTACAACCCAAAAAGGATTCCATAGACTTAACCTTAATTCAAACTTATCCAACACTGTTACCTAACCATTCGTAATACACTGAAGCCCGGTTATAATGCGATCTTTCGAATCCAAGATTTCGAAGATTGCGATATAACCAAACTTTTATTACTTTGCGATGTCAAATGTCGTATATCGCACCCTTTTATCGCCCACACGATTCCAAATCGATTTAAAATGGTCATTTCGCGATTACCTACATCATTCAGAGCTAAGTGAGAGAATTTTATATTTATAAATACATAAATCATTACCTTTTCAACACTTTGATAGGTTATATTAGCCAAAATCGATTTGCGCAGCCATCTTAGCATCTTGTACAAACGACGAGTCACATGGATCAAAACTAGGTTTTCATACGCCTATTAGATTATATGGGCCTCTTTACTGGTTGTCCTTGGCAGAAAAATAATCTCGATAATCATTTTGGTTAAACGAAAAAGTCCGCAATTCTGCTATTTTTTTAAAAATATATTGTATTTGACGCATTTTCGTGACATTAGGATGGGTATAGAATCTCAATTACTGTAAATAATAAGGAAACAAGCATATTAATTTACACCTTTGATTTGATTTTAGGCAAAAAAATGGTAAATTTAGCAATTTTACAATTATACACCTAGATTGGTCCTGAAGGAGGAGCGAGACATGATACTGTATAGGTCCTTTTGTTGAGGGATTTCCTCACTCCGGGATGAGATATAATCTCGATATTTCGGCCCCGTGCCTTCTTCGGGAGACGTTTTAAAAAGTTAATCACATGAAGGTGAGCACATAACGAACGACTTCCGTCGTTGGTTTCTCGGGAGAGTTGCTCATGTGGTTGGTTCTGAGCAAATGGTGACTGCACTGAGAAGGAGAGGGAAAAAAAAAGAAATTGTCCCCGAGGAGTCTCCTTCTTTTTTTTTTCCCTTTCCGTCCACCCCCTCTCCTCTCAGTGCAGTCACCATTTGCTCGGAACCAACCACATGAGCAACTCTCCCGAGAAACCAACGACAGAAGTCGTTCGTTATGTGATTAACTTTTTAAAACATCTCCCGAAGAAGGCACGGGGCCAAAACATCGAGATTATATCTCATCCCGGAGTGAGGAAATCCCTCAACAAAAGGACCTTTACAGAATTATACACCTTTTCCAAAATAGAAGGGGTCCAAGACCAAATCGCATTATATCCGAATTCATGATATAAACGGCCGCGTTATAACCGAGCTTCAGTGTATGTCTTGCCTTATATTGCCCAACGTAAACTACCTTGACTTTCCATAAATCTTCTTAAGTTCTCCTCTTTTAGAAATTCTATTACTATTAATCTTCAACATTTCAAAAACATGTATTGTTTATTACCTTGACTTAGTTTGACCTTATGTCAAATGTCAATCTAATGAAAAGATATTTTATTTATTGCTACAGAGTGTTTATTACATTAGTCTCTCAAAGGGATCTAAATTTATTTTTAGGCCCATATCTTCTATATTGCACTTTCTTGAAAGAGTCGTTGGTCCCATTTTAAAGCTTGATTCCAATTAATTCTCTTACCGAAAGCAAATGAATTCATTATTTACTAAAGAAAATGAAAGTTTTATTTTTTATCTTTCTTGGGTTAGGAACCTTCTTGCTGTTAAAGAGTGAGTACCTTAAGCCACATAGGCTGATTTCAGAAACTTACAGTAGGGAAAATAAGTTGATTTTTCAAACGAGTAAAAGTTTTTTATTTGTCACTTGAGGAACCAACGACTGTTTAATGAAACTCAACAAGAGCTTTTGATTGAGGTAGAATATCTTCCTTTTGCTGAAAACCTTGGAACTAAAGCTGTTTTCTCTCAAAACAGAATGGATGCTTTTAAAGACATTTGAGAATCCATTCACTGCTGTTAGTGATGAAGGTGAAGGAGATCCATTTAGGTATTGGTTGAAGCAATCAGTCCAATTCTTCAGTGCAGTCATGAAAAGGATCAAACTAATTGAAACTACAATGGATTAGCACAGGATGGTCAGTGGTGTGCTAAATGAAAATGGAAGGTTTGGTGATGGGGTTAATGGATCTGACACCAGTGTCTTTGTATGGTTTAGTGGGAGAGATGGAGAAATGAATTAGTGTTACCTTCTCAAGTTTGCAACAACTCTACAATTGAAGCAGAGCAAAGTTACAGTTAGGTCAGTAAAATCTAGGGAGCAACCATTTTAGCTGTTCTGGAAATGGTTGGAGTAAAACCTTGAAAGAGATAAATCCTTGCTATTTGAAAGATTTGAACTTGCAATACAAATAGATGAGACAGGAAAGGAAATTGAAGCATAACTTCATAAAGCAATTTAGAGAAAGCTGCTGGTGACATTCCAGGTGTTGAATGGACATTTCCACAATTTAAACTTTAACAAGTAGAGTACCTGTCCTCCATACAGCAAATTCAGTTCTCCTTTTGTGAATTGCAAATGCACCTTACATATCTTTTAAAATATGGATTTGGTGGCCAGTACTTGTCTGATTTCAAGAATTTTTGGTGTTGAAGTTTCCTTAAAGTTCAGTAACTTTACCATTGTACTGTTAAATACAGATGACAGGAATATCAGTGAATGTTTGAATCATTAGCTCCTTAGCCTAAGTTTACTTCTTTTGTGAATGTATTCATTTTTCTCCCTCCTTCAGATTATTTGTATTTTTAATTTTGAGATAATTAAAAACATTAATTTTACATCTGACATTTCTTTAGTAGATAATCATCAAAATCATCCATATAAAAAGTATATGGAAAGGCATATACTTCATTCAAATAGTGGCAGATAGGCCAAGAAATGGTTATCCATGCACTCAAAGGGTTCAGGCCTATTGCACTGGGCGAGACTGTCAGAGTCTATAAGTATTTGTTTTTTGCTTGTGGTTTTACCTTTTAGTAGCTGGAATCGAGGTCTAACCTCATCTGGAGAGGCAATGTGATGAATGGACATGTAGAGCTCCAGATACTGGAAGGAGATACTGTAACTGTTCTACTGAGTTACTCCTTCCCCATGTGCTTCTATCCCGAGGTGCTGCTGGTCCTGAGTTCAGGTTTATGGATGATAAACCTAGACCCCATCGTACTGCAGTTATGCCGTTGGAAACTCGGGTCCATTGTTTGAATGGACTGGCCCACATATTCCCCTGATCTAAATATTATCAAATACATGGGACTGCGTGGGAAAACTTTCTGGCATGTCCACACCCACCAAAAACTGTTCAATTGAAAATGACGCTGGCAGAGGAATGGGCAATGTTATCCCAAAAACTTAACCACCTCATTCTAAGTATGGACAAGCAGCACAAAATATGCATAGCCATTAGAGGTGGTCATATTGAGGACACCTCTTCCCTTTGTTCCGTCTTTGGCAGTGATGCATCTGTATCATGGCAGCCAGTGCTTTGTAGGCATTTTTGCATAAAGTCCCTCTATCTCGTTAAATTGTATCTGTTGTGACTGTTTCTTTCGTCATTTCAGTACCTCATGAGGTTCCTTTCGTGTTCTTTTCCCATATTCAGGGAAACCTGAATATGGTCCCTAAGTTTTGCACTCTAATGTACAACGAAAACTGTGGATCCTCAAAGATCCAAAAATTTACTAAGAAAAGGCTTCATTTCTTCTAAAAAAACTTCTAAAATTAAGATTAATTAGAAAATATTAGAAATTAAAGATATTAAAAATAATATCTGATAAAGTTAAGGCCCTGATGATCCCTTGGTGTCTCTGTTGCCTCTGTCTATTTGACCTTGATCTTCTGTCTATTTGACCTTGAAGAAGCTGTGAAGATCATCGTGAGGAAAATAACTTTTTATTGCTTTTGCCAGAGATGAATTTTCAAATAATTCTACTGATTATAACGTGAAAATGTGTAAATAAAAGTAATTTTTAAAAAGCCTTCAAATTGTAGCAAGGGTAAAATGTATCCCACGTGCTTGCTAGCACATAACGTGTGGCCTAAGGGATAATATAATCCATTGGGCCTGATGTCACTGCCAGGAAGTTGTCCTAATGTCCTTGGTAAGTCGTCTGAATACAATCTTGAATGATATGGTTACCTGCAGTCACACTGTGGGGGAAGATGTTATGTACCACTTGTAAAGAGCATCTACCGTAGTTGGGCCGTATTAGATTAAGTGCTATCCATGTTCTTCTGGGCAGTTTAAAACTGACTGGAGTTTTGACTGTAAAGAACTGCACTTTGTGAGGTTCTGTTGCTACCTCCATTCATTTATTAAATTAAAATCTTTAGCTGTCAGTTTTTCAGCTGTATTTCTAGAGGGTTTTGTTGAACGTTTCAGCGCCAGCTAGTTCAGTGCTGGCTGATTCGGTGCCACTCCACTATTTATATTTGTTTGTCTGCTATTTATATTTGATTATATTAAGGATTATAATGAGGATTATGATATGTCCCATTTTGGTCTTAAGATGTGAAACTTAAAAACAAACGGTTCCCTTATTTCGCTATTTAAATTATTAGGAATTTAAATTAAATCATACTTTTAAAAAAAATGAATTTTAACAAATAAGACCTTTGTTTTAGATTACAATCTGCTTATTGCACGACTGTTAAATAAACAAAAAACTATTCTACCATAAATGCATTCATCGCATATGTATCTGTATTGGGAACTTTTTTTTTTTTTTTTTACAATAAACTTGCCTACTTGATGAAAAATTCTTACGGAATGAATATTATCTGAAACTACTCATAAATAATAAATAAATATGGGTGGAATAGCCCATAATTACACATTTTAAACTTTTCAATTAAGTTTATTTACAAAAGCTTTAAAATTTGGTTTGTTTCAGTTATATATATTTTAATGTTACTGTTTTTTATTTTTAAACATTTGTTTTCAATTAAGTATATTTATATTTTATAATGCAACTGAATAAGTATATCTCATTAATTGTTTGTAGCCATTTTTACTATAATAAGTAAGTTGCACATAAAAATGTAATATGGTAAATATATGAAATAACGCTAATTTTAAGCAACACATTTTGGATATTTGTTTTTAGTATCACTTCCATTTGGCAACATTTTTATTGGGTCACCTAACACAACTACATTAAAATTAAACAATTTAAAAGTATCCTATAAATTTTGGTTCATTTTGGCACTGAATCTATGGCTGGTGATGAACTGAGCCGTGGCCTGTGTTGAAATGGCGGCGCTGAATCGTCCCATCCCCTAATAATCAGTAACTAAAATAATTGTGCAACAAAGCAATCAAAAAATTAGAAACATGTCAATATAGTAATTGAAAATCCGTTACAGGAAACCTGGCTATACTATTTGATAAATTTTTATTTTTATGACTTTGATAAGTTTGAAAATAGCAAATATACTTGTTCTAGTATTCTGCTAAATTTAAAGTAATAAGAAAAGACAATAATAAAACCACCAACCATTAAAGCACTATGTACAATTAAATTTAGAACAAACTTTAAAAATTCACTTCGAACATTTCCTGTCTTATTAGGACTCTTCTATCAAGTGTGCCCCCAATTCCCACAATGTAATCATCCTTTGGAGGATTTTTAAAGTGTTCTAATTTTGATTATACATCTCGGTGCTTTAATGGTTGGCAGTTTTATTATGTTTTTAATTGCATGTTAAATATTTTTAAAAAGAAAAGCAATGTATTAAATTGAAGCTTTTTTCGCAAATTTGTATCTTATCTGTTAAGAAACGGAATGTTTAACTGAATAGAAGATACTCATTTATATCAGCAAAAATGGTAAAAACATTTGGACCGAATGGACAGGAAACTTCTTCCTAAATTAGCATTTGGGTATCAACCATATGATCGGATATGTAGGTCAACTCAGACGATGGAAAGACCAAGAACATTTATATTGAGCAACAGGGAATCGTAGACCTAATCTGCATAAGTTGAGGATTTAGGAATGTAAACTCCAGGAAGATAACGTTAGAAGGTGTTAATAAATAACCATCAATTAATAAGTTGAAACATTGAAAGGTTTGTTTTCCCACTAGAAAGATAAAGATCAATTATCTAAATTGTATACAATGTTTACTAATCTTTTGAAGTTTCTACATTGAAGAGGAAGCCCTATTGGTGTATGGAATATATAATGATATATTTGAACTGATCTTTAATAGCTGTTGTATTTAGCAGGAGACAGTGGCAATATTCATTGGAATCAGTCTAATAAGATACCAGAGTTTGAAATTTAAAAACATTTCCAAATACTTTAACCTTTTTTTTTTTTTTCTGCTGTGAAAATTCCTCGGTGAAATACTGATCGTATATTATATTAATGAAACATAAAGATATGAAGCCATTGAGGATTAAGAGAAGTCCTTGAATGTAATGACTACTTAAATAGCTTCTTCTAATGAAAAGTTCATTGTGTTGTACTGATCTGATATACTAACTTCTGATCATGTGAATATACAAAACTTCATTCAAAAGCCTCAAAAACATAATCTTTGGCACCAAATATTTGTAGGTCCTGAAACTCTACTTAGTTATTTAAGTTGATTTTAATTCCAGATGTTTAGAAAAGTAAATAAATCAATTTAAGCATTTCTTTGAGTTTATTAAGTAGTTTGAATCAAGATTGCAATTTTAAATTTCTTTTTATATTTTGTTCCAGATTTTGGCCGGACCGATAAGTAATAATGTTGATGAAATACCAAATATAAAACTACTTTTTTTTGGAGCAAATTTTCCATTACAAAATCTCTTTACAGCCCGTGTTTTCTCCACTCCTGTCAAGAAATTGATATTCAATAAAAACCCTGATATTTCTGTTTTAATAAATAATAAACCATGGCACTAAAAGCAAAGTTTATGAAAGGCTTGAATGGCTTTTTAAGAAAAAACTCATTTAAATTCACCTTAGCCTCGCTTGCGGGTATTTATGCCACTTCATTATGCAGGTAAATTAACAATACCTTTTTAACTAACAGTAGTTTCCTAAGTTTTGATACAAATTTAACATTAAGTAAAATTTGTTGAGGATATACGAACATTGACTTCATTTTGGTTCATTTGAGTTATTTGATTCTTTCTTTAAAAAATAAAAAAGAAAAACAACTTGGAAAACTATTTTCAAATGGGACCTGGGTATTTTTATTTTTTCATCCAGGGTTGAAAGTGAAAGACCATTAGCCTCTGCTAATTTCATTGGTAGGTATTGATGGAGCTTATTTCTCTTTCGTGTACAAAGCGACCATTAATATTTTTACAGAATCAAATTTATTATTATTTTGTCCAGATTAAAAAAGTTTGTTCATTCAGCCACATTTACACATTTGCTCATTGTGTTGAATAAAACAGTAGCTGTAAAGCTTAGTTATTTATACAATCACACATTATCCTAGAATCTAGTGAAATGGCTAGTCAAATCATTTGCTTTAATTGATTGATGAATAAATTTCTTTTTTTCTTTTTTTTTTAAGTCGTGTTTTAGGCCCAACATTGCACATACCATTACTTTGCATTGATTATTTGACAGAATATCACTGCCATCCATCCTTATCCACTGTGAAGGACTATGCAAACAATCATGTTGTAAAATTACTGGGTTTTTAAACTTAAGGCTTTGTGCTTTTAGCAGAGTCAGTTTTACAGCCTTAGGCTGAATAGCTCATAACGCAAAAAAAAAAAAAAAAAAAAAAAAAAACAATGAGGAAAAATCTTTTGTAATATGGTACATATTTAGACCCTGAAAATATCTAATTTAACGTAGTTTAGGCCAGATTTATATTAATTTATTTGCAGGTTTTCATTTTTCTTTTTAATTATTACATTGAGAGTATTTCTAACAATTTCAGGAATTTTCAAAAAGATTAGAAGTAATACTACTGTAGTTACCTGTTAAAAACCATGAATACATCAACCATTTTATAGTAATTATCAGTATTATAGAAAATTCATGAATTGATGCAATTTCTAATTTTAAGAAATACGCTTTTTTTTTTTAATCAACATCAATCTTATATTTCAAGACAATATACCAATAGACAATATACAGAAGAATATAAAAAAAAAATATTCTGAAATATTTATTGTCCTGCTGAATATTTTGAGCTGTTACCTAGATTTACTACTTTTCATATTTAGACACTCATTCAAATGATTTTTTCCTCATGTTGCAATTTTTTTTTTATAAACAGAGAATTGACAATCGCTAGCTTTGTGGACCCTGTAGCCAAATGGCAAAAATGCTCGACTGCTTCTTAGAGGAATCTGATTCAATTCCCGACCTGTGGAGGTTGGAGAATTCTCTTAGAATATCCATTTGGCCCCTCTGAAGAATGGGTACCTAGTTTCTTTCCCAGGATTTAAAAGTGGGTGGGCGTAGGGCTAACCACCCACTCAACTTGGTTTAGAAATCCTGGCAATTTTACCTTCCACACCCCAAAGGGCCTGTAATCATCAAATTTGATTTTCTGAAATGGAGTGTTTGCTGAACTTATAAATAAGTATCATAATTTTGTCCAATTTTTTTGTAGCTCCCAAAAATGGATAAAAAAATATACCAAGAAATTAAAAACAAAGAAACAAGATGGTCAAATGGAATAACTTTTCATTGAATATTTTCAGATGCCGACTTAATTTTGTTGTTGTTTTCAGTCCTTCTGTTTTCATCTTTGCTTTTTCAAATGGTGTACTGCACATTGCTCATGATTGGACCTCCAGAATTGCCATCTCAAATCAGTTGAGATACCATGAGAATCAGAATCAGTTGAGATACCATGAGAATCAGAATCAGTTGAGATACC
>JAFIDM010000005.1:29323481-29354861 GCA_023159025.1 Thereuonema tuberculata
TCAGAATCAGTTGAGATACCATGAGAATCAGAATCAGTTGAGATACCGTGCATTGTGTTATCTTTCATTTCCCAACTTGGAAACGACAACAACCTTTATTTTAAATGACTTTTAGCATTGGATAAGTAAGTGCTTTTGCTTTTTTATCAGAAGATACGCTGTTCTTTGGCATCCAGTTTATAACTTCTTTGAAAATTGCATCTTATCCCATTTGAAATAATGTTACAAAGATGAACTACATAGTAGTACAGAGTTCCATTTTTCCATGTCTCCCAGTTTTTTTTGTATTGGCCCAACACACCAGCTTAAAGTAATATACATTTTGATTCCAAATAGCTTGACATACTATTACAGTCTGAATAATATCAGAAGTTGCAGTAGTTGATTATACAAAGGTTTATCAGATATACTTTACAACTGCTAAAAATTAAGTTTGAATTTGGCATAATGGCAGCGGTTATTGAAATTTCCAATAGAGGTGTACTGCTGAGTTCTGCATGGTCTTTCTCATGTGTCACTGGAGATGTGCTGTCATTTCAAAACGGAGATCTGCTTAAATAACTGGTTTCTAGAGTAACCTTAAAGGAACTTTAGGAAGAATCGTCCTGGTCTTCTGAAGGACCTTTGATCCTCCTTCATGACAATAGCCGACCACACTTTCATGGAACACACAGAACTTGCTGCACAGTTTTCATTGTGAAATTTTGGGACATATGCCACACAGTGTGGATTTTCGTCTGTTCCCTGCCTTAAAAGATTTAGGTCGATACTTCACATGCAGTGAAGATGTCCAACATGATGCAAAAAAAATGACTACGCCAGCAAATCCTGATTTTTATGTGGTTGGGATGGACAAATTGATCAAACGTAACAAATGCCTCAATTGTCAAGATGACTTTGTAGAAAAATAGTGCATCTGTGGCACTTCAAGGACACCATTTCATTTTCTTCCAATAAAGGTTTGCTTTTCCTACACAAGCTTTGTAAACTTTTTTTCTGATTGACCTGCGTGATGTTAAAAACAATAAGCAATGGTTAATGTTCCTAGAAGTAGGACTAAAATGTCAACACACATCTAAATATGTCGTGTTTAAACAAGATATCATTCAAAACTTGATGCAGAAATTAATTTAGTAGCACACACAAATGGAAAAACCTAGTAATACATAGAGGTATTCTTCTATTGCAATGTCTTAGTCCATTGGAAAATACATTAGAACAAGTGATCCTATATATATAAACATAACTATATATAACAGCTCAACTAATAAGAAATCATGCCATCTTTCGACAAAACTTGGCATTAAGTATAGCTATTGGTGAAATGTATAAGTACAATATTAACTGTAATAATAATTTTTCATCATTTTCATTCATTCATTTAATTTCAGTTAGATTCTAACGTAGTCCAGTTAAGAAACAATGCTTAGCATTTTATCAACATGTGTTATTATAGTTGAGTACTTACATATGGATACAATTCAATTCTTAAGCTTCCTCCTCAGCAGAATCCAAATTTGGCTCCTTAGATCTCCAGTCTTACACATTGTGCCACACGAGCACTTTCTTTGAATTCAAACAACAGCAACTTATAATTTTATCAAATTAAGGTAATCCTAAAAATAGATGAAAACAATGTCAAATGTCTCGAAACCTATGTATATTTTGAAAGTACTCCATGTGTACTTTCATCTCACAAAATGGCATTGATTTTGGTAATATACAAGGTGTTCCCTCTCCTTGTTAGTACATAAATTTTGTTGAGTTTTTAAAAAGTTCTGCATTGATAAAAAAAAAAAAATCTATAATTAATTTTTAAATAAATATAGAGGTAAGAAACAACTTTTAAAACAATATATTAGATAACTTGTTGAAACTATACTAGTGTTTCCAACCTTTTTTTTGCTATGCCCCACCTAAGCCTTTCTAAAATTCTTTTGCTCCCTATTACTTTTAATTATTTCCCCCCCCCCCCAGCTAATAATAATAATAATAATAATACAATAATAATGTAATTTATATACAATTACGATTTTTCATAATTTAAATAAATAAACAGTAAAAATATGACAGTTCTTAAACAGCAAATCAGTTTGGTATATCGTTACGGTAAAATATAACATAGTTATTATTGTATACAAGAAAAATAGATATATAATATTGTATTTTTTATCGACAATTCCTCTGTAATCAATAAACAAAATCTGTGCATTTGCACTGAAAATGGAAAAACGACACTGACCCCTCAAATAGGTTCATAGAATTTTCGAATCCCCCCCCCCCCCACGTTGGGAAACACTGACCTATACCAAACAAAAGTTATAAAAAAATAATAACCTCCTTCGGAGCTTCACAATATATATAAAAAAAAGAAACCAAAAACCATTTAAATAAAATGTCCCAAAGAAAAAGACAAAACACACAAACAAATAAACAAAAAAGCTCAGCCATTTTGTGAACATTCAACACAATCAAGTTGAGCCTCGCTTTAGATTCACTTGAAGCCATACCAAGCAATTTCTAATAAAGAAACAAACTTGCCTAATTATAGATGAGTAATTAACAATCTCTTAATGAAGTTAAACATCCCAATAGAAAGGGAACTCCTTCGGAGTTTCACAAACTATTTTCAAAGTTTCAGTGTTGATGTTTGTCCAAATAACCTCAGAATTTCTTTCATCTACAATTTCAAATCAGATATAAAATTTAGCTTTAATTTTGTCAATAAAAACTTATTTTTATAAGTGAAGACCTTGTGATCCTAATTTATCTCCTTAATCAATTCATCCACTTTCAATTGTAATATTTTGAGTGTTTCTTTATTCCTTGACTTCCATGAAACTTTTAATATATTTTTATTATTGACAAACAAGATGGATACTTGGTAGCTAAGGAGGAGGAAGTGGTCCTTCTGTCTTCTATTGTTCTTTTCCTATTCCTCTGCAAATGGATTAAGGCATTCTTACAAGGGAAGGATTAAAACACTCCCTTTTTCATTAATTTGTAAATAAGTTTAGTTATAATTTATTGACTATTAGTATTAAAGTAACGTTTTAAATATAGAATATAATTTAACTGATTTGTTTTGTTAGAATGAATTTATTTCTCTATCAATTACACAATGTAATTTCATTATCATTGAAATGCAAATCTTCTCCTTTGACTTCATTACAAAATGATTTGGGTAAAGATCTACAGACAATTCTGGATGCAAAGAATCCAAGCAAATATTCCTTTTAATTAGTTAAAATATTTCTTTATTTTATAATACATTAAAGACAATTATTTAAGTATTTTTTGTTGTGCATTTTAAGGCAATCTTCAAAAATGGGAATCCAGAAGATCCATGCTCGTCAAATTTACGACAGCCGTGGCAACCCAACAGTTGAAGTGGATTTGACAACTGAGAAGGGTCTGTTCCGTGCTGCTGTTCCCAGTGGTGCCTCAACTGGTATCTATGAAGCATTGGAACTGAGAGACAATGACAAAGGTGTCCACCATGGAAAAGGTATTGAAAGAAGAAACTTTTGAGAAGGATCTATTGTTTATCCTTTATTCCTTACATGAGAATCTTTAAATTGCACTGGAGGTTTTTAGAAATTCTTCATCAGTTAATGTGATTAGTTTGTTTTCTTGTTAAATGCTTTTTTGCAGAAAATTAAGTATGATAATCCTATCACTTTAAATTTAATCTTTCAAATTAACATAGGCACAAAAAATCCTTATTGTTTCAAATAACTAGATTTTTCTCCCAAACCTTGTTTTTTTTTTTTTTAAATTCTGAAAGTAAACAGTAAATTTTGAAATGGATGATTCAATTGACTGCTCAAAAAACAATTTTGACAGAATTAGTAGGTGATATTGTGAAATTACTGAATTTTGTACAAACTTGGAATTAATTGATCAAAATTTACGGATTAATATTCTGCTTAAAATGCTTTAGTTGTTGTTTTGATGTGGGTGTCTTAATTGGATGGATCTGGTTCATGAAAGGAATTGTATGAGCTACTATTCATCCAATTACAATCCTTGTTATGGTTTAGGAAATGGAATTGTTAAACAAAGTGTCTCTTGATTGAAGGAAGAATAAAGCATTCAAATGTTAAAGCAGGGAAAATTTCTGGAGATGATCTTTGTGAAACTGGCAAAATAGGGGAAAAGGAACGTGGTTGGTCTGAAAAAAATGTTTTTTTTTTTAATCTTAAATTTGTCAAAGTGAATAAAAGCTAGCAGTTTTGACTGATAACGAAGCATTTGTTTTAAAACAAATTCCAGATTTAGTAAATCTGTGCATTATTAATAGATAAGACAGCTCTTAAGTAAAAGATTGATAAAGTCCTTTAAAAAAATACACTAAAACATGACTAGTTTTGGAAGCCCTTCTGGCTTCCTTTGTTGAACGCATAGAAATGAGTGACCACCGACTTATAAAGGTGCAAAAACCAATCGATTTAGTCAAGTCCACAACAGATTAGGTGTAGAAGGTTTGAAACCAATTTTAGTGGTTGAATCTAACATCAAAAATAAGTGAGGTCAGGGGAAGGAAGTGCAATCTCGTTTCAAAGGTGGGATTAAAACAAAAAACCACGATAGAAATAAAAATTTGCTTTTGTAGAGACTGACTGCCTCTATGGAAAGCTTATTGTAGGGATGTTTGCTCATAATTAATAAAGATTCTTTAATTTTTTGGAAATAATCATCCCAATTTCTGCCGAAGATTATTGCCTGATCAAAATTTAACGAATGTCCTGTTTTATAAGCATGTGCTCCTGTTACCAGTTTTGCATGGTCCTGCAGGCATAAGAGTGCTTGGATTCCTGATGTACAGAAATGGGTTTCTCCAATGCATTGAATACCACAGATACAATTCTTTTTTTGCTTGTCAGTTTGTGAAGTGACATTGATGTTTTTATTCTTATTAATCAACTGTCTGATAGTATTGTTTTTTGTCATGACCATGATATTACAGGGTTTTAATTGGAGTTTGATATGAGAACAATTCCAGATGGTATGGATAGATATGCTGTCTGCTCATTCCTCGCCTTTTGCTTATTTGGATATTTTCATGGATTGTCTGATGGTGTTCATGAGGTTACCCAGACTGTTAATGGCCATTTTGATGATGTTGGTGATCTCCTGCTCTAATAGATCCTCATTAGAAGAGAGATGAAAAGCTGTTTTTACAAACATGAATAAAACATTTCTTTAGTAGCTAATGGGCACTTGAGCTAAGAAAATTTAACATGAATCCTGAGTGTGTTGGTTTTCGTTACATTGATATTATTAGCTCTTGTTTGTTGTTCATCAAGAAAGCTATGGATCCCTGCTGATCCTCCTCTACAGTAATCTCATTACTAATCTTGTTGACAGTGTTGACCTTGTTGTAAGAGTCCTTATGTATTATCAGGACTCAACGTTAAATCATCAATGTATCGTCGGTAAAACATCTGATGGGCTGCTGATCATACTCATGGCTTTCATGTCAATATAAGTCATTACAATCTCTGCAAGTATGGCAGAGGATGGTAAATTCATGAATACACCACACTCCTGTCTGTAGAAATCTGAATATTTGTAGCTGAAATAAAGGAGATATAATTACAAAAAGTTCATCTGTGTTGAATTCCTGGGTGTGTTCCTTTTGTCCTATGCTATTAACTTTGAGTGATGGCTGTTTTTACTAAATCAAAGGAAATGCTTGTGAAGAGTGCTTGAACATCAAGGGATATTGTATTGTAATTGTTTTTGATGCTTACCTCTTTAAATCCTCAATGAAGTTCTACTGTTAGGAATTGTCCATGGAGAATATGGAGTAAGAGCCATTAATTTGTTTCCTAAAAACTTGGATAGTATAAACAACTTTGAATCATAGCAGTTAATGATGGATCGGATGCGAAAAAATTCATGTGTTCTAGTCTTGTTGGTTTTAGGCAAACCTGTCAGTTTGGGAATATTGTAAAGATTCGCTTAACATTGTGATTCTAATCTTATTATCAATGAGTTTATGTATGTGAAGGATGTTGATAAGTTTTATGATCAAGATTGCGGTCTTGCTTATGTTTGTATTCTTGATACCTGAAGTGGTATCAAGGAAGTGATTGCACATTAACCTGTACTTATTCTGATTGAGTGTGACCGCATTGCCACCTTTGTCTACAGTAGTTAGATAAATGCTGCTATTTGTCAATTGCTGTATGGAATGGAGTTGAAATGGGTTGAGGGGTAACGTTGTCTCCTGTCATCAATCCTTAAAGCTTGATGATTCCATTTGTTGTAAAGAACACATGCATTTAATTTCTTTATACAAAAATCAACTCCAAAACAGCAATTTTAAAATAACGTATACTAATGATTTGATCAGGGGTGCGAGGGGGATGAATTTGAGATGGAATGCTCGAACATTTGGGAGTTTGTAAGAATGGTATTCTACATATACATCACCCAAACAACAGGTTAATCACTGTAGACTCTATCTTGAAGTATTGAAATAAGAAATTTTGAGACGTAAAAAAATGTTCTAGGGAATGTGGAAGAAACAGTGTTGAAATCTTGAAGATTCAGAAATCTAATAAATCATACACTTGATAACGACATTTATATATTAGAAAGATCTTTGGGGTTGGCTCTAAAGATGACAAAAATAGGTTGGTCCTATTTGGATAATTTATATTTACATTACAACAGAAGCTACACAATCTCACGAAAAAAAAGTTGTTTTTAAAATGTGTTATCAATAAATTCCTTCAAAATGTTTAATTTTACTATTTAAATAAATGGTAATACATAAAGTGGTATATTATTTATTTTTGAAAATCTATTGAGTATCCCTAATATATGGTTTCCCCAGTTATACCTTGAGGTGTGGAGGGTTGTGATCTGCCTTGTAAGATACCGTAACCAATGCGTAGGAGTTTTCTCCAATTCATTGATTCTCACTCTGAATGAACTCTTGAGTATATATGCTAATTATATACACAGGTGAGTCTGACCTTATTTGTGATATTTACCACATTTTATTCCATGATTCCATGCAGGAATTTTTCAGTTAACATCCTTTTTCTTTCTTGGTAGGACGATAAAGGTCCTTCTGAGAATCTTTGCTTTTCCCCTCTCTTGCAAAAACTGGATCATTTGAGTGAGAAAGCCCCCTGTAGTGCAAGGTTTGCAAAAGAACATTAATTTTTTTTCTTGGAATTTCTTCCAACATCAGTGACAGGCAATATATCCAAATCCGTGGTATGAATGATGGTGGTATAACTGGGTAGCTGTGTATTTGAAATAGATTTTGGATAATTGCAGCAAATAAACAGGAAACTTGGTTGCATTTAACAAATTTATAAGATGTAAAGAATATGTATTCTGAATCGAAGAATTAATGTTTGTAAAAATGATTTAAATGAGAAAAGTCAATGACTATTTAGTCGTGTGGATATTATGAAATGATAGTTTCCGTTTAATAAATGAAACAAGTTATTAAAAGGTTTCCATAATGATTGAACCCTATCCTTTTATTTTTTACACAGGTGTTTTAAAGGCTGTGGGCCACGTCAACAATGACATTGCTCCTGCACTAATAGCCAAGGTAAGATTTCAGTGAAGCACCTTGAATTCTTTGATTTTATTACATTGAAACAAGGATGAAATTCTTTCTTTGCTGATCAGTATTTGAGACTTTAGTCGATGATAATTTCAAGTTTAAATGGAAAGTTACTCAATGGCTTTTGTTACTCAAGTGCATCATGTGTTATCAAATCATTCATTGTTACCAAATGGAAATGTGTTCATTAGAAGAAATAGAATACTGCATTTAAGTGTCAGTCTCCACAGAAGAAGTTATTCCTTTCTTAGGAATTGATTGATTTTTAATAATAATAATAATAATAATAACTATGTTACTAAATTTCTGCTTTAATAATACAAAGATTAATTTGCTCAACTTTGATCTCAAATTAAATACTGTATGTCAGTATTTTGTAGCCTATTTACTTCAAACTGAAGGTTTTTGCTTTTAGGTGACCGAATAATGTGGTCGTATTGAATAAATGCAATTTAATTTTTTTAAAGATTGCTTTATGACTGAAAAGTGACTAATGACTGAAAAGTCACACATGTATTATTACTACACAGTAGTGACACTGAGTGGAAAGAAGATAAAATTCTGGATTTTCCCACTCAATGAATGAAGGAAAGCATATGTCTGACTATGAAGTGGGATGATTATTTTATCTTTTTTGCAGTCGGTAGATAGCTTATATAAATAGCAATCCAATTGTTATAGCACTTTCATTTGCCACATTTATGGAATCTTATCCTTTTTCCACTCAACCATTCAAATATTTTCAATTTCTTCATTCATGTCGAGAAATTTCTAACAACTCTTCAGTTTATTGCTGAAGGCGAGCTTCTGCATCTAATGCTCGTCTGGCCTGTGCTTGTAGTAGGCTGAAAAAATAACATTGAAATTTAAATTTTAAGCTAGTAGGTTAAGATTAATGAGTAATTAATTTTACTCATTTGTTTCTCTGGCGCTTCTCTCATTGTGTCAAACACACACACAAAGGGATAAGAGATATTTAACCAACATTAATTTGAATGTACTCCCGTGGCCTAATGTATAAGACTTGTGACTTTAGATCAGGAGGTTGCTGGTTTGATTCTCGCCACAAACATTTAATTGTAGAAATTATTTTTATTTTCACAGGAAATTACAATTATTTTCCAAATACACAGGAAATGCATTAGACACAGACAGATCTGGAAAACTATAAGAGAGATAATAAAGTAAATATACCTGGTCATTAGTTCAGGATGTAAGATTTAAAAAAAATAAAATAAAGAAAAGCACATGATCATTTCACCTTAGATCCTCAAAATATTCAACAATCCAGTTTTTATTGAAACAGTAATGGTAGACGATTTCCTTTCAAATTAGAGTGAATAAGAATTTCAATTTCTGTTAATTTCATCAATGCAAATTTGATCCTGAGCTTAAAATTAAAATTTAGTTAATATTGTAGGTGGAATAATAACAGCAATTTGTATTAACAAGTAAGCGATTATCTTTTCTACATCAAACAAAGTAATTATTTAGATTTTACCTTCTAAAACAAATACTTCTATCTCTAAAAATTCTCTGGATGTTTCAAAGTAAATAATTATTGAATCAAAATTTCTTATAGAAAATATCCTATTAACACTTCACATGAATAAACCAAATTACACAAAAACTTAGAAACAATCATGATTTAAAAATGTCCATTAACTTGAAACCTACCTCAGTCAGACCTCATTAAAAGGTCACTTTTGAAAATGATAATACCGTTTCTTATCCCATATAAGGTGCATCTCATATTTATAAACACACCATCACAACAGCACTTTTCAAAAAAGTGGTTGTGACTTTTACATTAAAAACAATTTGTAAACATTTGGAAGTGTATTCAAATTAATTTCACGATTTGAAACATTTTTATTCCAATGATGTATGTAAAAAAAAAAAAAAATGAGAAAAAACACAAAAATCAGTGTCTCATAATTATAAACACACTGACGTTTAATGTAAAAATTATTAATGAAAATAATGACAAACATTAAACCAGATGGGGTAAGACATATTTGCAAATGGCAGCCACCATGAACTGCGTTTGAAATCACACAAATTACAAAAACACAATGCCCAGAGGTATAAGACTGACTGACTATGAAAAAGGGCAAATCACCATAATGACGGCAGCTGGAAGTTCCATAAGAAATATAGCGAAGGCCCTTCTACCAGAGTTGTCATTAATTATCTGACCTTAGGACCAAAGTATGGTACAATAAAACGACCTGGACGACCTGAAAAGCTTACTCCAAGGCAACAACGAGCTGTTATCCAGAGGTTAAAAAAAGGAGGTGCATCACTGCGAACTGTAGCAAGTCAGCCAGACATTGGGGTCTCAAAAGACACTGTTCGTCGTGCTGTGAAAAAATCGAAAACTCTTTTACACAAAAAAAGACGTAAACAACCACCACTTGGTTGAAGCGACTTGAATGGGCTAAAGAACACATGCACTGGAGGCACCAATGGCAGAAGGTGATCTTTAGTGAGGAGATAAAGTTCAATTTGGATGGCCCTGATGGATGGAAACACTACTGGCATGACATCAGAGCTGAAGAACAGATCTTTTCTAGACGACAGCAAGGTGGTGGCTCGTTAATGGTGTGGGGTGCTTTTTCCTTCAGTGGGAAAACAAATTTAGCCTTTCCCAAAGGTAGACTGAATGCCGTTGCCTATCAAAATTTGCTTGAAGACACTTTGTTGCCATTTGCAGAGGTAATAGGGGGTCCATTCTTTGAATTTCAACAGGACAATGCACCAATTCACTCTGCTAAATCCACGTGGCAGTGGTTTTTGGACAATGGTGTTCAGGTGATGGACTGGCCTGCCCTATCACCTGATTTGAACCCCATGGAGAATGTCTGGAGTATGTTAGCTCGGTCAGTGTATGCTGGTGGCAAGCAGTACACTTCTACTGCTGAACTGCAAGCTGCAATCATTTCCATTTGGGACAATATCCAGCAAACTCAACTTAAAACATTCATAAACTCATTACCAAATCATGTGTATAAAGTTATTGTACAACATGGAAAATTTATTGGCTATTAACATTAGTGTGTTTATAATTATAAGACACTGATTTTTGTGTTTTTTCTCATTTTTTTTTTTTTTTTACATCATTTGAATAAAAATGTTTCAAATCGTGAAACTAATTTGAATACACTTCCAAATGTTTACAAATTGTTTTTAATGTAAAAGTCACAACCACTTTTTTGAAAAGTGCTGTAGTGATGGTGTGTTTATAAATATGAGACGCACCTTATATGAACACTCACTTATAATGTCAGTTTTTCAAGTCTGCAGAAATGATCTATAATGAGATCTTACTGTATTAGCTTTAAAAGTATGAAAATGATATTTTAATAAATCTTGATATAAATAAATTTACCTTTCTATTTCATCATTTTTCTTTATTTTAAGCAGATTTTCTTGAAGATAGTTTACTTTAATTATATCAGATAGTAATTATTAGGAATTAATTTTAAAATTAATTTAAATTATTATTTTTACTATTAACTATTATTTTTTTTTTAAAAAATAAACATAAATTTATTGTAATGAAAGAATTTATGTTCACTGATCAAATTATCAAGTTGTTGATTATTATATGAATATCGAAGGGAATTATTATTACAGAAAATGCACTTAGAGAATGGAATAGTAGTAATATTTTTAAGTTGACTTTTTTTAATATTCACTTTCTCTCTGGTCGGACGTCATTCCTTAATGGCGTCCTGGGGGAAGGCAACGGGAAACCACCCCCAGTATCTGTTCCCTAGTTTATCTATGGCTTCTCCTAGGGGTTCGCCCTTCGGGGGTCACTAGGTTCCGTAGACCGCGTAACTTCGTATATACGAAGATCGCACATCATGATGATGATGATGATCAGTAACTATTAAAACTGAAAATAAATATAAACTTACACTGGTTATTGTTAGTTGACTCACAAGGAGAGGACACGGCTTGTATCTCGCCAAAATTGATGCCCTTTTGGGAGATGAAAGTACTCATGAAGTACTTCAAAAATATACCCGGTTTTAGGGTCCAACACTCAAGCGTTTTGGAGATATTTGATGATTTTTGGAGTGTTTCCGGTGATTCAGCATAAAAGCTTCTTGCCTCCTTTATCGAAACAGGAAGTTCAGTGATAGCTTAGTCGGTAAGATCTTGGATTGCAAACCTCGAGGTCGTTGGTTCAAGTCAGCTGTATGACTTACTCTACCATCAGAAAAATACTTTGAAACTTAATTTTATTCAGTTGTGACTATTTTTAGGAAAGGGAGACTGAACAAAGGTCTGTGTGTCTTAAACAAACGGAACCTGATACAAATATTTGATGTCTCTTTTCTATTTGAAATCTTTTCCCTGTCAAGGAATTAGTTTGAGAAGGAGACAAAAATTCCAATAGAAAAAGGATTGGATGTCTGTTAATAATAGTTATTAGTAATACAATGAATTTTAATCCCCGTTTATCCATTCCAGATTAAAATTAATCCAAGTTTTAGACAATTTAAGTAAATGTAAATTTAACTATTTTTTTCAAGAAAAACCCAATTGTACTATTTTCAGTAGATCTCATTATTTGAACTAAATTTAGACTTTTTAATTTTCTCATTTTCACAACTTAAAATTTCTTTATTTTATTATTTTAAAGAAATATCACTTTAAGGATTCAAATAGAGCCTGAAACAGATTAAAAATCATTAATTTCAATTTGGCCTTAACTAAACAGAAATAAAATAGAAAATTGATGCTTAACACTGGTTTATTTAATCAATTACTTGAGATTTACTTTTTACTATTCTGTTGACATACGATTGATGTTGATTTTCTTTTTTAGAATCTGGATGTCACCAACCAGAAAGAAATTGATAATTTCATGTTACAATTAGATGGAACAGAAAATAAGTGTAAGTGTTTATTGGAAAAAATAGTATTTTATAAAAAATTTCAAAATTGTATTGAAACTGATGATTTTTTTTTTTTTAATGTAAATAAATTTTACTTTTAGCCAAGTTTGGAGCCAATGCCATTTTGGGAATTTCACTTGCTGTTTGTAAGGCAGGTGCTGCACATAAGGTAAGAACTTGTTTTAGTTTGTTTTTTTAATGTCAAAAAAAAATCATTTCCTTAAGATTAATCAGTGCTCATAACATAAAAATGTTTAATTCTAGGGAGTTCCACTCTATCAACATATTGCAGACCTTGCAGGGAATAGCAATATAATTCTTCCTGTACCTGCATTTAATGTAATTAATGGAGGCAGTCATGCAGGCAATAAATTAGCCATGCAGGAGTTCATGATTCTTCCTACAGGTAATTTTCTTTGTGCTTATTAAAAATTAACATGATTTAGAAGAGGGGTAATTCTATCATTAATAAAACCATCAGACAGGTTTTGTAACTTTGTATTTTTGTGTGTGATTTGTTCTGTTGAGCTCCCTTTTTCCATTTCTTTCAAATATAGACGAGTTAAGAAGTCTTTATGTGGGAGATGAGTTTCGCACTTATTAACAATAGGTCTCTCCTAGTGTTATTATTCATTCTATGGACTGGTTCAATGATTGAGAACTGGATTGTTCCAACAAGATGTTGTTAAATTTTGTCAAGTTTTGTGGAAATATGCTCCAGTAGTCCCTTACTCATTCTAAACTGACCAAATTCCTATTCTGCTATCCTAAAATTATAGTGAAAGAGTGAGAAAATTGTTATAAAGTCCTCAATTGTTTTGGAGGTATTTGTGCTTTCCAAAAAAAAAAAAAAAATTGTAATGTTTTGTTTCATCTGAATTAATGTCCTTTTTTTTTTAAAAAAAAAAAAAGAAGTATATATGTTGCACTGCAATGCAAGTGTCAAACGAGGATTTTCAGTGAACAAAGAA
Organism: Thereuonema tuberculata; assembly: GCA_023159025.1. Lineage (NCBI taxonomy): Eukaryota > Metazoa > Arthropoda > Chilopoda > Scutigeromorpha > Scutigeridae > Thereuonema > Thereuonema tuberculata. The sequence continues at coordinate 29,336,963 of JAFIDM010000005.1, forward strand.
TAAAAAGTCAAAAATCAGTCTGAGAAATCCTTAGCTCAGCGTCTGGTGTGGGAAGGAGTTGTAAGTGAGGGGAAGAGATGAAAATCAAGCAAAATATGCTACACTCTGCCAGATATCAAGAAGAGCTAGTTCATCAAAGAATGACAGAAGATTGAATGTAAAAGAGCCAAAGAAAAAATAAACGAGCCTAAAGCAAAAGAGGAGAGGAATGGATTAAGTCACCAAAGAAGTACATTTATTGGATGATGAGATAATAAATTGAACTAAAATTATAAAACAATATATTAGCTTCTTAATATTACATAACTATGTGTAATGATTTTATTTATTATTTTATTCACTATTGAATAATATCTATTTATTGTTTTTTGGTAATATCCACAGGCATAACTAGGATTGTGGAATGGGAGGGGTTAAGATAGCTGTTCAACCCCCCCCCCCCCAAAAAAAAAAAGTTTATTCCTTTCTCAGATGGGCAGGCGGGGAGTACAGACAAACCACCAAATTTTCCCAACCTAAAAAAGGATCCAAAATCCTAAATTTCTTCCATTATTGGATGCAATTAGGGAGGGGGGTCTAATCCCTACCAATGCTCCCCTCGCTGTCCACAGGTAAAATTTATTATTATAGTCAAATAGATTGTGGAAAAGTTGGTGAATTTGAACTTGACAATCTACACCAACAATGAAATGTAGAGGTTAACAACAGTTCAAATGAAAAAAGTTTTCAGTTGAAAGAACTGGAAAAACAGCCCTCAGTCTCTTAATACTGCATTAATGTAATGCTATTTTGTTACTTTTTGAAGTAGTTCTATAGAACTTTTTAAGTATTAAGTATATTAAAATATATTCAATAAAATATACTTAATTATTGTCAAATTTGAAAAAGGAATGAGAAAAGAATGTTTATTAAGTCCATATCTCCTCTCTACTAGTGTTGTGTAATACTTGTAATATTGTGAAAATTTAATAATCTTAAATGTTGTAAAGTATGTTCATGTCTAATGATTTGTTACTGCCCCAAATTGTTTAGTTTTGAAAAAGGAAAGAGGATATGCTTTCTGAAAATTTGCTGTTAAATATATTAAGTATATTTTACTGAATATATTTTATTGGTGTGAAGATGTGGTTATTTTAAAAAGAATGTTTAACCTACATCTTTTTAGAAAATGGAATAAAGAATTAATGGGATATCTATTCTGGTTTTAGTTATAATTCTAAATCAAACTTTCTTTACACAGGAGCGTCCTCTTTCAATGAAGCTATGCGAATGGGTTCTGAAGTATATCACCATCTGAAGAAAGTGATTAAAGATAAGTTTGGGCTTGATGCTACCAGTGTGGGTGATGAAGGTGGCTTTGCTCCAAACATCCAAAATAACAAAGAAGGTAAAGTATACATTATGATTGTTTAAATTGGGATTTCTACAATGTGTTTTTGTAAATTTAGATGGATAGATGTATTCTTTTTTAGCCTCAACAGGATTTGTTTTTATTAAATATGCTGCAACACATACAGGGGGTGGACACTATAATATGGACACCCATATGAAAATGGGCCATACTTTATTTGCCTAGCTGAGCCAAACCATCTAGATGTCTTGTCTCCTGGTGGCTGTGAAGGCAGAGGTGTCGTACAGGTTGCATGTGAACTTGTGCTAGCAGTGGAAAGCTGTTATGTTCGATCTCTCAGAGTTTGAAAAGGGCATGATCACTGGACCTTCAGTGATGAAAACAACCAACCTTTTGGGTGTTGCAAGAAGCACTGTTATGATAGCCTACACAAAACATGGTAAGAAGTCATCTGAGAAACAGAACAATGGGCAAAAGTCATAGCTCACGAACAGGGATAGACTGGTGTTGAAGTCGATAGTGACCTGACAGCACAAGACAACCTCGGAGATGAACACCCCATCTCCAGGACCCCGTATCAACCAAAACTATGCAACGGTAACATCATGCTGCTAACATTCATGGCAAAGCGGCTATTCCAAAACCATTGGTGACACTGCAGAATGCATTGACGTCATGACAATAGTGTCGCGAGCACAGACACTGGACACAACAGCAGTGGGAACACTATTTAATGTGATGATTCTTCGTTTTCATTATTTCAGACCATCCTCAGAAGTCTTTCATGTTGACTGCCTCAATTCTGCTAAGCATGGAGGGGCCTTGTGATGTGTAGGATGGAATATCGTGTATGGTCTGGGACTACTAGTCTTCCTGCATGGGGAAGTTCACAGCACAGCATTATTTCAGCAATCATCACCATCCTATGCTGCAGACTGTGTTCCCTGGTAAACAATCTCTGTTCCAAGACGACAATGCCCTCATTAACACTGCTCAGTATGTAAAATATGAAGTGGAACATCTCATGTGGCCTCCTGATCTTAACGTAACCAAACCTTTAAGGGGTAGTTTGGAGACCCAAATGTGTGCTAAGTTTTCACTTCCCTCCACACTTACTGAACTTTAGAGGCTGCTCTGCACAAGGAATGGCTGTGTTTTCCTTTGAACATTGTGCGTGATCTGTATTTGTCCATCCCACATTGGATATAAGCTGTAATTTGGGCGAAGGGTGGGCCAACACCCTACGAATAAATTTTATTTCATAGGTGTTTATATTTTGTCCATCCCCTGTATGAATACCTACTCAACAGTATTGCAATTTCTCCCATGAAATACTGTTTTGTATCTTGTCCATTTATTTTCTTAAATCATGTGGGTTTTTTTTTCGCTTAGCATTACAATAACTTGTTATATCTGAGGCTTATGTTGTTTTTGTCCTTTAGCTTTGGAATTAATCAAAACGGCTATTGAAAAAGCTGGCTACACAGGAAAAATTGAAATTGGGATGGATGTAGCTGCCTCTGAATTCCATAAAAATGGAAAATATGATCTTGATTTTAAGAATCCAAATTCCAATCCAAGCGACCATGTAAGTATTAGATATTGATGATTTTATTTATTTATTTATTTATTTGAGGATTTTCTTAATGCTTCTTTTGCTTGAATCTCATTCTCCACAAGTCCTTTTTTTTTTCCCCTCTAAATAACTGCATGACTTTCTGTAAAATAGCACAATGATATAATTTAACCCTTTGAGCAATTAGTTAAAATATGGAACTCTCCCTCATAGTGGATTTTTTTTTTTTACTTCAACCTACCAATATCTCCAAATTTCAATTCATCCATTTCCAGGCAGCCATCTTGAATTGAGCAACTTTCACAGTCATTGACTAAACTGTCCACAAGGATCCTTCAATAACTTCCAAGGAAACGATAAACCTATATATCATAGAATTTGATGCCACTTTGGAGATGAAAGTATACTTGACGTACTTCAAAAATATCGATGGGTTTGAGCCAACAGTACACGGATTCTGAGATACTTAGCATTCTTTTCATTGATTTCTTCTTATATTAGGAATAATGCAATTGTTGATGATAGCTATATTGCATCCAATCTGCTACATAGTTTCTTTCTTTTTCTATCTTTGCTTGTTCCTTTTTACTTATCTCATTTACATAAATGACCAAATATGCATTTCCTTTCTTATTCTTCCTTTTTGTTTTCTTTTTACTTAAATTCTTTTGTGTATTTGAAATGTATAATCTTTATCTAGGTCCAAAGTTTAATATATAAACAGAAATTAAAATAAACTCTACTCATTTATATATATTTAAAGAAAGGAAAAAAATATCAGAAAGATAAAAAAAATCAATTTGATTACGGTAATGAAATATTAGGTTGGAAACCCAAAAATGTCTGGTGTAATTTTTGTAATTCAAAATAACTTATATATAATCTTGCCAACACTGTCTTAAGCTATGGGGAATCCTTTAATGTCCTTTTTGAGATTACAATCTTGGAGGTATCTCCTGTCCTTCAGAAAGTTGTCTGAATAGGTGAAAATCTGTTGAACTTTCTGGTGATTAAGGCAGATGAAGCAAAATCTCATATCTAGGTTTGAACTTTCCTTTGGGTGTATTCTGCCATATGTGGTCTTGTATTATCATGAAGCAAATTGGGACCTTCTCAATTGACCAGTGTAGGTTGTATCTTTCCTAGCTTCTGGTGCATTTCAGTCAATTCTGATACATACATCTCTCCTGTAATGGTTTGTCTCTGGGGAAGAAAGTTCCAATGGATAATTTTACCACCAAACTGTCAAAACAATTTTTATGGGTGAAAAGTTAGTTTAGGAGTTGCTGCTCATTCTTATCGTCATACATTATCTACTTTTCATCACAGATTACAATTCTGTCCAAGAACTGATCTTTTTTGCGAAGATGGAGTGAAGAACAAATTGTGTATCGTGTTGCCTTGTTTCCTTCTGTGAGTTCGTAGGGTATCCACTTATCCATCTTCGGCACTTTGCCAAGTTCTTTCAGGTGGCGTACAATTGTTGTGTGAAATATCCCTAGTTTCTCAGCCATCTTTTGTGAACTTTGATATCGGTCCTTTCACCTCCTGGGCTCCTCTAGGAGCAATCTTTTTACGTTGTAATCCCTATCAGGATTTTGAAACCAATGCTGCAACTGTTCTTTCGCTTACATGGTCTTCACCAAAACACTACACTGTGCTTATCTTTGATTCATTTGCTGCTAAGCCTTGTAAGAACTCATTAAGCATCACTTGTCGAATATCGAACGTCTCCATATTTTGATTCAGTTCACAAAACAGGATGCAGAATACAGAAAGAACCTCATGACCAGTCGATACCAAATGCATTAGGGGTGATCCTTCAATCGACATAACTACACACCTAAAGCATGGTTTAATTACTTCCTTAAAAGTTGTGATATTTGCAGGTCAACCAAAACGACATTTTAGGGTTCAACCTAATAAAAATAAAGTAAATTGTTACCTTATTATTTTAAAAGGGAGATTAATTAGAATTTCTAATCATATTACTAATATTATAAACTAGAAAATAAAATAGATACATACAGATAATGAAGGACAAAGAAAGAAAAACAAAAATTGAGATAGAAATAGAAGAAAACAAACTGTGTTTGTCAACAATAAGACTCGCATTTTTTTTTTTCCTCCTAAAAATTTGCCTCAAAAAATGGGCAAGTCTTATATTAAATGGATTGTTATTTAAATGTATTTTATTCTCTGGCTCGTCTTACTAATGTAAGGAATAAAAAAATAAAATTGCATTAATGTTAGTAAAACTAAAAATAAGAAAGTAAATCCATTTATGATCATTTATTCAAAGAAAGTCCATTCCTTCCTTTGTCCAACTAGAGATCATGGAACTAGCTCAATCTGATAACGTCAGGGTGAAGCTAGTGAAAGTCAACAAGGGGGATGAGATTCACATCCTGTCCACAATAACCCTGACATTGTAATTCCCAGGGAGAAACAGACGAGACACAAAGAAAGAAACAGCCACGCCAACACTGGGGTTCGAACCCAGGTTCCAACACAACGGCCACACGGCAGACCGCCGTCTAGACCGCTCGGCCTTGCTGGAACAGCCAAAGAAAGTCCATTAATGTAAGGCAAAAACAAATCGAGCAAAGATATTTAAGAAAAAAAAGACTAGAAAGCACACAACAGATTGAATCCCAGGAATTTGAGGATTCTGAGCCTTCACTTTAGCAATCACTACAACAATGTAATTCCTGAGCATTTCTGGCATTTAAGAAGACATCCAATGAAACCAATGTCAAATACCTCAAAATGTGGCGTGTTGCCCCCCCCCCCCACCAACCAATTGATGTTTCTTGCAATACTTCATGTAAACTTTCATCTCACAAAAGAGCAGTAAATTCAATATATACAAGATAAAAATATATGAAAAATAGAGAAGGTTGCTAACAGAGAGCAGCACTTCCCTGCTATGAGGCTGGCTGTCTGTGGACAATTAACATATTTAAGTTACGACATTACTATTCAAAGGATTAAGCATTTCATTTTTTTTCTTCTTAGATTTCCCCTGATGAATTGGCAAACATCTACAGGGACTTCATAAACAATTACCCTGTGACCTCAATAGAAGATCCTTTTGATCAGGATGACTGGACGGCATGGACCAATTTGCATACCAGTGTTCAAATCCAGATAGTAGGGTAAGCAGTAAATTTAAGGTAGAAGGGAAAAAAAAATAAAAACCCTCGATATTTTTTTTCATTTGTCTTTAATTTTATATTTTTCTTTAGTGATGACTTAACTGTCACGAACCCAAAGAGAATCCAAATGGCTGTTGAGAAGGCGGCTTGCAATTGTTTGCTGTTGAAAGTCAACCAAATTGGAAGTGTTACTGAATCGATTGAAGCGTAAGTGAAAATATTAATTTGTATTGAATGTCAATTTCTTCATATGATCTATTCTTAAAGGAAATCATTATTTTGTACTAAAAACTGCTCAAGATGAATGTTATATAAAGCCCATTGTTGCTTCTTCATGTTTGTGTGTTGCTGTGTATAAATCTCGATATATTGAAAGCACCTCCATTTAAGATAAGGATTTTACTCATGAAATAAATGGAAGAAAATTTCAGTATGTACATTTATTAATTGATTAGGCATTTGCGTTGAAGTCGCCAAAACAACAAAAATTAAAAGATTTTCACTTTATTTCTAAAGTAGAATTTTTTTTATTTTATTTTACATGTTGGGCTAATAAAACTAACTTTGTAGAACCAAACCCATCTTCAAAATAGATTAATTCAGATTTTTATATAAAAATTAAAATTCATCCTGCATAAGCACAGTATACATCACTCGTTTAACAGCCAAGTATAGCTTTCTATAGAGGTACAACTTGTTTTGACATTGCAGGTTTTCTTTGGGTTATGCAAAGGGTACTACGGAAATTTTGAGATACTCAAAAATGAAACGCAAGAAATCATTTTGATTACTTTATTTTTTCAAAATAAGCATAACCACAATCTATACACTTGTTCATTTTCCATAAACTATTTTTGAAAACACTCTTTCAACATTTTTGCCAAGCTCAGCTTCTTCCAGACTGCAGAATCTCCTTCCATGCACACAGTTTGGCGCAGCTTAGCCGCAGCTACTTTTGTGCCATAAAACACCAACCAACCAACCATGCATACAGTTTTTTACTGTTGCGAGCATAGAAAACATTGCATGGAGTGTGGTCAGTGCTGTAAGGAGGATGGATCATAAATTTCACCTCTGTGGATTCCAGGAACTGAATGTTGATGCTGGCTGAGTGTGTGGACGTGGTGGAGGAGGATCCTTGCAGTCCCGTCCTTGGCCACCAGTCTTGAAGCTTCCCAAAACCTTTTGGTAGGCAAATGGTTTTACCATTGGGCAGTAACAGTCCTTTGTTCCTTCGGAGGAATGGTTGCGATATGGCCACTTTTCAAGAAAAACATTGTCACCATTTTCTTGCCAATGTTTTGGGTCTGCTTCACTTTTGTCAGGAAAACTTCATACTGTCGACTGACGTTTATTTTCAGAGTTGAACTTCTAAATCGAGGTTTCGTCACAAGTAACAATGTCAGAAACTAGTCTAGAGTTGCCACTGCCGAATCTGCCAATCATTTCTTTGTACCATTCAACATGGATGTGCAAAATGCTCATCCATCAACTAAGTGAGGCACCCATCGCCATGAAACCTTCCTGATGCAAAGATAAATGTGTAGGATTTTCGACACTGCTGGCAATACAATCTGCAATGCTGCCTCCATTTCCTGAAATGCCATTAGATTTTTTTTTCACAGATCATTGTTTTCACTGATCATGTTTGATCAGTCGCTGCGGTTGCCAGACTCCCACTTCTTTCCTCATCTTTAAGTGAAGTTCAGCCTCTTAAATTCTTGAAACCACTGAAAAACTGTTGGCAACACTCAAGGCTTTTCGTCTTTTAATCCACTTTTGAAATCGTAGAACATCATGGTACAAAAGTGCTCTCTGTCATTGCTGTAACTGACAATCACTGCATGCGCATTCGTTTTGTAATGTAGGGGGGGAGGGGAAGATTCTTGCAATTCATTGTTAGATGACTTATAAAGGATGGGGAGGCTGCAATTAATTCAGCTTCCACTATTCTATAACTCAAAAGTTTCATAGTGACCCTTGTATTGTGTGCCGATCTTTTTCTCCAGTTCCTTAAAACTTCATGGAAATTAAAAATGATTTAATTGCTATTTATTTTCTGTTGTAGTAAGTTTTTCTAGTTGCTGCAATGTTGATACAAGTTAGAAGATAAAAATTACTTCATTACACTGCTATTTAGTTGAATAAGTTAGTCTATTAAAATGAAGAAAAATATTGCTACTGTCAAAGATACAAGCACATAGTTTGAATGTGAAACACTAACTTCCTCTATTAGTGTTGTATTTCCATGAGTAGGATTTTTATAACAGTCAATATATCTTATTGTAAGATGACGATCTGGTAATAGAGCTTACTATTAATTTCAAACTTAATCATAAATATGAAAATAAGCCAATTGTAAAAATCTATGACGCGAATGTATTTTGAAGAATTTTAATTGTTGTTAGTTTTTCGTGCAAACATCTTTGCATTACCAAAATTAAGGTTCACAATTAAGATGTCACACTTGTAATATTTTTTGTATTATTACATGAAAAATATAATTGATAACAATGAACCAACTTTCCACAACATCATATCAATTCGCTAACATCCTGTTTAAAGTAAGTTTCCATGAGTTCAGCAATACTTAGCAATATTGATGAAGTTACATAGACTGAATAATGGTGTTGAAAAATTGTCACATCCATAACTTTTAAAACTAAGAATTCAAATAGTCAAAATGGAAGCATCTTTGAAAAGATAATTAAAAAAAGAATGTACAAATGTCTGGCCTGACTGTATGGAATGTTTGAAATCAAATGTAAGCTTCTTATCAAATTGCAGTGCTACTCAATCAGTTTTATTTGTAATTTCCGATTAAAACCACAGCGGAATTGTCATTGATAAGTCATTAATAAATAACTCTTGTCTATTTTAGTCACTTACTGGCCAAAAAGAATGGTTGGGGAACAATGGTATCTCATCGTAGTGGTGAGACAGAAGATTCTTTTATTGGTGATCTTGTAGTGGGTTTAAGCACTGGTCAGGTAAGTAATGGATTTAGTTATTATTTTATTGTTTGGCCATCAGGAGAAGATACTTAGTCACGCCTACGTCACATGGTAGGCGACGATTCCACGAAGCTATTTGAGGGGTCAGTGTGATTTTCCATTTTCAGTGCAAATGCACAGATTTCATTTCTTGGTTATAACAGAGGAATTGATGATATAAAATATGATATTATATATCTATTTTTCTTATATATAATAACAATTATGTTATATTTTAACTGTAACAATATATAAAACTGATTTGCTGTTTAAGAACTGTTATATCTATACTGTTTTATTCATTTAAATTATGAAAAATCGTAATTGTATAGAAATTATATTAATTAATGTAAGTAACAAATATATACACTTCATGGTAATAATGTTTTATTTAACAATTAATTGTTGATAGTTAATAAAAACAAAACCCTAAAGTTCTTCAGAACAATTACAAATTAAGATCATTTGCATTCGCACTTGTACTAAAAGATTAAAATAATAGAATTAGATTGACAATAATAATAATAGTCAATCAAAACACGGAAAGTAAAATTGTTAGAATAATCAAAAATAATCAACAATATTGTAGGTGACGATTTAAATTTTTAATGAAAGATCGTAACTGTTTTTAACAAAATTACAAATTAATCTTCTTTTTTTTTTTTAAATATTCGCCAGTTCTATTAGGTATTCAAAAATAAAGAATACCTATAATATAGGTGCTGATAATAATTTAATTATTAACTAGATTAATTAACTTTGTTAATTATCTAATGTAAAAAAAAAAACTTGAACAAAAGTTAAAAATTTACAGTAATATTCTCATCAATTACATGAGCGATTAATAGTTTTAACATTTTTAATACTTTTTAGTGTTTCAGAATTATAATTTTCCCAATTAATTTGACTGGATAATTTATATTTTATGTAGTTTTCCAATCTTAGACCAAAATTATTAATTTATTGATCTGAAAGATTTTTAACCAATTGTATCTAGTTATTTTTTCCCTGTTGACATTATAAATGTTATTCATAATTATTTTACAAATAATTTTTTTCTTTAATAGTTAGTATTTAAAAATTTTAAATACTTGTTTTTTTTTTGTTTTTTTTGCAACCCTTCTCCTGATGGCCAAATAATAATAAACAATGTACAGTAAACTCTCGATATCTCTAAGTCAAAGGGATGCTAAAAAAAAATTTGAGATGACAAGGTCGAGATTACATGAATATGTCGAAAAAAAAAAATTTCCCCTTGAAAATTTTCCCAAGGGGAAATTTTTTTTTTCGACATATCGAGAGTACACTGTACAATTGAAAGTTTTAAATAAAATATTAATGAAGCAAGGTCTTTCCCTATTTATATTATTTGTCCATATAATAGTAATGGGAAATTATAGCAATCATACAAATAGAATCTTTTAATAGAAATTCATGTCATTTACTTCTTAGAACAAATTTGGACTGTTTTTGTTTTGTGTGTGTGTGAGAGAGAGAGATAGAATCATGTTGTGAATAATAATTATCAGATCTTCTTCATCCCTTCCTATGTATAGTTTAGTGTCATTATCTAGATCCAATTTAGCTTTTTGTAATCTACAGAATGAAGTCTTGTTAAGATGCTCCACTGCTCCAGATTTTTTTTTTTTTTTTAAATATTTACATCAAATTTTCAGTATGTGTTGACTATGCAGCGAACATATTTGCTGCAAAAAGAATTCTGCAACAATGAAACAGTTTCTAATTCTGATAATGTAAATAAAACTGAAAATGAATATTATTTCACTGAAGGAAGAAACTGAGGAACTTGATGGCCGAGAACAATGGGTCTAGGATCCTAGCCATAAGTTGCCATTTAACTAAAGCTGAATGGAATGAATATAAGATCTCCTGGCAAAGCCAGATTTTACGACAGCAACCTTCAAAACTTGCAAAATTTCTCCAAGACAATTTTGACCATGCGAAAATGTGAAAAAAAAAAAATCTTTTTCAAAACACCAGTTTCCTTGCTGATATAGGATTTTATTGAGTTCGTCTCAAATGATAAAAGCAAAAAAAAACTTTTGTCTAACGACTCGGAAAACTAAATTTTTTCAATGTCTTCGTATGAGACAAGAGGGTGAAAGGTTGGATCCTCCACAATTGAATCTGAGCAGTTACATCAAGTAGCAAGTTTTCAACAGAAAGAAAATATAAATAGTTCAATTTCGGCAGACAATTCCTCAGAAGATATTGATTTTGAAAAAGAGCTGGACAAACTGGAAAAATGTCAGAAATGAGTTTCAGAAATGCAACATTCGAAAGAAGTAGTGTAGGAATTTTCACCAATATTGTTATGCAATCTAGGGTATGGGTAGTCTCAAAGTAAAATCAGAGTTTGAAGCGATTACCCATACCAAATTCAAGCTGCCTGTTGAGTTGCATCGAGTATGCCCACTACACAAGCCACTATCGAATGACTATTTTCTGCCTTAAAATTGATATTAAATGATACTAGACAGGCAATGAAAGATGACTTGTTGTCCGCCGTTCTCTTTTGTAGAATTATGATGATTAATAAAGTTTATTAAAAAAAAAATATGCTTGTTTTTTAATATTTGATCTTTGGTAATGCAAAATAAAAAAATATTTGGAGCATTGAGCAAGTGTTTTGACGTCAGAGTGGAGCAATTAGAAATTTGGTCCAAATCCCCGATTCAAACTTAGAGGCTAAATTCTCAGCCCTTAAATAACTAAAGGGATATTATTTTATACCAAACTTTAGATTTCAGTCTTTAATTCTACAGATGGAGTTAGATTTTAGTATTCATAAACCTAACTTAAAAGCTACTTTTCAAAAATGGTTAAAACATGATGCCTTTAATAATGCAGAGTAATAACGCGCACATTTACAGCCTATTATCTAGTTTTCAAGTTTTTTATTTATGATCATTAGACCCATTCTCACATATGCTGCAGTGGTATGGTGACCAAGGGTCAAACTTAAAACAGCTCAATAAACTACAAAGAATGACGTGCATAGGTATCACCTATGAGAACTGCACCCACTGCTGCAGTGGAATTGCTATTGGGATTCTTGCCACTACGTTTATATATTGAGGCTGAAGCCACTCTGGGAGCGTTAAGGCTTAAGACTGTGGGTGAGTGGTGTTATACCCACTCGGCAAGCAGTCATACAAAACTCTACTGTACGCAGCATTCAAGTCAGGAGTCTGTCCTGCTAATGACAACTGATTAAATGCTTCCCTATTATTACTTTGAAAGACCATTCAGCATACATTTCCCAAGTAGAGCTGAGTGGGACTCTGGATCAATTTCTATAATCACAGATGAATCTGTTTGGTATACGGATGGATCCAAGTCTGCCAATGGCTCCGGAGCAGGTGTGTATTACCTAACTGGTGGATATGGTTTTTCTTATAACCTGGGTAATTTCACAACTGTATTTCAAGCAGAAATCTTTGCAATTCTCGCTTATATCGGCATCTGTTTGGACAGAAACATCAGGAATAAGAATATTTATATTTTTTCTGATAGCCAGGCAGCACTGAATGCTCTGAATCAGTGCCGCATTACTTCTAAGATCGTTTTCGATTGCCTCAAAACTGTCTTTACTGGCACAATTCAATAAAGTTCGTCTTTGTTGGGTGCCAGGACACAGTGGTAATGAAGGCAATGAGAAAGCAGATTCCTTCGCTAAGAAAGGCTCGGAACCTGTTATTGGCTTATCCAATAACATGATTAGGAAGATCTTTCTGAAGAAAATGTGAGCTCTACAGCTCAAGCTATGGCACAGACTTAAGGGACAAAGAAAAGCCAAGATGCTAATTCAAGGACCAAACAATAAACGTTCGTCCGAACTTTTAATGTCACGGAAAAAGGAAATTGGTATTGTTGTTGGTCTACTTACTGGGCATTGACGTCTCAATAAGCATTTATGGCTTTTGAACTTAAAAGACAACCCAGTCTGTAAGAGATGTGATTCAGAAGATGAGACTTACTCACACATCATATGTAACTGTTAATATTACACAGCGCTTAGACACAAAATCCTAGGATCTTTTTTCTTAGAACCAAAGGATTTGATTAAGGTCCCTATAAACAAACTATTGGTCTTTTTGGGGATTAAGGTTGGGGAAAGTACAATAGACCTTAGGTCGTGGTGCTAGGTATATTTACCACCCATCTTATACATTACATTAGTTTTTTATTTTTTGTTATATACCTACTATAATTCAAGGTTCACTTTTCTTGAGGCCCCAAAAATATGCCTTATTGTAACTAATAATGCTGTGATGCTTAAAAATCAAATTGTAATTTACAAGTATATAATTATAAGGGTCAGTCATTTAAAAGCCGAACTCCTGGTGGAAAAGCACATTAACTTTGAGTCAGCTACAAGTAATAGCCACACCTGTTGAGGCACTTATTCCACTGAAACGAGATGCTGAATGCCTCTGTAGAAGAAGTCCTTGAGTTGATGCCGGAACCATTGTTGAACTGCGTCCTGCTCATCATCGTCCGATGTCAATTGTTTACCTTTGAAAGCATATTTCTACGAACACTTAAAATCACAGGGGACATGTTGGAACTGTATGTATGTGTGTGTGGGAGGGGGATGCATTAGCATTTCCCACATGCCTTACTGCATTGTGGCACAGACATTGTTGCGGAGCAAAATGACACCCTCTGAGATCGGTCTGTAATTTCGTGAGCGTGTCAACACAGCGCACGGCATTCACAATTGCCCCTTTCTTCAGAAACTCAATGAGGAGTGTGCCAGGTTGATTAAAGAACAATGTCATCATTGCCTTATCCATACTGTTCTGTATGACTACTTTGGTGGCGGGGAGGTGGAATGTTTCCCCTGTTGGTTCTGCCTCTTAGTTTCAGGATACCAATTATAACCAATCATGACACCACATCTCATCACCTCACAACGTATGACAAAAACGGGTCCCCTTGTTGCTGATATCGCTGCAGATGCTACAGAGCATTGGTCATGCGATAGCCCTTTTAACCTTTATTAAGGTTATGGGGAACCCATTGAGCGCAGATTTTCCGTTACCGGAGCCTATCGGTGATGATTTGATGGGTGTGACTCAGACCCACCAGTGCCACGATGCCATCCAGTCAGATGCCAGTTATCTCTAATCAACTCGTCCATACACACTACAACACTGTCAGTCACTTTTTATGGTTGCCCTGACAGTTTGTAGTCAGAGGGATGTGCGGCCTTCTAGGAACAGATTTTGCCAAATGTGCACTTGTTTAATGGCTCATGCAGTAATCACTGTAAACTGCTTTAATCTGCCTGCTTCCCACACCTTCCATTGTTAGAAAACGTACAACACCATGCTGTTCCTCTTTGATCACTTCCATTTTTACGATTGGACGGTAACTACATTGCCACTAGTGGTGTTCGGTGCATTCATTGTGCATCACATGACGCTTGACGTCACAGGTGAAGGTAAACCAGGTTCTCCGATTTACTCGCTTCCTTTTACATGGGACATAGCTCGCAAGGACAGTAGAAAAATTTCTACAATCATGTATGTTTGGTTTTTAAATGACTGATCCTTAATCTAATGACCCATTCCCAATCTTTATCAACATTACTGTTAAGACCAATCTTGTTTAAGGTCAATACTTTCTGACAACTTTGTACTATGGAGAAAGCTTTATTATGGTTCCATTGCTTTTTATTTAAAAGAGTAAGAGGAAAAAGTAAGGAAACATAACAGAAAGCCTTCCTATAATAAAGAGTCTAATTTTCGAAGACTACAACAAATTTAAAAGTATAACTTGGCACATAAAATATCTATATAAGAAATCAGGAGAGAGGAGAAAAACAACATATCATATGCAGATATGGAATGTTGATGTACCACTCCTCCACCTACAGTGGTGTATTGATGAACTGTAGAGAACCAATAAGATTGGGAGATAGTTTTTTATATTATGATCCAGACGACATCTCTAGCTTTCTTTGAAATGGAGAGCCAATAGTAGAATGAAGGCAATCGCCAAGAATATCGATATATATTTTTTAGACAAAACTTTATCTTCCATTTCATTTTTAAAAATCTACAAACGATATTTTGCAGAAAACTAGATTATTTTTATTTGCGAAAAACTTGACAAAGCAAAATGATAGTTTTCTGTGAAATATCGTTTGTAGATTTTTGAAAATGTTGATGATATGGAAGATATATATTTTTTGTTAATTTATAACTAAGAACGTTATTGTAAAGTTTTGTCTAGATTATGAAAACATTTTCAGAGGATGGGACTAGTTAAGGCCATCCAATACAAGTTTGCAGTTGTTGAACCCTAACTGCCAAATGACATTAAAATCTTTTTTGTGCATCACCTCCTGTTGGAGCTTTCCACGGCCACAGGATTAACTATTTCATTGTCTACCATGTCTCGAAGGCTTCATCAGGCATCCCTTTATGCAAGAAACCAAAACACAAATATAAAATGAGTCTACATATTCAAAACTAACTAGATCTAAATAAACGCTAAACTCCTAATTATGAAGTTTGGTATCGACTGTCTAATTACTTTTGTAGTTATTGTGGACACAAGATTCTTAATAGCAGATGTATATAAAAAAAGCAGTTAAATTTGTTCTATGAAGCAAATGTGAATTTCACTCAAAATCTGGAACATGAATGTTTACTTGTAAGTTTTAAAAAAGAAATAATTAGATGTATTAGGGAAAAAAAATTGCATTTGCATCCGTGATTACTATATTTTTCCGTTATTGTATGGAGAAAGTAAGAAGGAACTGTAACTTGTTACTTTTTCGTTATTTGACAGACACACAAAAATTTACCAAGTTGATTTTCATTATCAGATGCTAATAGGAACAATGCCTTGTTCAGATTAAACATGTAGGACTCGACTTGCATGATGTCAACTTTGCAAAGCAAGCACCTTCAGTTGATAATTTAACTTTAGTAAGCACTGACCAATCAACTCAAGTAAAGGAAGCTGAAAACTCACTCCAATTATACATGCTGCCATACTGCACGACTGATTCTAAACATAATTTGTCAAGAAATAGAAAGTTGAGTATTAAATAAGCTTCAGAGATTAATCATGTAGCTTTAATAGTGTGAAGATTGTATGTGTGTCTCATGTTTCTGGTATGATGAATGCCACCAGAGAGCGCTACAACTTGCCTTGTTCCCAGCTTAAAGAACAAGCTGTTCTGACCACATATTAAGAAATGACAGTTGAAATGTAAAGATAAACAAATGAAAATCATCCTCGTTAACTAGTTGTGAAGATATAGCTTTGAAGAGCAAGTGTCTTTAGGAATTTATTACTTAATGTCCATTAAATATAAACTTAAGGATTTCTCTCCATTTTTATTTTTGATATTCTTCTTACAAATCAAAGTTTCTCCAAACTGTCCTGTAATTCTGTTTTCGTCTCATTGTTTTTTAATTGGGTTGGAGGTGGTGGGGATTTTTCCACGCTCCATTCCCCTCCAAATTGGTCCTAGGGTCTACTCAACACTCTGTAGAATGGGTACCAGGTTTCTTTCCCAAGGGTTAAAGGCAGATGGGCATTGGACTGATCACCCGACGTCAACTTAGTCCTGGTGGTTTACCGAATGCTGGGAGCCTTACCTCCTGTGACCCCAAGGACCACAGAGGCCTGTAGTGGGACACTTTAACTACTGTGGAACTCATATTTGTTAAATTGCTTCTTATATATTATAATTTCTAACCTTCAGTTCATACAATGTATTCCTTGTTATATTCTAAAGGATTTTTAGTAAATGCAAGGGGGGAGAGCTCTTTAAAAAGGTTGTCGCCTCTAGAACCCTAACTATGTCGGACAGACAGTAATTATATCACATTGGAAAGCTTATGACTTGTAGAAGTGGAGTTTTGATATGTTACACTTCCTGTCTAAACAGGAATTACCAAAAAAACGAAATGTATAAGGTTTTCTACAGTTTCATAAAATCTATAAAAATTAATTTGACATTCATTGTCGTGCCTTTTTGATTTATTTTCAAAAAACCAATGAAACTTTCAACATCTTGTAGATATCTATCTTAAGATGTATTCAATTTTTTCCCCCTTTTACTGTATGTGTGTATATATCTGTTAAGGATATAAATTTACTTAATTTAAACAATAATCTTTCACCCCACCCTCTTAATAATATCCATTTTAGAACTGTCAAATACATCAGTTTAATTATAAGTGGTTTCTGTCATGAAAATTGTATATTAATTATTCATTTGGAAAGTGACCTTCAACTTTTTTTTTTTTTTTTTTAATATTTAACAGATAAAAACTGGTGCTCCATGCCGTTCAGAGCGTCTGGCAAAATACAACCAGATTTTGCGCATTGAAGAGGAGCTTGGAGCAAACGCAAAATATGCAGGCAAGAATTTCAGATGTCCACAGTAGGAAGATTAAGAAACTAATACTCAACTATAGGAATGTTACTAATTATTGTAATCTTACTGTTGCTATTGCTTCTGTAGTATATTCTCTCACTGGACAGAAAATCTCTTCCAAACCACACCTGTAACTAAATTGTTGATTGCATCTGAACAAAACATTTATTTTAAAAAACTTAACTTTTCCTTAGATGTGAAGTGTCTACGAAATGTAAATGTATTTACCTATGATGCAAGTAGTTTGTATAAATTGTCAAATCAAAGAAATGTAAATATATTATCTAAAAGAAAATTAAAATTTCAGTGCCATCAAGAGTACATATGTTGTATTTAATTGATAAAAACTATTTACATGACAGCTATAAGTATATTTAAAGTTTTTTTTCTTTT
>JAFIDM010000005.1:29373236-29390584 GCA_023159025.1 Thereuonema tuberculata
AGAGAGAGAAGCATGCTGGCGGGGATTACTTTTTGCCCTTTTTATTCTTGATTTATATTTTGATTTTTTCAGCTTAAGGGTCATTGTTTTGTCCACTTGTTCTTTGTTTATGTTTCTTTTGGTTCTACTGAGTTATTGAGTGCTGGACGAACCCAACCGATGAGAAATGGGAATCTCAAAACGGATCTATCTTGGGTTTCCGGCACGGAAGAACCAAAAATAGCTCAGTGAACCTTTAATTGTGTACGGTTTTATGCTTCTTTTTCTTGTTATATTTACTTTATTCTCAGATAATTTACTGTTTGTGAGACTGTGTTTAGAGATAATGTTGTTGGTCGCCAATTGTGCTAACTGTCAAATGGGATTCAGACGAGCAATTTTTTTGAGGGGGTTTCGTCTTGAAACCAAGTTTTGCTTCTGAATTGAGTGCTACTACCCCTCTTCTCGGCTTTACCTGGTGAATCTTCTTTGCCCTGGAAGGAGGACCCTATGTGGCTGGCTGCCACAGATTTCTCTCTTCTTCTCTGTGAACCAACATGTGGCTGGCTGCCGTCCATGGCGAATTGCTCTCTTCTTCTTCACTGAAGACCAACTTGCAGCTGGCTGCCATCCCAGGAGAAGTGTCTTTTCCAGCTGAAGGTGCTGTTTATATAGCTGGCAACGCTTCCATTCGAACAATCCAAAGGGATACAGGAAGTGCTGCCGGAACAGTTCATTGCTGAGGGGGAGGCACATCACTGCGTGCCAACGGTCATGCAGCATTTCTTCCCTCCCTACGATGTGTGCCCCCCCCCCCACTATTAAGCTTCTTCTTGGAAGCGAGAAAGTCGTTCAGCATTGACGATTTCCTCTCTTCCTCCTCTGTCCCTATACTGTACTCTGTATGTATTCACACCTACTTTATGTATAATAATAGCAGGTCCTATATACTTAATTTCTCTGAAAGTCCCACTCTTCTTCTGGTCATCTTTACCATTACCTTCTGTCCCATATGGTTATTCGGAATAGGCATAATCTTCTCATGCTGCAACTGATACTTTTGTTGTTTTTGTCATATCCTCCGCTGCACCATTTGCGTTTCTGTTTTTATAAACAGAGCAAATGTTCTTATGTCGAGGAGGGGCATAATTCCTGTGTTAACTTTTAATTGATCAGGGGTTTTATACTCTTTTCCATATAACACAAAATAAGGAGTTTTACCTGTTGTACTCTGCACTGAGGTATTACAGGCATGCATTAAGGACATCAAGTATCTATCCCAATCTCTGTGGTCTGGTCTCATATATCTTACTGCCATATCTGCAAATTTACGGTTCACTTCTTCTGTAAGATCATTTACCTGCAGTCCAAGGTGAATTTTTGAATTGTCCCTGCTTCCCGACTAAGTGATTGAACACAGTTGGATAGATTGTACTCCTCTATCTGACATCTGCATAGGACCATGTCTTAAAAAAAATTTGCTCTAAAAGAAATTTTGCTACTTGGGCTGCAGTAGCTCTACTCGCTGTTTTCGCCTCTATTTATTTAGAAAAATATTCTGTCCCCACAATTATGTAACGCTTTCTATTTAAACCAAGAGGAAATGGCCCTAAAATATCAATTCTCCGTCTCTCCAATAGGTCTCTCACTGATATTGATTGTAAAGAGGTACTGGACTTGGAACAAGAATTAGTCTAGTGTGACACTTATTACAGGCTGAAACGAGTTCCTTATCATTTTGGTCATTCTTGGCCAAATGTATCTCTTAATTATTCTTTGGTGTGTCTTATCTATGCCCACATGTCAGCAGTAGCGTCATCATGATACATTTGCAGGACTGCTCTCCTCATTTGTTGAGGTACTGCTATGAATTTCAATTCCTGTTGATTACTCCATTTCAGTTTATATAAAACTTCATCCTCAAGGATATAACTATGTACCAACTTTTCTCTCTCTCTCTCTCACATTCCGTTGTTGAGTGGATTTTACTAAAATCCGCGTAAGGTGAGCCAAATAACTTTCCTGGGCTTTAGCTTCCACCATTTCTTATTTGTTCATGAAAAGGATTGAAAAGAAGTCTTCCCTGTAGATAAAGGTTTCGCCTCTGGTGGTTTTGGATGGCGTGATAAACAATCAGCATCGATATGTTGTTTGCCAGATTTATAATGGATCTCATAATCGTAATCGTCCAAAATCAGCTGCCATCTGGTTAATCGTCCATGCAGATCTTTACTTTATGTAAGACACACCAAGGGGTTGTGATCTGTAATGATATTAACCTGTTGTGCATACACATAGGGATGACATTTTTTTAAAACTCCATACTATCGCAAGGCATTCTTTCTCAGTGGTGCTATATTGCTGTTTTGTTGTAGATAACACCCGAGATATAAGCCACTGGATGTTTCTGTTCGTTTTTCCTCTGCACCAGTACAGCTCCAACTGTTATATTTCTCGCATTGCTATGAATGTACACCTTTTCATCATCTTGGAAATGTTGTAATACTGAAGCATTAAT
This sequence comes from Thereuonema tuberculata, assembly GCA_023159025.1. Taxonomy (NCBI): domain Eukaryota; kingdom Metazoa; phylum Arthropoda; class Chilopoda; order Scutigeromorpha; family Scutigeridae; genus Thereuonema; species Thereuonema tuberculata. The sequence goes on from JAFIDM010000005.1 coordinate 29,375,734, forward strand.
GAGGGCAGCTTTTAATTCTTGAAACGCTTCTTCTCTTTCTTGAGTCCATGCAAAGGGAACGCCACATTTTGTTAATTCATAAAGAGGTTGCGCTTTTCTCACAAAGTTTTCTATGCCTTTTCTGTAAAAAGACAGTAATCCAACAAACCTTACTTCCTTAGGTGTTGTGGGCCTAAGATAAAGTTTTACTACTTCGACCTTTGCTGGATCTGGTGTGATTCCATCCTTGTTCACTATAAAGCCCATACACTGGATTTCCCCTTTTCCAAAATACCATTTGGAAGGTTTGTGTTCTTTTTCTGTTAAAGTATTTTCCACTTTCACTAATGTTGGAGAATAGACATGACTAAATAGCACTCGGTTCATCATCTTTGTTCTGAGACAATATTACATTATGGTTCTTTCCCGCTTCCACTATTTTTGCTTAGAAGTTTTTTACTTTATTATCTGGAGCCACGTCTCTACTTCCTTACAGAGATCAGGTCCATTGCTGAGTGGGAGGGATATCGCCCTATGCAAGCAGTATTACTGAAGACTCGTAATATGCTTGGTTGATGATATCTTAATCTTTGAAGTGTGAATTCTTGCTTTAATACCTCATTCTATAGACAGATAAGTGGCTTTTTGGGAATCAGTGATGGCAAATGTAAACATTTGTCACACATCAGATGAACATTTTGTACAGGATATGGTTCCAATAATAATAATAAAAAAATATTCAGGAGATTATCAAATGTCAGTGAAAAGCTATCTATCAGATTTTTTAAAGCTGCCTTGAACTTGTCTAATTTACTTGAAGTAAATAAATCTTGAAGTATGTTAGTACCAAGAAAAGGCCATCTGATCAGAAAAACTGAAAGAATTGTTTAAAAAGAAAATTTCAGAACAGCAGCAAGGTAAGCTACACACCATAAGCATGCTGTGTTAGGCCCATCAGCGAATCCAGGCTAATTTCATGACTGGCTTTCCTAACTGTCCTTGGCATGGTTGTAAATTAACACTGTCAAAGGCTATGTAGTGGTTTCTATCATATCTTAAGTGACCAGACTTTCAATCTTATTTTTTTATAGATCAGTTTTAAGCAAAGATTCTAAGCAAAGCAATTCATACAATTGCGAAGGAATATCCAAAATTGCTCTTAAAAAAGTAACAGTAAAATACTAATAGAAGTTTTACTTATTGTAATAAGATATAAGAAAAAAAAATACCTAAAGATCAGAGTCAGAATCAGAATCAAAATTCAGAATGGGTTTCTTAAATTTGGATTTTCTTTTTTCATTTGACTCAAAGTAATCGTCACATTTATCAGAGTTTCTTCTTCTTTCACTTTTCTTTGCAGTCTGTGTAGGTTTCAGAGAGCTACGTTTCTTTTTAGTTCCTGCAAGAAAATGAAGATTTAATGAAAATGTTTACATTGGGTAGGACATTTTAATAATGTGAAATTTTTGCAAATATAATTACTAAAAAACAATATTGAATATTAGCCACATACAGGACAATCTGAAGTCACAAAACAAATAAGCTTGAAAGAAATAAAGAACATATTTTTGGCTGTGCTATTGATTAAGTTATTCATAAATTTATTTATGATGATGATGTAACAAACATTACAATTCCCATTTCCTCTAACAACATTGATGAATTTTCTTTTGTTCACTTAAATATTAAAGCTTAATAATGTTAGGCTATGAATAAGAATGTGGATAGTTGGTTAGTAGATACGGTAGAAACAGAGTTGGGTAAAAGGGTTTTTAAAAAGTAACTGAGTTACATAAATACATATGATGAAGAACTCCTACTACTTCAATGATAATCAATATTTTGTCCTATTTATTAAAGAACGGGTCAAAGAACATGTTAAGGCATTCGAAAAAGGTAAAAGAAACATTTCAGAATGGGCTGATCATTGCCAGCTTAAGAATCATTGCCCAGATCAAGACATACATATTATCTTATGTTCAAGATGAATTTAAAATATTTGCCTTAAAGAGTCTTGTTTGATCAACAGTTGTTTATGTTTAAATAAAGATAAATCCCTTAAAGTCAATGAAGTGTCTCTCAATATTTTCAGAAAATCTTTAACAAAAAATAATAGATTTAAAGAGATTTTGGATTTTAATTAAACAAAAGATTTTTGTAATAAAGATAAATCACTCATGTTTATTCAAATGAATTTGTTAATAATATTTATTTGTGTTACTTTATTTTTATTGTTAATGTCATGTTTATTGAAGTTATTTGTTTTATATTTTAAGTTGTTATTGTAGAGAAAAGAGAAGGTTTTCTTCTTTTATTCCTTAGTTTTGTTTTTTTGTTTATTTATATTGTATCCAGAAGAAGTCCTTGGAATAAATAAGACGAAATATTGATTATCATTGAAGTAATTGAGTTTGTTTTTCTTCATCTTATGTATTCATGCAATTTATGATAACTAATAGATTATATGTTTAACTGAGTTACAGTTACTTTTAACAACCAAAAAAAAAAAAAAAAAAAATTCTGTTAAAAAGCACATTAAGAATTTATAATTTAAAAACTCTGTTGTAATTGTCATATCATAGTTTATTTTATTTAGAATTTTTTCTTTTTAATTTAAATATACTGTAGAGCAGTCTTCTCAATCCTTTTTTGCTTCACGGTGCACTAACAAGTTAGTTGTTCAAATTAGTAGTAGTTCAAGTTAAACAAGTTTAACTTGTTTTTTCAAGTTTGTTCAATTTTTTTTTTTTTTATTATGTTGGGAATCTGAAATTTTGTTTATTCAATAGCACTCGTATATGGTTTAATAAGTCAATTTTTTTGAAAAGATACTACCCAATGGCTCATCAATTTTCTGTGAACATGCCAGAATGTATTCTAGTGTAATAGTATTTTGGAATATAACTCTGCAATTGTTTGCTCCCATGTAGCATCTCGATTATGAAAATGATACTGATTGTGCAATACACGGGCAGTACCTGTTAAACATGTTTAAATAAGCAATAGCTCGGCTGGTTATCCAGTTATTAATGTGCTGATGAATTCAACTTGGAAATTCTTTCAATACTTTTTATTAAAATAAGTGATGTTAAAGTCAGAACCAGGAACTCAGAAATTGTGTCCCAATGAGAAAACTTCTGATGATGTTTAGAAACAGGAAGAAGAGAAAATTCTAAATGCTAAAGGGTATTTGGGAAAGTAATACTGCTTATTTAGAAATACATGTTACAATCTTCAAATTGAGATTGAAACTTAAAATAATTATTACTAATTTCTAAGTTTTTTTTTTGTTTTTGTTTTTTTTTATCAGAAACCTTAAAGAAATAAAGACTTTTGCATTATGTAATAACATTTAAAATTAGCATAATTATTATTGATAGAAAAAGTTTACCTGTAGTAGTAGTAGTTTTTATTCTGCTTTGTACGGGTGTTTGAAGTACACTGGAATTAGAAACTTCAGCATTATCAACACCTTTATTTAGACAATCAGCAATCTTTTGCTCAATTTCTTCAGCTATTATCTGAAATTTCATAAAGAAAATTGACAACTTAAAAGCAACTCGTGAAAGACTTTAACGTATCTTGCATAATTCTCTTTCAAAAGGATTTAACAACAAATACCAAACTGCCTGAAAAAGCTCCCTCATTAAAATGCATTCGTTGGGAATTCTTTTTTGAAACTTCTTAAGAATCTCTGATGTTTTTGAGATGACACTATTAAGTATGACCAGGTTTCCTAAAATGCTTCAAAGGTTTAAAGAAAATTAAAGCCGATAACAATAGATGGATTTCAATGAGGCAACACATTCAGTAATTTGGTGAAACATTTTTACTTTAAATACACTGTTAATTTACCTCAATTTTCTACTGATTATTATTTTTTTTTTTAAATTTAAGAACCTGGTATTCGTTATTTTACTTGCAGGACATTTTGTTAAGCCTCTCTGCCCCCCCCCCCTGAAGTTCCAACTTCGTAGCTCATGACATAATGCAGTTCAGTTGATTACTATTTACATTGGATGCTTTTTCTTAGGGTGGGGTCGCAGGGAAAGAAAGTCTTATGCTGCCCATGCTACAAAATTCAGGAGTTAATTTAAGTACACAGAGTGGCGCTCTTCTTAATGAATCCAATGTAATTATTTGTAAAATGATTTCAAATATTTTCATTTAGTAACTAATATAAATTAACTATACAATCTATAATTATGGACAACATAAAGGTTTCCAGTTAATTAAACAATAGCTCTGCATCACATGGGTCACTTCTCTCTATTACCAGTTTAAGAGTCTAAAAGTAATACACACCTCACAATGTCGATGCATGGATTGATGTACATATGCAAAAATTCAAGGTCTTTCGCAGACACATCCAGTTGCCATAACAACTCTTGTGACAAGGTCAGTGTCATAGGCATTGGGGGGGGGGGGGTGTCTCAATACAGCCCTAATTTATTGCACTAATGGCCTATTGCACTTTATGAGTCAGATTTCTAAAAAAGAGACATCGAATGTGAGGTGGTCTTATATTTTTTCTAGTTCTGTATAGTACTTCACAATACATAAAAAATGCCTAAATAAAAAACACCATTTTCAATTTTCAAAAATCACTATTATTGAGTGATATTTCTTTTTATCTTAATTTAAGGTTGCTACTCCATTTTTCACTCTGATTAACGAAATCATATCCTTGGCACCATTTTAAATATTACATCTAACAATGTTCTGCAACTGTTGTTGTTTCTCTACCCCTAGTTTCTACCTCATTCTGTTCATGAAGTCTTTTTTTCCATTAATCCTCTCCTCCGCATTGCTTCCTTAACATAGTCTTTCCAACTGTGTCAAGGATGATCCTTTCTACATTTCAAGTTGTACAAGTCCAAGATTTTATTAGGCCATGTTTTCTGATCCACACTAACTGAAAGGTCAAACCATAATAACTGTATTTCATCTATATCTTCCCTTGTTTTTCTGCAGCATCTTCTCAAAGAATCCATTCCAGTAACTGATAGCTTATTCCTAGATCTCTGCTTCCCATTCCACACTTTTGCCCCATATAGTATTACATTCTGTTATAAATAGAAATTTATTTAAAATCATTAGTTTTATTCCATACCTTTAATTCCTTCTTGGAAGACTTCTTGGCACCATTTATTATAGTAGTTAAGCAGTCGTGAACATTTTGGTCCGATAGCTTATCACCAAAGCAGGAAAAATTTTGTAAAAGTTTCCTCAGTTGCTTTTCATTGTAAGATATTAAATTTAGACAAAATGCCAGATCTTGCCATTGGCGCTCAGAACTAAGAAAACAAAGAAAAAAGTAAACTGAATATTGTTTCCTAAAAGCATTTATAAATGTACTTCAAAGTTTTAAGAGACAAATTTTGTTAATGATTAAAAAAAAAAAAAAATGAAAGAAAATGGCATATATAGCTTTAATTAATTAAAAATTTTAATCTGTACTTAAAATTATTTATTACAAAATTCATTTAGAAAGCTTAATTACAGGTAATTATATATATATACATACATACATACACCAAATGAACCATAACTGAATATTTATTGCAAGTTTTATTTATTGTAAGTATGATGATTTAGAAGTTCTTATCTAGTTCTCCTTTTTAATGCTACTCATATGTTCAATGGATAGGAAATATGCAATATTAAAATTTCAGAACAAGTTTGAGTTGCAATGTATATTGAAACAAAATGCAATTGCCAAAAGTATATATACAGTATCATTTGCTTGGAAATGCTCTTCAGCAGATATACACAATGAGGACACAGGACAGAAATATACAATATTGCATCCTATTTCTCAATCCCTTGTTTATTACACATCCTTGTTAGTCTATATTGAATTACAAACTCTGTAAAATTATTCTTTTTAAAGAATTTCTAACATCACACCAAAATTAAAATGTAAACTACATTTAATATCAAAAAAGCAAATTTTTGGATTAGAAAACATCTTCTCTTTTTCAAGCCTTACATAACAATAAGTTGAAGAACTAACACATCAAATTACATATTCTTTCCATTATTAGATTAATAATTCCTTATGAAAAAAATAACAATATTTGAAACTAATACCATTTACATATAATTTTTGTATTCTTTAAGATAATATATCATATGACTTAATAATTTAGTTAATTGATTGTAACCTTATTATTGCAATTTGTGCACATTTTATCTACAAAACTTTTAGCCAATCTTCCTTTTTCTCGAGGAATTATTAATCTAATAATGGAAAGAATATGTAATTTGATGTGTTAGTTCTTCAACTTATTGTTATTTAAGGCTTGAAAAAGAGAAGACGTTTTCTTCTCGAAAATTTGCTTTTTTGATATTAAATGTAGTTTACATTTTAATTTTGGTGTGATGTTAGAAATATTTAATGGTAGAAGCCTCCCGTATGGTGTCCGGGGAAGAATAGCACCACCGTAGCTCATACGGATCGTAAGAGACAATCAAAATGGGCACCCAGTGTCGGGGGTATAACTGGACCACCTTTCCTATGGGAGATATAAATACATGGGACTGGTCCTCCAGGTTGGGGGTTGTGCGAAGGGACTAGCTACCCCTCCATTTAAAACTTATTTGCTAAAAATGCTCAACATAGGAATGATGGATTGATTAACTTAAGACGGACAAGGCGAGTTAAACGGAATAAACGAGATTTAATTAAAATTGGAACTTGGAACATTCTTACGTTACTGAGACCTAAATTAAGATGGATAGATGATGTAATGAATGACATTAGAATGATGAAGATAATAAATTGGAGAAAGTATGTACAGGATAGACGACAATGAAAGTCTATTGTTGAGCAGGCCAAGAATCATAAAGAGTTGTAGTGCCATTTAAGAAGAAGAAGAATGGTAGAAGCTGTAGGAGAAAGGATCTACTAAGAAAATATGGGAACTTTACATTATTAAAGAATATTTATCCAATACTCCTAAAATGTCTTCTTTAATCATAACAACGATATTTTCTTTTCTTTAAAAGAAAACTTTTCAGGTTGAATAACTGAGGACAAGAAAGAATTCCTGTCCTCATTTATTCAACCTGGAGAAGTTTTCTGTTAAATAAAATGAAATATCATTGTTGTAATTAAAGAAGACATTTTAGGAGTATTGTGTATCTCATTATTAAACGAAGTATATAGATAAAAGATCTCCAACATCTCTAAAATAAAATGTAATAATAACTTACATTTATTAGGATAAAGCAAATTTTCAGGGGAATATCGTTCCCCCTTCCTCAAGCCCATTTTACAAAGAGTTAGTGAAAATTCTGTTGAACAATTAAATTATTACATGTTGTACATATACATTTTGTTAATAATATTACAACTTTCTATTATTTACTAACAATTTCATAAAAAACTTTCTATTTGTTAGTTATTTGCCAATTCTTCTATTGTAACCTTATTATTGCAATTATCACACAGCTTCTCAATAAAAACTTTTGCTATTCTGACAAAATATTCATTCACTTCAAGTCCATCACTCCTATTGATATTTCGTTCTGTCGTGTTTCGAATGTACATGCTTTCAATCATTTTTCGTGTTTTTGTTTCTTTCTCCACACATAAAATTTTAATTTCACTATTAACGCAGTGCGTTTTTTTCTTACAATGTTCAGCGAACTCTGACTTATCTATTAATTGATTTTGTATGTAGGTGCCATGTTCTATCATATGTTCCTTTACCGTTCTTTTACTTTCTCCAAGATAGAACAATTTAAACATTCTATCTTGTACACTATTCCCATCTCGTGTTTTTTATCACTTCGATTTAGTTTACAACATAAAATATTTTTTATTTTATTTCTGTACTCAAAACCAATTCTAAAATTGAACCTTTTACAAATTTCTTTTAGTTGCAAGCTGTTTTTGTTCAAGTAAGGAATAAAAAATCGTTTATCATTATATGTTTCTAATTCTTTTATTTTAAAGGAATGGTATTTTCTTATAACTTTATCAATAAATTTCCCTTTGTACCCATTCTTTTCGAGGATTGTTTTCATTTTGTTAATTTCAGCGACAAAATCTTCTTCCTTACTTGTATTCATATCAATTCTTTGTAAGTAATTTTCAATTATGTTCTTTTTTTATATTGATGTCATGTCCAGATTCATAGTTCATTATGTGTTCACTTTTATATTCCTTTGTGTAGTGTTTTAAAATTAATTTGTTTTCATTCTTGATCAAACATATGTCTAAAAATTTCAAACTGTTGTCGACTTCCTTTTCCATTTTAAAATGTATATCCTTATTCATTTTATTGATTTCTGCGAAAAATTCGAACAGTTATATATGAAGTATATAGATTTAGAAAATATTTATCCAATGTAATACTGCCCTGATTACATAATGAATCAACATTTCAGAGAAAGAAAACAAATACTGAAAAGAAAGAGATACTTAAGACCTTTTTGAGAATCAAAACAGATCAAATTCTACCACATGATCATGCAAACGATCTTCATTAATACAAAATATTGTGATAATCTCTGAATCAGAATCTGTGCTCCTCATTCTTTCATTTTATCATAATTTGTTTTCAAACAGTTGTTAAAATAATATCATTTATGACTTCATTAATAAAATATTATGAATAAAATATTTATTTATTGAAAACTTGTGTTTTACAACTGATATCTTTAGTACTGAAATAATGTTTGAATATTATTAGAGATAATTTGGGGGAGTCACAATAATACTGTACAAGAACTGTGTTGAGATTACTCTTCCCATAAGGCATTCTTCTATCTCACCTCATTTTAATTACTTTATATCTACTTTTTAGACACATAACGTTACCTGAAATGATCTTTCACATTTTGTCTGTAGTTCTGTCACTTTCGATGATTATATCGGCAAATTTCACCAAAACTATATCTCATCATCATTGATCCTAGATCATTTGGGACAGGCTTTTCTAATTCTGGTTCTTTAAGTCCATCTACTGACTCTCATCGTGTGTTAGTCCACACATCCATATCCTTCTTAATGCAATCCTGCCAAATCTTTTTAGGCAATCTTTCATCCTCTGTCCCAATTTCTGCATCTCCCAGACTTCTGTAACTTCCTTTATAAATATAACTTTCTCAACATGACCAAACCATCTAATGCTATTCTCCCTCAGCTTATCTTCTATAGGTGCAACACCCACACTACCTCTCATAAGCCAGTTTCTAATTCTATCCTTGTAACCCAGCTCCACCACCGTAACATTCTTTTCTCAGCCACCTACATTCATGTGTTTTCTTAACTGTCAAACACTCAAGCCATAAAGCATAGCAGGCCTAATAACAGTCTTGTAGAATTTACCTTTAAGTCTTATACACACTCTCCTAACACATTAAATTCCGCTTGTCTGTCTTCATTTGATCCAGCCACAGTTAATTCTATTTGTCACATCAGCTTCCAAGTAGCATCATTTTGGAAAAAAAAAAAAAAAAAAGAGCCTAGATATTTCACCTTATTAATTGCCACCACATGATGGCCGTGCATATTCATCAGTCTCTACCACACCATCGGCTTCCCCTATATACTGAACTTTCATGTATTCAGTTTTTCTCCTATTTATTTTTAATCCTTTACTTTCTAATGCCTCCCTCCACGTTTCCAACTCTGCATTTAGCCATCTCGACTCATCTATTATCACACTATTAACTGCAAAAATCATGCAGACGAGGTACCTTATTTTGAATTCCTGATGTCAACTCATCTGATACCAAAGCAAACAGGTATGGACTAAGAGCAGTCCCTGTTGTAAGCCAATGCCAACAGGGAATTTCTTGTTTCACCACACAGTCCTAACTGATGTAACCACACTCTTGTACATGAAGTTTTATCTATCTATATTGTTGCATGACAAATGCCACAGCGGTGTCCCTCCCCTCAGTAGTGAACTGTTGCGGCAGCGCTTCCTTTCCCTCCCTTGGTTTGCGGGAATGGATGCGTTGCCGGCCTTATAAGCAGCTCCTTCAGTGGAAGAAATCAGTTCGTTGGGTAGCTGATAGCCACAAGTTGGTCTCCAGCTGGAGAAGAGAGCAGTGAAAGCAGTTCACCAATGGCAAGGTCTTCCGTTAGGCACCCGTTAGTTCTCCAGCCAGAGAATGGAGAAGAAGAGAAAGCAGTTCGTCCAGTGGCAGCCAGCCACAAAAGTGGATCTCCAGCCGGAGAAAGAGAGAAGTGAAGCAGTGTGCTTCGGGAGGCTGATGGCCAGAAGTGGATCCTCCAAGCCGGAGAAGAGAGAAGTTAGCCACCTGTTGGTCCCTAGCCAGAGATCGGGGAAGAAGAAAGACTACAGAGTCGGTGGCAGCTAGCCACACCAAATCTCCCTCCAGCCAGAGAGAGAAGTTAGCCGCCCATTGGTCCTCAGCAGGAGAAGACGAGAGAAGCCCGATTGTCCTAGCGGCACGCCACCGCCAACAGTTACGAGAGAAGCCAGATTAGATTGTCAAGGGTCTCCCTTCCAGGGAAGTGAAGATTCCGTCGGCAGCAAAGGCCGCCTTCAGAAGGAGAGAGGTTTCCAGCCGAAACCGAGAGGGAAGCCGTCACAAAAGAAGGAATGTTTAGGACTATCTGAATAAAAATAAATAAATAAAGAATCCCTTGTGCAAACCCCATTAGTTAGCCAAGTTAATTTCGCGACCAACAATATACAATAAATGTTTTTTGATTTTATTTTCTCAAACTCAAAATTTTTATTAGCAGTTCTATCAGAAACATACATTCTTGGAAATTTGTCTACTGTCCGTTTTGAAAAGCGAGAACCACGACAACACAGATGATTCTACTCCCCAAAGGGGTGATACGCTGAGATGGGCACTTTCAAAAGACCTGTTTTTCTTTTAGTACCTGTTATTTTTGCAACAATATTTATTCTTTCCATAATTCTTTCCCGAAAAGCGCAAATAGAACGCAGCTACTAGTAAACTAACACTGATAAAAAGTAAATATCCTCTCTTTATTTCTCCTTAACCCTATTTTCATGAAATCCAAGGAGACCTGATGCATGCGCAAAAGCGTTGAAGGCTCTCGTAAACAAAACCGAACAGTAATTAACTCTCATTTTTAAATCAAAAAACATTAATTCTTTTTTCTTTTTTTTTCCATCATCAAGGAGAAGTTCATAATGGCATAGGCATGAATATTTACTAACTTTATTCCAAAATTCTAAGTATCAATAATTTGAAAGGAAAAGGCATTTTCAATATGATAAACCAAATTCAATCAACAACTGAAGACCTTACTCTTTATTAAGAAAATCTTAAATATTTACAGAAAGTAACAAAAAATATAATTTAAGAAAATACAATGCAATTTCTAAAGCTAGGCGAACACGGAGCAATTTGAGGCAATATTATTGGGACAAGATGGCCCAATTTGATTGCTGACAACCGGTATCAAGCACGAACACAGTTTTTCCTGAACCAATATTGCCCTGAATATGTATAGTTACGGCGCTTCTCACTAGGGAGAGCTAAAGAGAGAGCGTGTTTTCGTACAGAATTGCTATAGTATTAAACGCCGACCCTCTGTAGAAATCAATTACGATTCTTTCATTATCAATTGACAAAATGTTGTTGTTGGAATTATCTGTTTTGGGCCGACCCATTTTGCTGATTTTAAGCCTTGTTTCTCAAAGAAAATGGCCGGCGTGAGTGACTGAATTTCCGATGTTCAAAGTCCCGCCTCCTTCGACGTCAGCATTGTCACGTGATTTCATCTGTTCATTTGATTCGCTTTCGTACCAGCAATATTTTGCAACAACTAAAATTGGGGCAATATTGTTCCTTTTGTACCGACAATAAAATTGGGGCAATATTGTTCAGTTTGGGACAATAAAATTGGGGCAATATTGTTCAGTTTGGGACAATCAAATTGGGGCAAACGGTTGCCAGCAATCAAATTGGGCATGATTGTCCCAAAATATCGCCTCAAGTTCGCCCAGTAATGCAATGAATGGATTTCTAATGTCTGAAATCAAAGCATTGCTGGAAGAATAGTGACCATCTGAAAATTCGCAGGTTCCAATTTGGCATGTTCTCATTCACTTTCTACTTTTCTTCCATTTCTTTTGTAAAACCATATTGTTACATTTCACTTGTGAAGTCCACATAAAGTTTCCATCAATGTAATAATTTAGAATTAATAAGAATAATAATTGTATTAAGTCTCAAAAATTTTTTGTAAATAATTAATTGAACTATTTGTATAAATTAATTTATATAATCCAGATTTGTAATTTTTTTAATATTAATGGCTATTTGAGAATATTTTTTCTTTTCTAAGAATTTCCTTTAGTAGGTTAAATTATATTGGGGTTGGATCTAAGTTGGTCTGATATTTTTTAATTACTCTAGTTAAAGGGGTTGTGACATTCTGGTTAGGGTCACGTTCTCTGACCCTACCTTTGTTCTCCAGTGTAGGCCACCAATGGCAGATGGCATTTATTTTTATAGGGGATCAGGGCTAGCAAATCAGATCTGGTGATGGAGATTTATTTTTTGAAGATTGTGTTTTTTTTTTTTTTTTTTTGGAGACATATGCTGGTGACTCTTAAAAGTAAAACAAAAAGGAAAATGTGGTCCCTAGTCACAGGAGACATAAGTACCCTGAAAGTATAGGAGTGAGCTTTTTGGGAACATTACAGCTCCGAATACAAATCTGTTTTACTACCCTGCAACAGGTATTACGTTATAAACTTTAGTTAATTAAAGTAAGGAAAGTTTTTTTTTTTTGGATAATATATTTACAACTGACTGAGTATAGTAATTATAACTGAAGATAATGTTGGAGCAGGTAGTTGTAGCAAGATTCTGGTAAGAGAAACATTACATTTTATTTTGTTTTATATATACAGTCGGACCCCGATTTAACGAACCCCTATTTACCGAATTTCGCGATTTAACGAATTTTTCTTTCCCCCCGATTAAAATGAAGGCAAAAACCCCTATTTAACGAATAAGAAACCCCGAATTAACGAATTATTTCAACAGCCGAAAAAAAAATTTTTTTTTGTTAGTTTGGTTAAACATACCTAATGCAGCAGGATATAAATGATGCTGTATTTTCTTCTCTCCATAAAGTGAAAAAGAACTTTTTCGAGTCCGGAATCAAGGAAATTGTCAAACATTACTAATTACATACTTTAAAATTTCAAATTAACTAGTGCGTAATTATTCGCTGTATTATTAGCTGCTGAATAAAAAATGTACATTTTCTAATTATGGATATTTTTGTGTAGTTGCTTATTAGGGCCATAAGGTTAAGTGCAGAAATTTTTTTTTATTTTGGACTCCGATATTACAAATAACCCTCGATTTAACGAATAAAATTTTCGGTCCTGATGAATTCGTTAAATGGGGTCCGAATGTATATTTTTTTTTTGATTTGAAGGATTATAAACGGATTGGCATAGTTCCAGCCCCTATTAATGAATATTTGTTTGATCTAGTGATCATCCCCAAAAGCTTTAAATTTAAGTTAGAAAGAATTAAAATTTTTTTGTTAGATAATAGTAACTTTATTTTTGAGTTTATTATTTCTCAAATCTATCATTAATGTTACTTAAAAAAAAAAAAAAATGGTATTTTTTTTTTTTTTACAAACCTTATGCAAATAATTAATTAAATAATTTTTATCTTAACATCAAATAAATCCTGTTGTTGTTATTTGTTATAAACAATTATAAAATGGTGCTTATTTTTTTCTAATTAGAATCCTATAATTAAAAACCCCGATCAGTAGTTAATTTAAGTATTAAAAATAAATTTATGTGAAAAATTGAGATAAAGTTTTAGACAGTTTAGGACAAATTTATTTTGGATCTAAAAACCACGTGGGTCACACACTAATACTAGAATTTGACAGTAAAGTAATATCTACCAACTGAACAAAGTTCATCTGAAATTCTAATTTCCGAGAAATATGAGCAACAACCCATTTGTAATAATTAAAATGCTTACCTTGTAGCTCTGAGACGATGACATAACTTCTCTACTAAATTTTCCAGCTGCTTTTCTTTTTGAATAAAAGAAAATAAAAATCTGTTAATCAGAAAAAAGAAAATATTTTTATTCATGTATTCAATTCTTGAATATGGTTTAAATGATGATTTTGCACTACAGATACGTTCATGATTCTATTGTTACTGTAATAAAGAATAAAGGACAACAAATTACACTAATCAAATAAGTTAATTAACAAACTATGCAACATATTTAAAACAAATGAAAATATTTGTTTTTCATAAATATTCACAATATTTATCATAAAATTAGTAATTTCATATTAAAAATACTGAAGTCAGTCAATGATCAAACAAAACAAAGAAGTGAATCAGGTAATAATTAATCAAAACAAAATAAAATTAAGTTTAAAAAAAACTTGGCATTTTTTTTTTGTGCCATTAAGTTTTTAAAAATATAAGAAAGATTTTAACAAACCGGAACTATGGGGTCATAAAATGATTACTGGAGTCATAGTCATAAAAATTATGTCATTATGACTCTAACCTATTAAATAATGGTATACAATTATGTAAATATTTCAAAAAATATATAAAACCTCATCATTACGGCAAATATTTTTTATTTCAAGTTAATTCCTAAATCAGAATATTTTTGATAAATCTTTCTACAATAGAAATATATTACACTGATGGAAAATGAAAAATGAACACCCTGAAGCCTTGGTCCCAGAAGAATGAAATTTTATTCACACATTCTATAGATCGTACACTTTATACCTATAAGAACAAAGGAGACCTGTACCTTCAAAGCAGGTTTTAGGTTCCCTTAACACAAAAAAAAAAAAAAAAAAAAAAAAAAAAAAATTAAAAAAAAAAAA
>JAFIDM010000005.1:29399380-29424437 GCA_023159025.1 Thereuonema tuberculata
ATAAATAAATAAATAAATAAATAAATAAATAAATAAATAAATAAATATTGTGCATGCAATGGCTGATCGGTATCAAAATTCTTCTTTATGAGTTTAGTCTAGGTTTATGGGCAGTTTCACAATTGGAGTAAAAAACTGTGCTCTAAAAATCTAAAAAAATAATTTTACTAGACTTCACACTTCAGACTTTGGTAAACTTACATGCTTTACTAGATTTAGGTAACCAGATTGAGGAAAGAAAGAAAGGAAAAGGAAATAGGATAAAATTGAAGTGAATTACCCAATGGTTTCAGAACACTTTGTGTCTTCTACCAGAAGATAAAAACTGCCGCTTGCACCATCACCCTGTATTTTTTTATCTTGTAACATCCTGTATCTTAAATATCTTGTATCCTTGTTTGTGCAGTTCTTGTCCTATGAAGAACTTGCATACTGTTCTGAAACTGTTGGGCGGCACTCTGCTACTTCAATTTGACCAAGGAGATGCCGTTTATCTGATTCCCTTTTTCTTTATTTTAACAATGCACATACGTCAACTTATGGGCTGTAATGTACAATAATTTTGTTCTACAGAATATTTATCATATGGAGTAATACCCTCCCACATAAAGCACGAGTTTCCCTGGACTGCCTCCCTGCTATCGACACCCTTCTTTGGCCCACCATGTCTCCAGATTTGTTAATCATTGAACAGAAGTCAGACCAGCTGGGATGACAGCTTTGGCCATCAATGGGTGCGAGTGATCTGGAGTGGCAGTTGCAACAGCTTTGGAAGGATCTTTCATAGGAGAGCAATAGATGTCTCTGTGGCTATATCAAGCCAGTTTGGCTGCACATATCCACACTAAGGGTAGTATGTTCTAAAGGGACTATTGACCTGTATTGTTTTGCCCAAATAAACTGACTATTTGTTCTGATATTGTAATCACTTATTTGCATCATCATTCTCATTGCCTATGTCAAGTGTCATTCCATTTCAACTGCTGCTTCTGGGTGGGCTAATTTTTTGGGGAATGAGTTTGGAAAAAAAAAAAAAAAGTCAAAAGAAACAACTGCTTTTTATAGATGAAGTTCATACACAAATTTCACTTTAAATTTTACAATAAAAGTACTCCACATCTAAATCCTTTGATCTATTTGTGCGATTCTGCCCTCAATTTCAGTGTAAAAAATGTTTCACAATATAAATCCATAACCTATTAAAGAAGAGACAGATCCTCTCTGTAAAGAATCTGTACTTAAGAAAACTGAGTAAATCAAAATGTATTCAGAATACTAATTATTTAGGTAATAAGTTACTTACTTTCTTAAACGAGGCCAATTTCAGTAATGCATGACAAGTATACTTTGCAATCCCAAAATCCTGAAAGGCCATAGGACCAAATCCATGATCAACAAGGACATCGATATTACTTTTAATAATATCTATTTCAGCCCTAAAAATCCATGAACAAAGAGATTAATTCAAAGAAATGAGTAATTTCTACTTTAATTCCATGATAAAAATTTGACATGTGTGAAAATCATTTGTATTTCATTACAGAATTAGAGAATAATTTTTTTAAAGCATTGGAGGTTGGGGGAACCCTTAACAAAACTACATATTGTAAACAAATTATAGTTGAAGCAACTAATTTTTAACTACATGTTCTAAACAAAATATACAGTGACTGCTCAGTTGAAAGTGGACACCTGCCATAGTGGAACAACCCATACAAACTCTGGCAATAATTTGAATATATTCGTTATAAAACAACACGATCATGTATAGTTGGAGTCATTTGGCGTCTAACCACGTGCTGAGATAAAAGGACACCATCAAAGCAGCTGAGCAATTTTCAATGTGGAGTAGTCAAAGGCTGCCACATTAGTGGCCAGAGTGTGCAAGCCATAGGAGTGACTGAACTTGCCAAAGTCAACCGTGGGTGCTATTATCACGAAGTGGAAACATGAACGAGTGGAAACACGTCGTCATAGAGAAGGGCCCTCAAGCAGTTGGTACGACAGAACACGGCTGTTCCAGCGGAACAACAGTGGCAGAACTTCCAGCAGGCAACTGGAACAATTGTCAGTAGCATGACGATTCGTCGGGAGCCTTGCCTTAGGTTACACCAGTAGGGTTGCTGACCACAAGCCTAACATCACCCCTGTAAACGCCCAGCGTCATGTTGCCTGGTGTAAGGAGCAATGGTCTTGGTCGATGGACTACTGGAAGAGCATTATGTGGAGCAAAAAATCACGCATCACACTGTACCGATCAGATGGGTGTACCCGAGTCTTGTTTGCCAGGGGAGCGGTTGCTACCCGAGTGTGTTATCCCAGCAGTGAAGTTTGGCTGTAATGGTGTTGTCGTGTTTCTCCTGGTTTGGACGTGATCCGTTGGTTGTGATTGAAACATGGAACATTGCATCCTCACAGTATCTGGACATTCTAGACAATTCCATGCTTCCTACGTTGAGGTCGCAGCTCGATGAAGGGCCATTTGTGTTCCAGCATGACAATGTGCCGTGCCATAAGGCCAGTGTTGTCAGCACCTGGTTTCCGGAGAATAATGTTCATGAACTTCAGTTGCCCACCTAAAGTCCAGACCTCAACCCTACTGAATATCTGTGGGATGAATTGAGCGTCGGATTTGTGCGCATCCAATGTGACCGCAACAAGCATCCAACTTGTGCAGGCTTTGAAGGAGGAGTGGGCAAAAATACCGGTTGCTTGCTATCAGAAACTGGTGGAGAGCATGCCTCGTCATATGGATCATGTCCTTAGGGCAAAAGACCTTAGAGCAGTATGAGCTATTAGATACGCTGTAAATAAAGCGTCTTTTCCATACCACAGGTGTTTACTTTCAATTGAGCAGCAGGTAGTGTAGTTGGAATAACTTAATTTTTGAATGCCTTAATGATAAGTGTATATAAAAAGTAAATAATGGAAGGAAAAAAAGGGAAGGAGGGAAAGTTGTTCATTTACAAGAGTGTTTTTTTTCAGTTGATAGCATGTAGTTTCTTGGTTAGTGGCCTACATTCACCAAAATCAAGAGAGATCTTTCTTATAAGCAGCTTCTATGAAGATTTCAGCTTGATTTGTTTTTTGAGTTACTGAATCACAGATGAACAAGGAAAGAAGGTTTTTAGCCTCTAGCTGCTTCTCTACAGGTCAGATAATACAAAAATCAGCAGGGATCTTCCTTATAAAAGCATATAGTTATCTTTTAAACTTCAGCTAAGTTGGATACATGGTTTTGAGTTCTGCAATTATTACTTTTCAACAATTCCTAGCTCCTTAATTATTCTTCAGATATGTACAAAAATCAAGAGATAATTTCATATCCTGCAGTGTTTAAAAGCACGAATGGGGCAGCACTCCTATGCCATTAAAAATAATGATTTCAATTATCTCACTATAGGCCAGACAATAGCTCTTAGCCATTCCTTGAACACTGATCAACAAAAAGTCATCTGCTATGAGAAACACGATTTCAAAAGGAAGTGTAAGGAATCCTTTTATATCCTAACTGATAAATATTGCTATAATGACAACCTGTTTGTGATAACCATCCCCCAATACGGCTACCATAAGAAACCTCGCCCTGCATAACAACACCCTGTCCCTCCCTTTCCTGCTTGGTTCCACTTTGACATTATTGTTGTTTTTATTTTTGTTCCTTCCCAGCTACCGTTTCAATATACACTTTTTTATTATTAAAGAGTGATAAAGATTGATAAACTTTAACTAAATTTTGGTCAATTTAATATCTTAGCTTATCCTTTAAACCTTTCATGCATGATCGGCAAAAAAAAACCCTCGCATTATTGTTAAAATTTTGACAGTTTTAATGTTTTTCTTGCTCCTCACGCATTCTTTCATTCATCTTCGTGGTTTCCAGTTTTTCTCTTCCCCCAATTGGACCGCCCTCAAGCGAGGAGACAAGTGGCAGTGACCCACCCCCAAAAATGACAATGGACCAGCCCCAGCACACGAGAACGGATAGACTCTCTGGTATTTGTAATGTTGATATTTTGAATTTGTATTTGATCACTTGAAAAAAGAGCGTCTTTGCTCAGAAAGTACTAGTGGAAATGTATTTTGTTTAGTTATGTTTATAAATTTTATTTCTATATTTGAATATGTGGTGGCCTCAATTTCCTTTGATTTATTGATATAGATAAAGTAATAATGTATAAAAGAATCAGATCACACTAAAATCTAAACACCACAAAGTTTTATAAGTTCAAAATCGACCAAATAAAAATAAAAGTAGATACAATAGAGGAACACTTCTTCCTTTTCACTTAGAATCATACACACATTTCTACTTCCATTAAAGAAAGTTTCTACAATGTCAAAGAAATGTTAAAAAAAAAAAAGAAAATTAATCAGTTAATCTCCTTTACACTTAAGGGAGAGTTCTCAACACACAATTAAATAATGGTTAAATAGATGATTTTGTTTAAAATTGTCACAATTTGTTTTTCTTTTTTTCTAAGGAAAGTTTCAATGTCAGATACGAAATAATTCAGATAAAAAAAAAAAATTAATACTGAGAAAAGTCAGTTCACTTTCCTTTGGTTTAAGAATATTTTTAAATATTGAATTATGCCTTTTTTAGATGAAACATTAGTGTCGAAGAGACAAAATTGGAAAGTTTGCTAGCAAGATTTGTATGTAAAACGCAAAAATAGGCCTATTGGGATTTGTCACTTACTCTCTTTATTTTTGATAGCGGAACACTGTGGGATCCCAGGTTAACAACAAAACGGCTGGTTTCCTCGTACATCTCCGAAGCACTTATTACTGTAGGAGAGAAAGCACCCCACCGGAGTGACATAACACAGGACCAAGAAGCGACAGCTCCTTGTTGCACCAGAGATGAAGTTTGCTCGGATGCGACTGTGCACCCGGTGTTCATTCTTGGCAGTCACTGGGATGGCGATTCTTATGTTCTGATATTTGACATTTCAGGAGAACACTTCTGAAATACTTGATTAAAATATATGCCGTTACAATCGTATCCATGTTGTACTGTCGGCCACCGAAACTACATACCCACCATTCTAGCTTAAAATTAAAAATATAAATGGAAATTAAAATGAAAATGAAATGAAAATGTAGAGACTACATCATGGCCGACTAAGCGATTCAACGGCTCCGATCTCTCTCCTAAATTTCCAAAATCAAGAAAATGAAAGAAAAACCCCACATGCTGTGAGAAACCAATAAAAAAATCAGCTACAATATTATGGAGATAAATGATACAATGTAGCAGAAAGAGAAGGAAGCATGAGTACGCAAAAAAATAAAAAATAAAAAAAAAAAATAAAAAAAAAAAAAAAATAAATAAATAAATAAATAAATAAATAATTGAGAAGAAATTGGAAAAAATAAGAATTGGAAAATAAAAGCAAATTAACTAAAAGCAAGGAAGAAAATCACAAAAATAAAAATAAGGTAAAAGAATAAAGATGTGCCGTTTCAGGTCATCCAGTTGCTGTGGCATATGAGGGTAGAGAGACAGCATCCTAGATGAATCCCACAAAAAGAAGTCTAAGATGCTAAATCTGGCGATTGTGGAGGCCAGAGCTGCAATAGCAAATCCTCATTTCTGGTACGGCTGATCCAACATCCAAGAAGGGTATCATTCAGGTATTTGCAAACATTCAGGTGGAAATATAGAGAAGCACTATTCTGTTCAAAGATTATGTCAGGAAGATCTTCCTCCAACTGAGGCATAAGCTATTCTGTTATCATGTCCAGGTAGGAATGGTCAGTGATAGTAGATTCCACAAAAAGAAGGGACTGAACACTTTTTTATCTGCTCTTTGCACCAAACATTCACTTTTGTTGAGTCTTTCACATGCTCCACAATTGCATATGAGTTTTCTATGCCTCAGATCATGAAAATTATGGCGATTGACTTTCCCCACTAAGGTGGAAGATCGCCTTGTTGCTGAACACTAGCCTGTCAGTGAATCCATCCTTGGCTCTGCATTTCAATGCAAAAATCATGATGTTGCCGCTTGTCAACTTGTAGTGCGCGCAAGAGCTGCAATTTATATGCTTACAGGACATATGCTTTCGTAAGATTTGCCCTACTGTGGGTTTTGGCACTTGCAGTACTACATCAACCCACGTTGTCAATTAGACTACTTTTATATAAACTCGGATCCTGTTCACTACAGCGTTTGAAGTCTGTAGATGGCCTGGATTTTTTTTCCAAAGCATAAACAGCCGATGGGTTTAAACTCTTTCACCCAATGAGCCAAACACTTTCTATATATTTTCAGATCAAGCTTCCCGAATTTGGTCTGAAAATGTCACTGCACTGCCATGACAGTTCTTATTCATGTGAATTCCATCACTCAAAATGCTAAACCCTTGTTCAAAACATGGGCGTCTACATCGGAAAGAGACCCTTAGGTCCTTGTTTATCAGGCTCAATGAGCATAGAAGGCGTTAAAGGGCTAATTTGCAATATAATACAGCTGCTCATGTGAAAAAAAAACCAGGGCATTGTCTTAACTTTGATGAGGTACTAATCCTTAGCCATCACAAGGACACAAATTTGAGAAAACTTGTCATTTTTGGATTCTTAAAAGGATCATATAACCTCGCTTTTTGATTAAAACTTCTTATTATATTTATTAATGGCTTCAATTTTAAGGTTGTTGTTGTTTTTTTTTTAAATATTTTCTCCCTTGATAATTATAGAAAGGTCCAAGGATTGATTGAGAGACGATGGTTCAATCATTGATCTGGGAGTGATTGGGCTAGTTTGATTGGTTAAAATATAATGACAACTCCCATAAAAAGGAAACTTCTAGTTTTTCTCTCTAGTGCATCCGAGGATGACCACTATACTAGTGGTTGAAACATGTAATGCATTTTAATTGTAGATATTTTTTATTTTAATTGAGCGAGTGTGTTTTAGATGTGTTTTACAGAAACAGATTAGTGAATTCAAACTGAAATATAATTTATATAGAAAAGAAAAGGGAAAAAGATACATTTAAAAGGACAATAATAAATTAACAAGTAATAATTAAAGTAATTTTCAAAAAAAAAAAAAAAATTAATTGATATCTCACCCAGCAGCCATAGACAAAAGCACAACAGCAACTTGACTTTTTTCAAGAGTTGCATTAGGAAGTTTCATTGTAAAATGTTCCCAGAAGATCTGAATTAAACTCCTAGAAATATGTCCCATCTTCATAAATGATTCAACCTGAAATACATATTAATAACAATTTCTTAAAGTATTTTAAATATTACTATCAGCTAAAGGAAAAAGAAAATCAAATTTGGCAGCTACATGCATCTTGATTTTAATGATAAATAGTGAAAATATCTTTACCAGATTTTCCAAAGACTTCAATTCTTCCACTGTTGCTCCCAATGCCAAAGAAATAAGGTTTTCCGACATTATCAGTGCATTTGTTCTAAATTAAAAACATATAGAAATCTTCTGAAACTTCAAAGATAATCACAATATGCAAAAAATTTATAAAAGTCAAGTTCATATTTTAAAAATATTTATATTATTTAACAAAGTTTTTAATAGGATCAGACTAGCTCTTAAAACATAAATGCAATAAAGCAATCAGTAGAAGCAAGATTTTTCGGTGTTATTTTTTGCAACATTTCGATGTTTAAAATGGAAAATTCCTTGTTATTTACAATGACATACAACGCATATACAGTCGGACCTCTATTTAACGAACCTCTATTTTGCAAATTTCTCTATTTTGCGAACTTTTCTTTGGAACCAAGAACATTTTGCTAATTTCTTCGTAAAATAACCTCCAAATAGCGAAGTGCATTTTCTATTTAACGAACTTTTTCGTGGAATCTTATTTTTTTTCTCCTTGAAATGTTTTTATTATTAATATTCCCTTAGAGGAAATGAAAGAAATGTGGATACAGCTGAGGGAAAAAGAAGAAATTAACGATGATATGCTGATTGATGATTATCTTTCAATTGATTTTGAAGTTGAGACCTTGGAAACACTAACTGAATCGGATATTTTGGACAGTGGGAAAAATAAAAACAATACAGCTATGAATTGCGATGAAGATGATCAAAATGAAAATGATCATGATGCAGAAATCAAAAAACCTTCGTATGATGAAATGTTTAAAATCATTTGAAACAATCCGACGCAGATTACAATTTGAAGAAAATACGCCTGAAGACTTTTTGGTGCATTGCAAAGATGCGAGACGTATTATGAGCGAAAACACTTTTTCAAAAACAAAAAAAAAAACTAAAAAAAAATTAAGACTTTATTAGTAAAATTTAAGTACGCATGTGGTAATGTATGCTTATGTCATTAAAATTATTATTTTTGTAATAATATTTATTGTTTATGTATTTTAAATCTGTTTCATGTACTTTAAAGTAATTTTAAAAGGTGAATCTCTATTTAACGAATTTTCCATATAACGAACTTTTTTTCGGGATTTAGCGACTTCGTTAAATAGAGGTCCGACTGTATATAATACCAGAATTTTCAAATTTAGTAGTAAACAAAACAATTAAAGTTTTAACATTTATAATTTAAACTAAATACTAGAATGAAGGGTAATTTTCTAGAGAGCATTGATGACTATATTAACAAGATGCAGCTAAGAGTAGCAAAAGTTAGCTAAAAGGAACCAAACTTAACTAAAAGTAACCAAAGTTAGATAGGTTTTTCAAGTATTTCATATCTAATCAGCAGATTATTCATTATTGATACCTTCTGGTAAATTAAAAAATAATTACATGACACATAAACATAATGGATACCTCAGTCTACTCATCTGAAAGTCAATAAAGTTTCAGCATTTTCTGGCTTAAGACTCATCTGTCACTCACTTTTTTGAGAAAGACCTCTCAGTGTCAACACTGGATCATGGGATCCAAATTAATTTCAGCACTGCCACAGAAAACATTGGATGTTCAGATTTAATTAAGCACAGTAACTCAATGACGTTCACCAACTGTGTATGAACTATCTTGCTGCTCCTTCACCAGGTTCTTCAGAATGAGGTAATCTTCCAGGAATTCAGCCTCACTTATTTCCTTCAGGAATAGCAATTTCTTTTGGTGCACTGTAAGTGAAGAAATTTTCTCTCGTCGTCACTAAAGGAAACCGCATCTTTCAAGTAAAGACTTTGCTGGATCTTTGGCAAAAACTTCCTTAAATTTATGAGAGTCTGTTTTACGTGCGCAAATAAGCAATTGAACGGCGAGATAGTTCGACGCACTTAATTAATAAAACTGCTTAAAAATAAAACTATATACATGTTAAAAAGCACTACCATTCTTGGTTCAATAATATAGAACCTTTGTTGAGCGAGGGAATCTTAAAAAACATACTTTATATAGCAGATTCTAAAACACTTGTGAAATTTAAAAATCAAGCTCCCATGTGACATGTGTAGGAGTGAGGATTGTGGGAAATCAATTGGAAGGGTCGATATTGTGATTCTGGATATTGGATGTTGTATTCTTGGATTTTTTTTCTTTTTCTTTAAACCATATTGCTGCATATTTTGGACTGAGAGATACTCATTATAACATAGCAGTAACTTCTCCCAGCAACAATACTCTACAAAAACTACGTAATCTAATTAAATTTTCTCCGCAGCAAAGTGATCCCACGTCGCAAAAAAGACTAGTCTACTCGATTCCATGTACACACAAGAACCAATGTAGGTATCTCAGAGAAACACTTCAGAAAATGTCCACTCAAATTTCGCAGCGCAAATATGCAATCAAAACTAAAAATTTAAATTATAACATCACCAAACACGTACATGAATTAAAACACAAAATCGACTTCAATCGAGCCACCATTGTTTGTAAAGAAAACAATAATTTCTTACGAAAATGTAAGGAAACTTACTTTATCCTCACTGACCCCCGCTGTTATAATGAGCACCTCTCAGTCCAAAATATGCAGCAATATGGTTTAAAGAAAAAGAAAAAAAATCCAAGAATACAACACCCAATACCCAGAATCACAATATCGACTCTTCCAATTGATTTCCCACAATCCTCACTCCTACACATGTCACATGGGAGCTCGATTTTTAAATTTCACAAGTGTTTTAGATTCTGCTATATAAAGTATGTTTTTTAAGATTCCCTCACCCGACAAAGGTTCTATTTATTGAACCGAAACTGGTAGTGCTTTTTAACATGTATATAGTTTTATTTTTAAGCAATTTTATTAATTAAGTGCGTCGGACTATCTCACCGTTCAATTACTTAAATTTAGATGCACAATTGCAATACTTCTCTTAATATTGCTTCTTGATCTTCCCTTTTAAATAGTGATAATGCTGAAAGTATTGATTTAGCTCTTTGGAATAAATTCCTGATGAGAGCAGCTCTAGTTTCTTTAGCAGGTCACATAACTTGGAATGAATGAAATGGGATAGGAAGTGCCTTCCAAGAAACTGATCACTATCATAATTTCTGTGCAGCAATTGGAAACAAACATCGCTTGCACTTTCACAATGTTAACTTTCTCCTCTGTCATATTTTTTTTTAGGAATTTCACTTCTGAGTTTTCTTCGAACTCATCAAAGAACTCCAAGATATCCTGAAAGTAATCATATAATATAATATATATATATATATTTCGAACAGGCAAAACTCAAAGCAAGATTTCAATCAATCTTTTGCAAATTTAGAAAAAGTAAATATATAACAGCCTTGAACCATGTGTTCAATTGTGTTATAACTGGAAGCAGAAACAACTTCACTCTTTCTGAATTATACTCATACTTCTGTCTATAGATGAAAGATACCTGTGCCTTTGCATTCTTGTATTTAAAAAGCTTACTTTCACGTTAGATACTAGATTGTTCAACTCATCTAAGCCATTTTGAAGTTAAGTACCAATATTGTTTACTTTGTAGGTCCAACACTCAACATATATTATGCTTTCTGTGACTAGACCCTGAAGAGTGTTCATAATTTGGTCTTCTTGTCAACAATAGCTCTTGAAAATGAAGCAGCATTAGCATTATCAAGCACCACAGAATCCACCAATATTACTGTAGGTTCTGCTGACGGTTTAAGAATAGAGAATATGTTGAAAACACAGTTATTCATTTAATCTGTTGTTTCATCTAAGCTAAGATAAAAATGTGCTGATCCTTCACCAGCCCTTCTTTCTCCTTCTTATTCTTAATTAGAGGAATGTACTTCTTCCACAGCCAGTCTGCTGAAGGAAGGTCAACACTGTCTTTAACATATTTATCCATCCACTTGTGGAAGTTGGAGTTATCTAACTTTTAAAAGGACCACCTGCCAGAAGCAACACTTCTGCCATTTTAACATTAACATTTTCTTTCTCGTTTTTCCCTTCTTTAAAAACTTCTGATTCTGACATGGTTAACTGTCTTTTTGGCACAACTGATTGCTTTTCACTGTTCAAGTGTCTCGTTTGTCACGGACATTTTGTCGTGCCCCTTTTTTTTTATTTATCTCTATTTTTAACTCATTTATTTCATTCTCTTTCTTATTTATTATTTTAACTGGAAAAGTTTTTCCTTTTGTTTAATTTAATAAATTTAATTTATAATATAATTTTCCCCTCTTTTCTACTTGCTTTTGCCCAGTTACCATGACAACCTTTCTTTTTCTTTATTGTGCAACTGGATGTTTCCCATGAGAACTTGACCACTCCTTTCTTTTTGCACTCATTACTGTTTGACCTCTTGTCTTTGGCTAATTCCTACTGTCTTCTATCATCTTTAACCAATTATTTTAGGCTTTTATTTTATGTGGGGAAACCCCCCTCCCCTTTCGTCTTTAGATCAATTTGAAATATACTCAGAGATCGTCTTGGCTTCACTCTTGTAAACACAAAAAATATAGTCTCCTACCTAAAAGGATGATATCGTTTAGGTTAGAGACTCCTAGTTTTATGGACTATGAGCGGACGGGCTAATTTTAACTGTACTTTCTTTCATTGCCAAGTGAATGTGATCAGGAAACACTGGAATTTTTGAAACGTCATTGTGTGTTGTTTGGGCTTCAATAAATCATAAAATCTGGCAGACGAACAAAACTACGGTTCAAACTTCAGATAACCAGTAACTGTAAGACTAGGACAATGCTATGAATAAGTTTATCCCCATTTTTCTGTTGATCAGATTAGCAAGACTAATGCAATTGGAAATCAGTCATCAGAACTCTCAATCACATTCCGTCAATTGCATTTCTCCAGAACTGTAATTTCTGTATTCATTCATGTTTCAATTCTTATTAAGGACTATGCTGATCATCTTACTGTGCATTTCTCCTGCGCTAGCTGCATTATTCTTTTTTTAACTTATTTGAGTGTGATTTCCACATTATATTCTATTTTATTCCTTGTTTATTTTACTCATTATTATCTTTGTAGGTTTATCCATTTTATAAAACTTGTTTATTGTATATTGAGTCAAGATTTATTCAAGGTTATCTATTTTATTCATTTATTTGACCATGTTTTATCTTGTTCCATTATCTCCTTTGCATCTATCTTCTGATTCTTTTTGAGCCCAGCAGGATTAGAATAAACATTACTAACTTACACAAGACAAGTGCACAAGTCTCTCCGTTCATGATCACGTGGCAACTGCAGAACTTGCACATTAATGTATTGTTTTCACTTAAGTAAGGCTGCCATGTTTTCAATTGCTCAAAAGGAAAATTCATACTTAATTATGTGCAAATAAAAAAAAATTATTTCAAGCACTGAAAATTATTTATATGAAACAAAAAAAAAACAAAAAACAAAAAAGACGAAAATCGTAGGTTATGTATTACTAATTCGATGTACGCACAGCAACCTCTACTGCAAAGCAATTTCGATATTTTTTTTTTAATTTTTTGCATTTTTAACATACCTATGTACTGTTATTATTATTTTTACATTATTCACATTTTTTATATCATCCATCTCCAAAAGTGGCCTTGGACAAGAAAAAAAAAATTTGCGGTTGCATTGTTTTTTTTTTTGCTCCTTGATAATTCTCTTTACCATCAAATGGAACAAATTTGTAGCAATAGCCGATCTTCCAAGCAATTCACAAATACATATTCCATCACCCTGACTCTTTAAAATAGTGAAAAAGTTCCAAATTATCCCTCTAGCTTTACAGTAACCTGTTCTTATGACACTGCCATATTGCTTTCTGCAACTAGAAGTTCCAGGATTGCTAAGTGATCCATTTTTTTTTTTTTTTTTTTTTTTTTGTGTGTGCCACATATGGCGATTCTTCTTTCTTTGTGCACACTTTAATATTTAGTACTTCAAAATAATTTATTAATATTTTTTTTCATCTTCTTGTTAAAATAATATTCTTTTTTCCAAAAAGCCTTGGTGGGCCACAGCCTTTATATCAGTGGGCCGCATATTTATAATCAAAACATTCTTATTACAATTACATTTAGTAATGTTTTCTAAATTTATGAAAGTAAATTTTTATTTAAAACATTTTCTATTCCTTTATTTTTTGCTTATTTCTTTGTAGTAGTTACACATTGCAGTAACAGAAGATTACATACTGAATAACTGGAAAGGCATTTGTTTTGATCTTTGATACGATTATCAACAGAAATTAAAAACTTGACAGAAAATCAAAGTGTTTTCCATTGTCTTACAATAAATATATTTTGCGTAATTTCTTTTAATTAGTCAAGTAAATTTATATGACAATTAAAATGATAGTAAGTAAGAAATCTTGCTACAGCATCTTCTACATTTGTTAATTTAGATTATATTATGTATGAAATTTTACCAACAAATTTCAGCTTAGAGATTCCACTATTAATCAATTAATTCCAAACGCTGAATTTTAAATTAAAGAATAGCAAAATATGCACACAAAAAAAAAGGTTCCTCACCTCTCACAACTTGATGAGGATTTCATATATAATTTGATATAAGCATTTACTACAGCTTCTTTGATGCTACTTTCTTTTGACCAGATTAATAGCAGCATTTTTCGCACACCAATTACAGCAATTTTGATTCCAAATTCTGTTGCAACAACAAAAAATTCTATAGCTTCAAGAACATCCGAAGGCTGGGACGATCCTAGAAGCTTACATATATCAGGAATGGCTTTATAAATGAGACTGGCAAATTCCACTGAATCCTGCAATTATAAGGAAAAAAAAAAAAACTGAAAAAAAAAAAATAGGAATAAGAAAACTTACTTCTAAATAAATTTGCTTTTGCTTTTCTGTATCATTAAGTTAACATAAAATTACAACAATCATCATGGCAACAGAATAACAATCTTATTTAGTCAATATTTTTTTACCAAATAAACATTAGTCAGAAAGCAAGAGATGGGCTGTAAAAGCTCAGCTTGTAAATTCCTCAACCAGAAATTTAAAAAGTGTAATAATGAAAGCATATCAAAAACTTTTATAGTTAAAATTTGTATTTCCTCTAGACCATTCATTTTAATTTATTATGTGCCTTCATAAAAAATTAACACTAATAAAAATTGACACACCATAAAATAGTAATCTGTATGCTAATACGGAGATTTAATGAGTGTTTTATTTGGCTACTTACAAATGTGCTGTCACGGAGGAAAAAAATAAATAAATATCCATTAACTAACTATGTTCCCTAATTAAAGAATTACCTCCTCCATGAATCAAGGTGTAACTAAAAGGAAAAGCACTCTGCTACCAAAATCTTGTCACAGAGAATTAATGAGGCAAAAACAATGCAGTGGAAATACACCTGAGATCAGGCCGTCCGGATCTACCTACTACTATGGCCGAGCAATTTGCAATCAAATTCTAAAGTTGTATCTTGACATGGACGTTATCTACGAAACTGTGAGAGCTGGAGACGTGGGCCTATAGACATTATTCCTTATTAAGACCCCCTTAATCTATTTTTTTACTTCAATGGATCACTTTCACTATTAGGCCATGTCCCTATGCAGGCTTGCTGTTGTCCTTTTATGTTTTTCACTAATTTCTAGCACCGATTAAAATAATATAGCAAATAATACCACAGTAGAGGTGAAAACATGCAAAGATCGGAAGCAATATATTAGGAAGTGAAAGAAAAACTGGCCTGAAGAGAATGAGAAAGAAAAGACAGGAACAATATACGACTGAGATGATAAAGTTGAATGATCCAAAAGATAGTGAATTTGAATAGAGGAAGTATCTGACCTAAAGGATCTAAGAGATAATTGACAAAGAAAATTAAAATGGATTGGAGATCCACACTTATAGTAAGGCAGAAAGATCTAACTATGTTAGTTCTAATAAAGAGGATTAATAAATAAGGCAATAGAAATGTTGTTGAAGTAGCACCAAGTTTAGGCTGATTGGTAAAACCAGGTGTAAAAAAGGAAGAATAATTAAAGCAACAAGGACTGTTGAGTCATAAGTTAATGAAATAAGAAGAAAAGTGGAATTCTCTAAAAGAAAATGTTAAAATAAAAAGACACCAAGTGCAGGGATTTTAGAAATGTGTTTGCCAGTGATGAAAAGAAGCAGAAAAACTTATTGCTTGTGTTATTATGACCATTCTATCTGACAAACCACCCAGGTAAGTGACTGAACTGACTGCAAGATAGATGGAAAGAAAAACCTCATGATCAGAGAATGGTTGCCAAAAAAGGATACGGAAGAAATCCAGAGATGGATGAAGGAGTACTTGATAGAGATAACTGCAAAGATTAGGAAGCTTAACAGAAGAGGAACTAAGGATGTGCTGACCATGCTGAAGATTTGAGGATTATTTAGTTCCAAGTGATGTAAGCACACAGCATTTAATTTTTACAGAAAGAGTAAGAATGCATAACAGAATTGGCCTAACCAGTCAAACGAAAACGTCCCTGCATGTACGCTCACAGGTCAGAAAAAAGACTAACTCAAGCAGGTTAGCAAATTAGTAATGGCAGAAGCACAAAAATCTATGTCTGGCCAACCCCAATTGAGGAAAGTACGTGAACACAAGAATTGTATCAAGGGTACAAATGGAAAACCGCTGTTTCCCAATAGATGACGCTAGCAGTAAACGCTGGTCAGAAATGTCACATGGCAAGGTTGGGCATCTGTCAACAACTCCTCAACATTAGATTTGTGAATTTTTATCGGAGTCATATACTTTTTTTCTGCGCAGATATGTCGAAGTTTGAGCCAAATCAGTGTCATTTGCAGGAAGTTTTGCTTTTTGTCTTCAATTCAAAAACATTTGCAGCTGAGGCGCATCAAATGATTGTAGAAACTTAAGGTGAGGCTGTTATTAGTGAAAGAACGTGTCGCGAATGGTTTCAACGCTACAAAATGGGCGATTTCGGCATGGAAGACAAGGAGCGTCCCGGATCGGTGAAAAAGCTTGAAGACACAGAATTGGAGGCATCACTGAACCAAGATTCAGGTCAAACGCAACAAGCACTTCAAGATTCATTGGGCATGACTCAACAAGCCATTTCACATCATTTACAAACCTTGGGAATGATGAAAAAGTAAGGAAATTGGGTGGCCTTACAAGTTGAAGCCAAGAAACATCGAATGGCATTTTTTTCACGTGAAAACAGCTTCTCCAATGACAAAAAAGGAATGGTTTTTTGCTTAGCATTGATACTGGCGATGAGAAGTGGATCCATTACGATAATCCAAAGCAAAAAAAATTGTGGCATTACTTCGGCCATGCATCAACAACAACAGTCAAGCTAAACATCCATGGCTCGAAAATCATGCTGTGTATTTGGCAGGACCAGCTTGATGTGGTGTATTATGAGCTGCTGCAACCGGGTGTTACCATCACAGGAGCTCACTACCGAACACACCTAATGTGTTTGAGCCGAGCATTGAAGGAAAAACGGCCAGATTATGAGCAGAGATACAACAAAGTGATTTTGCTGCACGACAACGCTCGGCCAATGTTGCTCAGGTTGTGAAAACCTACTTGGAAACACTGAAATGGGATGTCCTACCCTCCCGCCGTATTCTCCAGATATCACCTCTTCCGACTACCACCTATTCCGATCAATGACGCATGGCCTGGCTGAGCAGTACTTCCGTTCTGAAGAAGCCAAAAATTGAGTCGATAAGTGGATAGACTCAAAAGACGAGCAGTTTTTTCGACGCAGAATCTGTATGCTGCCAGAAAGATGGGAAAAAGTTGTGGCTAGCGATGGACAATATTTTAAAGAATAATTATATAATCATTTTCCCACAAAGGCTCAAATTCTGAAAAAACAAAAAACACACACACACACACACACAAAAAAAAAAAAACCCTGCGGTTTTCCATTTGTACAATTCACATTTGATGGGAAAATCATTATCTGACTATGACCATTTTGACTGCAGCAAAAGTTAAATACAGTAGTGCTGTATAGCTATGGAATAAATGTTAATCATTAACTGATAAGAGCATACATTCATATTCTTTCTTGCCAATTAATAGAAGCAATCGAGGTGGAACTGTACCCTAATTTGTCAAATTTTGGTTAAAATGACTGATAAATAGTATAAATACCTTAATTAGACAAAGATTGTAATAGGAAATCTGTAATACTCAACTTCAGCTTGCCAAGAGCTAACAAGTTCAGAAGGCTTTTGCCACAGGCCCATTCCAATAAACAAAAATAGATTCAAGATTTAGAAACACTTTTTTATGTTAGCCTAATGTTGATGTGAAAGAAAATATAAAATAAAAACACCAAGCAAGAGAATTAATGAAAGAAGAATGAATGAAGAATTTATAAAACTCTTAAATACATACCTCTAGGTATTTAACCAAACCTTTCTGATTAACTAGTGGATCACTCTTTGGAGGATTATCAATTTCATTTTTTTCTGTCCCAGAATTTTCATTTTCAGCTGTGAATAAATAAATAAATAAAAAATGTTGAAGGTAAAACTGAACAATATAATAATGAATTAATTATTTAACTTTAATTAAAATTATCATATAAATTAATACATGAACAATTGCAAAATTTTATAAAAATAAAACACTTTAAACATACAACTGCTACTTTATGACACAAATTGCTCTTTCATTAGTGTTGTATTTAGAAGATTCAATCCTTAATTAAAATTATATGTAAAGCACTTTTGCTACAATTATTAGAAATACAACTGAAACTAAAAAAAAATAATATATATTATTATTAAATGTTAAATGTTTCTTTAATTAACCATTAGGGAACTTTATTTAAAATAATTCCGTGAATCAAGGTAAAAAAAATGAATGAAAACAGCTCTGCTACCATCTCGTTTGGGATTACGAGCAACCGAAAGATAATAATAATAATCGAAAGGATAAATAGTAAATAAAAGCTAAGATAAGTAAAGTTTAATAACATGAATTTTACTGTAAGGCTAAATGTAAATACATATAGTAGACAATCAAAACAAGGGCTTAAGGCTCACTGAGAAAGCACAAAGTTAACTTAAATGAACATAGAAGGTGTCTTCTCGATAGTCTTTCTTTTGTGAAAATGTTCAAGATAAAATTAAATGTCAATTAAACGAAAAACTTCAAAAGTCAGAAGTAGTGCTGATTGAACGTACAGTTTCACACTTATTAAAAATGAATTTGCTAGCAAAACGAAATAGGCCTTTACAAACAGTCACTTACGCGCATCATTGCTGCTTGCAATACACCATGGGATCCCAGGTTTGAATTAAGGCATCCAATTCACACGCGGATGCACATTACACAGGTACCGTCGTCGGATGGATCAAAACACTTCACTGTATTGAGTCACTGTAGCACTTTTAAAATACATATCACTGGCGCTTATCTCAGTTCATAGATTCTGATGCGGCGGTCAAGTCGCGGAGGTGGGTTTGGCACTGCTCCGCAGGGTAATTCGGCGTCCAGCAAAGTACTACAATCGCTGCCTTCTCAGCAATCGTTACGGGTTAGCAGGCTGCAAAACTAAGTTGGCTGTGGCGATTAACCGACGTCATCCCATCAGTCTCTGCTGTGGGTTTTTGTACGGCTCCGTCCTGTTCACCAAGTTCGCAAAACCATCAGTTCCCGCAGCAAACGTGCTGAGGTGTTTCGGCAGTTGAAGGTACACTTACAGGATCGGTGTTTCTTATCCATCATTGTACCTCTCCTATATCACCAATCTTAGTCCTTATTCATAATGAAAGGGCAGAAATTAAAATGAAAAGGGTAAAAATAAAAAACAGTTCAAATAATTGTGGAGACTACATCTTACTCAACTTTTCGGCTCAGCGATTCCGATACCAACTAATTATTTTTCTGGAAATAAAATAATTGAAAAGAATAACTGATTACGTCACCAAAACACACAAAATTAACCAATAACGGGACAGGCGACGAAGAGACGGGTAAGCCACAAAGGAAAAGTGATTGACAGGCCAAAGACAATGCAAAAGAAAGCAAAGGAAGCTCTCAAATGAACAGAGCAGCAGAAGAGTAACAAGGGGTCAAAAGGCCAACTAAAGGAAACGAAAAACAAGACCACCAGAGGAAAAGATAAACATGAATGATGAAACCATAAGTCTAATGCAAAAGGAATTCGCAAAAATTAAAATAAGAGTAAAACAGTGAGAAAGATGGCGAAAAATAAAGGGACGAAAAATGAAAGGGCAAAAATAAACAGAAGACTAAAAAAAATCGTGACACAATGTAATTTCTGTACCTTTTCCTAGTTTGTAAATTTGTAAGATAAGGCACAGAATTATTTTAGATCAATATTTCTTGTGTATGTCAACATTGTGGTAGACCATGACGTTCTTCTCATAAGCCACAGATGAATACAAAAATGTTAAAGCCTAATTCACATCTTTCGTAAGGAATCAAGACAGTATTTATAAAGAAATTTCTTCCAATGTTTCTAAATGGCACCATTCCAATGATACAGCTGTTGAATGAAGAATGACTAGCACTCTACAGAAAGACTGTTCCTAATATTGCGCATGAGTATTTAGTTTAGAGAAGAGTTAATCTTTAAAATAAAGACTATTATTCTTAAATAAAATAAACATAAGGAGAACACAAGAATTTAAATTACTAAAATAATACGTAATTATACAATGACTGTTTCTAGATTGTTCCGATCCCTTCGTCAAGTTTCGTCATGACGGGCAGTAACATATTTAAAAAGGCAGGAGTAGTGGGTGCATAGTGAGGTGTGACATTGTGGAAGGCCATGTTAATGGCAGTGAGGGTTGTGAGAAAGGGGGAGGGGGAAAGGAAGAACAAAACATCAATATTTATTCACTTGTTTCCTCCCACCCCCACCCAGAAAAAATAATAAAAAATTTTTTTGTGAAAACCATTAGACCAAATAGGCAGAAACTTTAGGTATGGGTATATTGGCATTGCTATCGCGTATAATGAAAAATGATTTGGTGACGAGCCTTCTAAAATCATTTTCATGATGAATAGTGATGGCATTATTCGGCGAAATACAATGTTTAGTTTCCTGCACATACCTAGCCATTTGATGATTTTGGCTATTATTTGTAATGGCCCTAGAATGCTCTTTTAATCTTTTAAAAAGAGGATGGGAAGTCTGCCCGTTGTATTGGCATGTGTTATCACATTTTTTCATTATACGCAGTAGTAATAACTACAATGCCAATATACCCATCCCCGAATTTTCTGCATATTTGGTCTAATGGTCCCCCCCCCCATTTTTTTTTCTTGATGGGGAAAAAACAAGTTTAAGAATAAATGTTGACATTTTGATCTTTTTTTCCCCTCCCTTTCTTTCGCCCCCCCCCCCCCGCCTCTCAAGTTGGATGACCCTTTCTCACAAAACCTCACTATCCACCCACTACTCCTGCCTTTTTAAACATGTTACCTCCTGCCATATTGGGCTCGGTAGCCGAGTGGGTAAGGGCATTTGGCTGCGGGTTGGATTCCCGGCCTCAGCGGAGGGCGGGAATTTTTCCACGCTCCATTCTCCTCCAAACGAAGGGTCTATCCAGCCCTCTGTAGAATAAGTACCGGGTTTCTTTCCAGGAAGTTAAGGCGGGCGGGGCTGACCTCCCGACCTCAATCTAGTCCAGTTGGTCACAAAACGCTGGGAGCCTTGCATGGCCTGTTTATGGGATTGCTTGACTTTAACCTGCTGCCACAACGGAAGGGATCGAAAGGATCTCAAAACAGTTTTTGTTTCATTATTTTAGTAATTTCAATTTGTGTGTTCTCCTTATATTTATTTTATTTAAAAATACACACTATTATTCTTCTCAATAACCTGAACAATACTGTTTATACTACATACATACATACATAGTTCTCTGCCAAGGGCAGGTCCTTCACTGCAAACCCAGCATTCTCCAATCTTTCCTATTTTCTGCCTTCCTCTTCGTCTCCACATAAGATCCATTTACCCTAATGTTGTCGATCATCTTAAATCTTCTTCTGCCTCAAACTTTTTTACCGTTCACCATTCCTTCCAGTGCATCCTTCATTAGGGAATTTCTTCTCAGCCAGTGACCCAACCAGTTTCTTTTTCTCTTACTGATCAGTTTCAGCCTTGTTCTTTCTTCACCCACTCTTTCTAGCACAGCTTCATTTCTTATTTTGTCTGTCCATTTCACATGCTCCATTCTTCTCCATATCCACATTTCAAATGCTTCTAGTCGTTTCTCTTCACTGCGTCTTAATGTCCATGTTTCTGTCCCATACAATGCCACACTCCACACAAAACACTTCACTAGTCTCTTCCTTAGTTCTTTTTCCAGAGGTCCGCAGAAGATGCTCCTTTTCCTATTCAGGGTGTCTACAAAATCTGAATAAAAAAATTCCCTGACTTTTCCCTGATTTCACGAACAATTTCTTAAAAATTCCCTGATCATAAGAGAAAAATTCCCTGATCATAACTACTTGGTAACTATTTACTATTTTATCTAAGTATAATAAAAGAATAAGCAAAAAATTCTATAAAAACAGTAATGATGAAATACTTAAAAAAAGAAGAGAGAAATAAAAAATTATAAATTAATGAGTTTAACATATCTTACCTTTTAAAAGATTTATTGTAACAATATACACAAAATTAAACTCAACGGAATTCAAGATTCATTGTAATATACAGCATGATACTGGTTATTTAAAGTTTTGAAAGCTTTATCGCAGCAATTTCATTTTCAATCATTTCAGATTCCTTTTGTGCTGCTTCTAAGATTTTAATTTTTTTGTCATTAAGCCATTTCAGTTCAAGTTCAGTCTCTTTTTCTTTTAACAGCTACTGCCAATTCTTGATTTTCTTTTTTTTTTTGTTCCATTGCCTCGGAATACTTAGCTCTTGCATTTCTTACATCAAGGACCATCTTCTTAGTAATTTCAATGTTATTTATGCCACCTTTGGACAATACACTATCATAAATGGATCTTCTGGCAATGATAATTTTTCTTCTTTGATATTCTGCTCTAAAGTATCTTTGTTTATAGAAAAACCTTTTTCTAAGCTTGCATTGCCATGCGACAATACCATGACTAACTGTATCACTGGCATAGCTTCAGGTGCTCCATTTTCTTCAGCAGATATCAAACTACACCAGAAATTATCAATATGTGCAGTCGATCTTTTATACATCTTTAACTTTGAGATATTTTCTGGCTGTGAACATATTTGTTTTAATTGATTCTTAGCTTTCTCAGCTAAAGTGCATGATATCCAGTTTTTTTTTTTCAGAAAGAATTACCAACAGATTTGATAATCTACATGAAAATATATTTTCATTTATTGCTATTTTAGGGTCAAAACAGGACACTGCTTTAGTCAGCTTGTAAATAAGGGGAGATTTACTTTGGAGTTTCAGTAAACATTGAATCAATATGCGTCTACAGTCAACTTTAAATTCAGCTATTTGCAAATCAGATACTTTCGCCTTTTTCAAATTGCTTTGAGCAGATAAACCAATATCTATTTGTTTAACTGGCAGAAAATTTGATTTGTCCTCCACGTCTATGCTTGTAATATTTTTGCTTAATGCCTCTTTTTTAAGAAAACGCTGCAT
Source organism: Thereuonema tuberculata (assembly GCA_023159025.1). Taxonomy (NCBI): domain Eukaryota; kingdom Metazoa; phylum Arthropoda; class Chilopoda; order Scutigeromorpha; family Scutigeridae; genus Thereuonema; species Thereuonema tuberculata. The sequence continues at coordinate 29,422,368 of JAFIDM010000005.1, forward strand.
GAATTTTAGTGACAAATTACTTAGGTCAGAATAAAGAAATGGTATTAAGGTAGCATCTGTTTGGTACTCCCTTAAGAACATTTCAAAATCGGAAGCAACTAAATGAAAAAAAAGCAAGCTTTGCTGGTAAGAGAGAGTCATAAAGAGCACTTTTAACTTCCTTATAACTTTTTGAATTTGGAGCCATTTTGTCCTTCTCTATTCCTTTTATAAACTTCCTTAGCAATGGGATAAGCTGCAATGATCGTTCTGTTACACCAGTGTTCTCAACCCACCTAACAAAGCAAAACTTTTTTGGAAATATTTGTGAATTTGTATATTCCGTAAATAATGTTCTTCTTGCTGGGGAATCTTTGAACAAGTAATATAAAGCTCGATGAAACTCCATAATCTTCCAGTTCGTAACTGACACTCCTGTTTTGAAAGCTATGTTCAATGCATGAAGTCCACATGAGCCAATATTCAGTACTTCAGCATCTTCCTTAGTTTCCTTTAAAGAGCACGAAAGTTCTTTAAAAAACTTTTGATTTAAGTTAGGCCCATCCATCGAGATTTGTAGAAGTTTCTTCAAATCCAGAGGTTTAGTAGCCTCAACAAACGAATTCACCAAATCAGTTGCACGAGTGCGTCCAAGAAAAGTTGAGTTCAAATATCTTGTTTTTACTTCATTTGTCTTTATACACCAATATCTAATATTCCTCGTAGTAAGTTTCGGTTTCAGTTTCAGTGGCGAGAATATAGTACAGGATATGAGGTCACTATTCAACACCATTAGACCGGCCGGCGGGAAAGAGGGGATCGACGTGACGCATGACCTTGAATGCTCCCTTAAGATAAAAGCTCGCGCTTGGCAAAAGATCATAAATTTCCCTGATTTTAAGTAATAATTGCAAAATTCCCTGATAATTCCCTGATTTTTTCCAGAATAACAAAATTCCCTGATAATTCCCTGATTTCCCTGATTCTGTAGACACCCTGCTATTAAAAGCTTCCTTTGCTATTGCTATCCTCCTCTTGACTTCTTGGCAGCAGTTCATATCACCACTTATAGTACACCCTAAGTATTTAAAGTTGTTGACTTGTTCCAATGTCCCATTCCGAATACTTAAGTTTATCTTCTTTGTATTTCTTCCGATAACCATAGTCTTTGTCTTGTTTACATTTATCTTCATTCCATATTGTTCACAGCTGTCATTCAGCTGCAGTAGCATCTCCCTTAGTATCATCTCCTCTTCTGCTAACAATGCCATATCATCAGCAAATCTTATGCACTTTATTCTTCTTCCTCCTACTATCACCCCTCCCATGTTCTGAAAACAATTCTTCACTAACTCCTCTAAGTAGATGTTGAACAGCGTAGGTGATAGAGGGCATCCTTGTTGCACCCCTCTCCCTATTCCACTTCCCTCGGACAATTTTTCTCCTATCCTGACTTTGACTCGTTGTTTAACAATAAAATGAAACAAATACATGTAATTTGTTGGACTTTCCAAGTTGAACGTTTTTGTACTAAAATGCAGTAGTTAAAATAGCCATCTTTTTTTCTTTTTTTTTGTAAATACTGTAAATAGCAGAAAAGTGTTGCTATGAGAAAAGCACCAATATATGTGATTAAATCACTACCAATTCAACTTTATTGCAATATTTTAGTTTTTAAATTTCTTCATTTAATCTCTTCAACTACAATCAATGAAACCATTTCAGGAATTTATTATTGTTTTACTAAATCAGTATTATGATGATACTTTTAAATCAATCCATTTCATTATGTAATAATACACATTCTACATTAGATTTAAATTAAGATGCAATCTTACAGCATTTATATGGGCTAAATTTTAAAAATTATTTAAATTTTGAATTAAATTCAATTAATATTCCTATCCATCATAGGGGCCGTCCATTAATTACGTGAGGTGTTTAAAAAATTTCGACCCCCCCTCCCTCAAGTGAGATTTCAAAAAGTCCAAAAAAATCAAAAAAGTTAAAAAAGTCAATATTACAAAATGTTGTAATCTATTATAATATGTATATTCTCTGAATGAAAAAGTTGACGTGAGATTTTCGTTG
>JAFIDM010000005.1:29424537-29435670 GCA_023159025.1 Thereuonema tuberculata
CCCCCCCCCTATCCCTTTTGACCTCACATAATTAATGGACGACCACATATTGAAATATTGGTACGCAACAGTTGTAAAATGTATGCTTATTTTCATATAATTCTCTCTATACTTTTATTGGTCACTATTAGTTATCTATCTATGCAAGAGAATGCTTTTTACATGTACAAGATACTTTTTGTAAACATTAAAATATTTTAGAATTTCATTTAGTGTGAATGATACCGACTTATATTTTAATAAAAAAAAACAATTGAGTTATATGTTTTCTTGTTAACATTCTGACAAAGGTGACATCACAGACAAATATTTATTCTAAATAAATTCTGCAATCCACTTTCAATATATTATCATGAAGTAATCTACATGAATGATGGCAATTATGAACTTTAACTGTATAAATATTTTAAATATGTAATCAATAAAATAATTACTGAATTTGTCTTTTGAGCGCATTACTATAATTCAAGAAAGTCAATTCTTTTCTTATAAAGAAATCAACCTGATTTTAAAATTAATTATAACTTCACAATGTTAATATTGCTGTGTTTTGTATTTAAGTTCCTCTTTGCAACAGCTAATTTTATTTATTTATATATATTATAGCTTACTTTCAATTATTTGTTATAATTATTTTCAGTTATTCTTGTTATTTTAATATTATTGTTATTAATTAATTTAGTTGTTTTGTTACATTTTTCTAGAACCTTCAGGAAGTTGGTGATTGTTCTGGAAAAATTGATAATGTCATCTTCTTGTAATGAACATTTTCTTTATATTAACAGAGCAAGTCTATATCCTTACTGACTCTCAAATCTGCTCTCCAAACTATAGTGGTTGAGCTGACCTCTGATTACTCATTTCCTATCACTGAAATATAAAGCTTATTAAGGATGTTAAGGGATAAGACTGTTGCCTTCCAGTGCATGCCAAGCTGTGGAATTGAGAGCAACAAAAAGGACGATGTTATTGCTAAATTGGCTTGTGACCCTTTTCCTGCATCACCAACACTACGCTCTCTCAGGAACTGCAAATCCATTGTTGAGAAAGAGATACAAAACGTCCGGGGAACGCATATGTGCAGATTCCATCTATTGGATAATTTAACCTGTCCTGCTTGCATGCCAGCAGAGGCACATTCTATTAGAATGTTCCATGGAACTAGTGGAAAAGGAGTCATTGAAGATCAGACTGATTTGCACATTATATATAGGAACAAGACCCTGTTCCAATTGCAGGGGAGATTTATCGCAGACATCGAACCACTGGGGTTGATTAACTCTGGATGCTTGTATGAAGAAGAAGTAGATCAGAGCAAGTCAGTTGCTTCCAAGAACATGTACTATGTTTCTTCCGTGCATGTCCTGTCTATATTTTTGTTTGTTACTTCATAAGTCAACTTGCTCAATGAACTCTAGAATTGTAAAAATATTATTGCTAAAATAAAATATGCACTTATTTTGATAGAAGTGCTGAGCAATGAGCAACATCACAGAGAAATAGACAATTTTACCAACCAGCTTAGGAAACTCTTGAATTTCAGTGGTTCCATCACAATGAAGATCAATGTGGAAAAGCTTGAGGATGAACTAAAAGAAATCTTGGGAACATGCAAGGAATACAATGACAGGCCAAGAAGTTTCCAAACAATGGATGCCAACAGAAGACAAAACATGTGAGACACATCTTCAGGATAGTTGTGCGATTCTACAATGACTAATGCAGCAAACTCAAAAATGTTACGAAACAAGTCATTATCTGAGCCCTGATTGACTGCCATAATGGAACTGTGATGATTGTAGTGATTCAAAACTTCTGATAAGGTGAAGGTAGGACACAATGAAGTTCTGCCTACAAGATCCAAATTAGGATCTTTGTAATTAGCAAAATAATAGAAGGCAATCACTCTACCAAAAACAATAAATACGATCTGCGATGTCTCATCAATACAACTGAGGAAAGACAATTGCTAACTGGTTTTTCATGCAGCGTTAGTTTCTACTAAAATAATCATTAGAACTTTTGATGTAGTAGCAAACAACACCCATCTGAACAGTAAAAAACATGGATCATGCAATCATAGGATTTAAAAAATCAACTGTGACAAGTCATCTTCGGAAGCTAACTGACAGTAGCTTAGCAGAGATCAGGCCCACATTATCGACATTATTCCTGCAGTTCATTGATGGCTTCAATTTGGCGTCTTTCACTGGAATAGTCAATCAAATTAAGTTGGGCAAGGAACAGCTTACCAAATAGATAAGGTGACCAGACGTCCCACTTTTGGGACAGCCCAATTTTTAACAATTTGTCCTGCGGCGTTTTAAAAAAGTTCCGATTTTTGGAAAGAATGCACGACAAGCTAGGGAACGGCGGGAGAATGGGAAGGGAATATACGGTTTTCCGCGGCCATGAAAATTAGTGAAATAATATTTGAAATATTAAATTTATAAGTGGTCTAACATTAAAATAATAAATAAATAAATAAATAAACCGAAAAAAAACGAACTTTTGAAAGATAAACCTTTCAACCGCTTCCAACCAGGTGATTAGGTTAATCAAGAAATTGTGAAGAAGTTTGTACAATAGTTATATTAAAGCTTTACAATGTTCAAATAGTGGACTATCTACTTGGACAATGTAAAGCTTTAATATACAAGGGGTGTTCAATAACTAATGCAACACATTTTTTACCTCTGTTTGATTTGATTGGAAAAATTAAAATATTGTATGTGCAGCATCTTTGAACTCTCTTGCACAACCTCATGTAGTTTCATCACCGTCCACTAGACTGTAGTGATACAGTTAGCTTCCGAAATGGAACCAGAGTGATGTGCATTCCAAACAAAGAGCAGTCATTGAATTTCTTTTGACGGAAAATGAGAGCGTCACAAACATTCATAGGCACTTGCCGAATGTGTATGGAGAAATGGCAGTGGATAAAAGCACTGTCGGTCATTGGGTAAAGCAGTTGTCATCCTAAACCAGAAGGTCAAAGCAGTCTGACTGATCAACCGCACTTTGGGTCGGCCACACACTACAGTGACACCAGCAAGGCTACAATGTGTTGATACCCTTATTTTGGACGATCAGCATATCACAAAAAAACAAATTGCTGCTGAACTTGACATCTCTGTGCATAGTATCAACACAATTATCCACCAGTTAGGATATTTAAAGGTTTGTGCCAGATGGGTCCCTTGAAGCATAACTGCTGACTATAAAGACCAACGACGCACCATCTGCTCGGAGTTGCTTAGTCGTAACGAGGCTGAATGTGAAGGTTTTTTATCAAAAATTAATAGGAGATGAAACATGGATTCACACTTCAAGCATGAGACAAAATGACAATCCATGGAGAAGCATCACAAAGGTTCTCCTTGAAAGAAAAAGTTCAAGACAGTACCTTCAGCTGGCAAAGTCATGGCGTCAGTCTTCGGATACTGAAGGGGTTATTTTGACCAATGTTATGCCTCATGGTGCAACAATAAATTCTGAAGAGTTGAAGAAGCGATTCCAGCATATTCGCTTCAAAGATGTGACCAAATTTATTCTTCTTTACAATAGCGAGAGGCCACACACAAGTCTGCGAATCCGAGAAGAACACATGAAAGTAAAATAAAATGGACTGTTCTTCCTGGTCCGCCCTACAGCTGGGATCTTGCACCTTCTGACTACTTTCTCTTTGATCCTGCAGATACAATCAGCAGGAAAAAATTTGATGACAATGACAAAGTCATGGCCTCAGTACGAGGATGGGTGAGAGGACAACCTAAAGAGTGGTACTGTGAGGGTATACAGGCTCTCACATCTAGGTGGTGGAAAGTCAGAGTTGCATGATGATTATGTCGAAGAATAGGACTCTGTAGCCAAAATATTGGGGAACAATGTGGTACATTCCACATTTTAATAAAACAAATCCTGAACTAAAAAAAACAAAACTGTTGCATTATTGAATGCCCCTTGTAATTTTGATGATCATTTCCAGCAAATCCCATCATTTCTGGCAGCCTTGTAGAAAGAAGAAAACTCAAACTCAGAACAAAGAAGTAAAGATTTGTCAGCCATGAAATGATTGTTTTAGGCAATCCCATCAATATTAAAACAGGTATAGAGATGAAAATAGTTGCTTGCTTTGCAAACCAAGTTATGCGATGTAAGTCAGCAGCTTATTTATTCTTACCATTATCATTTTAACTAAATAGTTAGCAGACAGAGCCAGATCATTACCTAGTGTTAAAAATAACACAGTCCTAATAGGCAGTTATTGAAAAATAAGAATAAAAAAAAAAAAAAAAAGATGTCTTTTAAGATCTTAAATCTAACCTCATATTTGAACCTATATTAAGATCTTTACAATGACAAGGCTCTACAGATGCAAGTGGCTATGAAATCAGTGCAGTGTTGATCCAGTATCAGGATGGATATAAGGTTGAAAAAGTGATTGCTTATATCGCTCAGCTTCTAACACACACTGGAAAAAAAAACTAATTCACCTTAAAAAAAAAATAAGAATGCCTTGTAGTAGCATCAGTTCTAAGGCAGATCATTTTGAGTAGTAACAGCCATTTTCTCTATGCTGGCTATGAATTTTAAAGATCCTTCAGACTATTTAACATAATGGACTGTATATTTCTAAGGACACAACTCACTATTATACATTTGATCCAGACTATCTGTAACGGAATTCACTTTAAGAATTACCATCTGAAAACTTCCAAGCTGTGATTGTTTAAGATGATTTGTCTTTGCTGCAAAAAACTTTCTGATGTCGAAAAACATACGAATTGATAAATCTGCATACTTCAATTGGTCAATAAGAATTTTTTTTTTTTAAATAACTATTTAAAAAAAAATAATCTTGACAGTCATTTCGGAACAGAGGTATTTTTCAGTGCTTCTCTTTACAAATGATTACTTGGAACTTGATGAACTTGAGATTCAAATTTCATCTTCTTGTCACAAAGTGCACAATACAGTCAAAACCTTGCAATAAGGCAACTTACTATATCTTAGGAATTCTGTATTGAGGATGTAAAGGAAGCCTTTTTCCTATAAGCCATAAGCTAAAACTTATGTTGGTAACATTTACAAAGGCTGAATCACAACTTGCTGCTCATTATAAAAAGTTCCTCCTCCTACAAAAAAAGTAACTGAACTAAAATGAGGCTTCAACTGACATTATTCTGATCTGATAGTCAATTTATTTTATGTATTTATTATAGTAGGTACTATCATTACTACAATAAATGTTAACGACAAAATTTATTTATTTTTGTGAAGTACTATTTCATTCAGTGGGCCCGGTAGCCGAGTGGGTAAGGGCGCTTGGCTGCGGGTTGGAGGTCGCGGGTTCGATTCCTGGTCTCGGCGGAGACAGGAATTTTTCCACACTACATTCTCCTCCAAAAGGGTCCTAGGGCCTACCCAGCCCTCTGTAGAATGGGTACCGGGTTTCTTTCCCGGGAGTTAAAGGCGGGCGGGCGTCGGGCTGACCTCCCGACCTCAACCTAGTCCCGTTGGTCAAGTAACGCCGGGACCTTACCTCCCGCGAGCCCTTGGGCCTGCATAGGCCTGTCGTGGCATCCTTTAACTTAACTATTTCATTCAAAACTGTACATTATGTTACGCAGTAATATCTCTTGTGATTTCTCTTATGCAATTTCATCATTATACATGCATAACAGAAGTTATTCAACCTGAAACTGTTTTATAATGCTTTCAGACTTGTAAACAGCACTCAATTTTGTCGTTGTAAAGTAATTTCATGCTAATTTATTCTGACACAAGTTAAATAATATTTAAGATTATGTATTCTTTACAATAAAGTCGACCATTACTAATCTAGCGTCACTGTGTCCTGTAGGATACCAGATTGGTGATTTCACCGGATGTTAGGTGGGTAGGTTAGAATAGGGTTGCACAACCCGGGACCTGCCAGTATATTTGCTGCGGCCCAGTAGTGTCAAAATTAAAATTAACTTTGAGCCTTTCCATTGCTGCCAACAGATCCATTGAAAAATGTCATAACTTGCAATAGCAACTGTCAAGACTATTGGAATGAAACACAACCAGTGCATTATTTGATAATTTGAAATTTATGTAAATTACATGTATTACTAATAATTATTATAAATGACATTATCAAATCATGAATTAGTAAGACGTAGTAAGGTTTTTTTTTTTGGGGGGGGGGGGGTTGGAGGATATGATGCTGCAGCCCTCCATCAGAACTTTCATAAAAATATTGGCCCTGAGACTTCCTAAGGTTTAGAAGTCTAAAGATTAGAATGTTCCTTTACCCCCCAGAAGCTAACCATATCATCCTACTTTTAAAATGTCCGAACTTTTCCCGTCCTTCCTTGTTTTCTTTATTAACATTTTATTATTATTATTATTATTTATTGTTAGCAAAGAAATTTAGCAGTAAATAATAATAAAAAAATATTAATTTTTCTTTCTATTTTTTCATGTCATAACTGTCGAAAAGCCAATGCTGTGTAATTCACAGAAGCTTTTCAGAAGTTCAGCTTTTCAGAAGTTATTTGTTACGGGACAATGTACGGTGTTTGTGCTTTGCATTATGAAGAAACATTTCCGTTATTCAATGGAACCATGGCTGGGACTAAATGTGAAGAGGTTCTAATAATAAATGCAGAAAACAAAGAGGAAAGGAATGCCTGTGTTTTCAAATGACAACAGTGTTAATGCAGCCTGTAGCACCACAGAACAGCAGGAGCAGATCTATGAGGAGACCTGCAAAATTTGAAATTATACTAGCAGAAATTATGTCTGAATTAGCGATGGAACTGGATTAATGATGGTTGACCCTATATAATAAAATTTTTATTAATGGATTGGGAATGTCTTAAGTTATATTCTCGAAGCAAATAACAATTCCCATTTGAAAACTATCTTAAAAGCTCTGTATACAGCTTGGAAAAATAAAAAATAAAAGAAAAGCAACCATGCTAAATAATATGTTATCAAATAGTATAGCAAATATGAAGAGAAAGTATATTATTTGATCCAAAAATGTAAATTTTGTTGAGAATTAGTGCATGATTTTGATTCACTTAGATTGACAACATTACCATTTTCATCAGCTTTGTCAAGTTTTCCAATCATTTCATTCAGCTTTTCTTTTTCTTTTTCACAATTTCCTTTTAATTCTTCCAGAGATAACTGAAAAAAAAAAAAAAAAAAAAAAAAAAAGTTACTTTTAAATAGATAATTTAATCCTGTTAAGAAATGAAACAAATTTCCTATTGACAAGAGCTTCAACTTACTCCATAAATCAGTAGAGCATAATATACAGTAGAGCATTGATTATCCGAAGCAATGCTGCACGAAGGGGGGGGGTGTTCGGATAACTGATATTTCGGATAGTCAATCATATACGAAAAAATTGTGCCAGTGTCATAGCAGCAATATGAAACACAGAAACAGTGTTACATATTAAGCACAAAACCTTATATGGTATTCTAAACACTGCTAATTATGGTCCAGGTCACATTTTAGATATTAAATTACCTTATTTTAAATCCGTCCTGTGACTTCGTTGCATTGTTTTTGTCATTATGCGTTTCAGGAACTATGTCCCATCATCAGACCTATCACTCGGAAAGAAATTTTTAATTTTAATTCGCAAATTATTTTAAAAATTTTTGGTGTACTAAAACGCCTTTGGTTAACTGATGTTTCGATTGATTGATAATTGGATAATCGATGCTGTACTGTATTTTCATGATCAAACTATTCATTATAGAATTAAAAAATAATAATAATCAAATTAAACATTTTTTACCTTTTTCTCCTCATGCTTCCATATTGCTATTACCATTTTTTTTAAAATATCTTTAAAGAGTTTTTAATAAGAAATTTTATTAACGTAGTTAGTTGCTTGATTAAACAATTGTGAAGTATAAGGGCCAAAATAATAATAATAATAACTGATTGTGACATCAGTCTCCAACAATGCATGCTAGATACCAGATTTTTAGAAAGAAATCAGTTACCAAAACTGGATAAGTTGGACTGTCCCAAATCATGCTCTAGTCTGGATTTGTTCATCCCTGACTATTGTCCATTCTGTAAACTGAAGGACATCCTTTAAGGCATCAAATGTAATCAATCTTTGTATTAAGGTTAATACACCTTCATGGCAATAACAAAGTATGTGAAAGTCATGACTATGCAAGAATACATGTCTGCTTTCCCTCATAATCACGTATTCAAGTGAGTAACCCTTTATGAGGGACACACTGGTTAAAAACCCAAGTAATTTCTATTGGATAAAAGGAGTCTTCTTGATTGCCATTTTCGGCCATAAGATCACTGTTTTCCCAAAACATTTATATGGAGCATCAACATTCTGTGTTGAATTCTGATACGTACAAAAAGACACGATACATTGAATTTTATCCTGACATTTTAAATACATTCTAATGGAAAATTGAAGCTACTACAAATCCGTTGACTTTCTAAAAAAGACGATATTGGCATTAGCAATGATATTTGATTTCATTAATTGTTCTACAATGAAAAGGCTGATTGATTTGAGACTATTGTGAAGTGATTTTTATTTCCAATTTAATTAGCAAACCGCATAAGATACATATGTATTTATTTATTCAAATAGTATGTATTTATGAAAATTCTAATAATTTTGTTGCAAGCTTCAGCTGTAGTGATAAGGAACAATGTATTATAAACAATTTAGAATTTAGTTACATTTTTTTTCAATTAAAAGGCAATGTTTTAATTTACATTTTATAATATTAAAAATAAATATTTTCTCCTTTATTCTTATGAATATCAGTTTAATACGCTGGTAGTTTAGCTTTTTCATAGCTTAAAAATTATAGATTGCTGATACAGATTTTACTTTAATCGACAAAACCACAAAAGCAATGAAATAGAATTTTAAAAGATTTATAAAATATTAGTCAATTCAAAAATTACCTAATTTAACACTCTTCCCTAAACTTATTTTAAATTGTCAACAATTTCAAAAATTGAGTGAAATTTACAAAGAAAGATATTCAAAATATTGAATCCAAATAAAAGACTTTGATAAAGTTAATATATCTAAATTTTTTTTAGATCAAAATATTTTTAGTATTTTAAGTTACACAATTTTGAAAGAGGGAGGGGAATGAAAAACAAAAACAAAATGCAGAACTCATAATGGAAATCGCATAGACTGCAAATTTGATTAAATACAAATTGATTATGTGGCAAAAAAAAAATAAAATATGCTGTTCTTTATTTTTAATTTCAAGAAATGTATTTATTTCCTAAGACAAGTTACTTCAAGCATTACAAAAAATTCAATTAATAGTTTTAAAAAAAAAAAATTTTTGAAACATTTTATCCCATTGAACAAAGCATAACACACACAAAAAAAAGTATTTCCTATTTATTTACATGCTTAGTGTAAGTGGGGAAACTGTCGAAAATGACATCAAATTTCAATGACCAAACTCTCTCTCATACAGAAACACTGTAGTGTGTAACACAGCATTTATCCCCAAGATCTTTTGGACTGCTTGAGAATGTTGTTATAAATTGTCATACATAACAAGCGTGTTTATAAAGGACATCAATGGCAGAACTCATTAACAATGTCCAGGAAATAATTAAAATAAATACAATAAAAAAAGAATGTATCTTCAATCTATTAAAATCGGAAAGCCTTACAAGTAAACACTTAAAAAATAATAATTCCAGAAAGGAATTATACAGAGTGATTTAAAATTCTTTGTACAAACTTTAAAAGGTAGGTCAGGAATACAAAACAAACAGTATTCATAGTGGAACGTTACGTCCGCAAACGCTATCCAGAACTGCTAGTGTGTGCTGTTTGGCAGCACATTAGTCATTTCAGATGTTGACTTTGTATTTTATGGGCCTTATCCACACACTGCTGCACAGTTAAGGATATTTAAGACAATATATTTCTTCCTATTATAAATTAATTTATGTGACCTGCATCTCATGAAGAGATATTAAATTTTATAAACAGGATTAGTATAAATAAATCAGAAATTAAAACTATGTGGGGCACAATGATAAACATTTTATAATTTGTTTTAGAAATAATGTGAAAAGTGAAAGAAATTATTCTTAAGTAAGACGTAAAACACAATAATAAAAGACATTACAGAATCGAGAAGGGAAGATTTTAATTATTGAAAGGCAAACATAAAAACAGAGGCATGGCAAGAAGAACAGCAACCACTGATAATTACTATATGTGGACCACAAAAATTGGATTTAATTATGTGCATACAAAAAATTCAATTTTTTCCCCCCGTAAGTTGATGCTTTAGTTTTACAATTTATAAAATTCAATTCAAAAAACAAAATACCTGCCCTCGCTTTCTATGACCTTCTGCCATCTCCCGCGTAAGTTCAGATTCCTTTGTAAAAAGACATTGATCTGTTTACACATCTCGGCATCACCTCAAAAGCACAGTCCAGATAGAGAATCTGTATCGTCTGGATTAATTAATGATCTGAAGGAACTAAGTCAGATGAATAAACACACAGGACAATTTCCTAGCCCAAGTTATAGATGGTTCACTGAGTGCTAAGTGTAACAAGTGCCTGTCCAGCATGTTGTCTTTTCTGTTCGATTTCGTCAGTCAAATGATTCAACTAATGACCATAGTGTTCAGTACTGTGCATGTCACGCAGTTGGAGATGCTCCTAAGACAGCACACACTATGTCCCACCAGAGACACAGAAGGATCTTCTTGGCATGGATGTTCAGTCTCTGCACATCAAAATTACAGGCTTTAAAATGTCAAAACCAATATTTGCAAGTTTTGTGAGACAAAATCTTTACTAAGAGCAGAGCAAATTGATTCATATGCTTTAGTGGCATTTTTATCTTATTGGAACTCAATTGTAATGCTGAATATAAAGCTTTTCATAACTCATTTTGTTCACTACTGTTTTGTGAGGTTATATTTAACATTAAAACATGATGCATGACTTTTCAAAGATTTCGATGCCAATCCTTTAAAAAAGCAAAAAGCAGAAATTTATTTACATTTTAAATAATTTTTGTTTTCAATGCTGCAATGCAAAGGAAAAGAAAGAAAGAAAGAAAAAAAAAAAAAAAAA
>JAFIDM010000005.1:29435680-29462757 GCA_023159025.1 Thereuonema tuberculata
ATTTTATTTTTGGAGGTTCCACATTTTCTGCCAATTATCATAACTTTTTATTTATTGGAAGATTCTCATAAGCCTAATTGTTAGCTTCACAAATTTATTATTTGAATCAGGATAGTTATATTATTTATCAGTTTATTATGTGAATAAATAAAAAAAGCTTTTAATAACATTTCAATTCCATTTTGTATTTCAGTCCAGGCTGTGGATTCGCCAGTCAGGTAGTTTCATCGGCATTCCATCCAAATTATCCAGTGCATCAGTCTCTTTATGGAACCCTTGGATTGTTCCCAGTAATTAATTTACATAAAACACCTTTACCTTTATTATCAGAAAGAAATAGTTCCATGGTGACAAGCCCTGTGACGATTAAAATAGCTCCACCAGATACAGTAAAGACACCAAAATCCAGGTACTGAAATTATATTTTGTTTAGTTTCTCTGTACTAACCATCTTCCCACTGTCCTTCCTTTTTAATCTTGACACACAACAAAGATGAATTTCTTTGCTTAGTCTTCAGTATTTATCAATAGAATATCAGGCAAGGTTTTTTTTAGAAATAACTTTTCTAATAAATATCTGTAAAACAAAAAAAAAATTTGTAATGCACCTAAGTAAATAAGGATTCTCACACCCTGAGCTACCATTTCGGGAATCTGAGACAGCTGTTTCAGCCTTGTTAGGCTTCCTCAGTCAGATTTACTCGTAATGGTAGCTCAAAGTGCGAGGCAAAGAAGATGAAACCGTCCCAACACCCTGGAATGGCTCCTCCAACAAAATCAAGCACCAACAGTAAATCACTGTGCACCGCACAGCCTCAAATTAACAAAAGAATTTAAGAAAGGATTGAGAATTCAAAAGAAAATACAATTAATGTAAAAATAAAGCTTAACTGTTGGTGCTTGATTTTGTTGGAGGAGCCATTCGGATGTGCCGGGATGGTTTCATCTTCTTTGTCTCGCACTTTGAGCGAAGATTACAGGTAAATCTGACTGAGGAAGCCTAATAAGGCTGAAACAGCTGTCTCAGATTCCCGAAATGGTAGCTCGGGGTGCGAGAATCCTTATTTACTTAGGTGCATTACAAAGAATTTTTTGTTTTGTTAAAACTTGCAATGCACGTTAAGCTTTATTTTTATAATAAATATCTGAGTATCGGTGGTAAAAGACTGTCACAAATGTTAAATTTTTCAGGAGAACCAGTTGAATGATTCTTTTACAATGTTTTCTTAAATTTTGCACTTTTATTGACACTCTTTGTAAACTTTGTTTTTTACGGCATAGTACATACAGTTTACACATATTTTAGATTTTGATAATCTTTAAAAATTGTTTAATTACTGGACTTAGTGCCTTTTACCTCTGTGATGATAACTGTATAGAACATTATTATGAAAGCATTATGTCCTATTAGGAAATTAAAATTCAGTTTATAATACGTAAAATAGATTTATTTGTGTTCCCATTGTTTTATTACACTACAAAATTTTTGGAGAAAAAAGTTAAAAAATATAACATTAAGTTTTAAAAAAATGTAAAAACGTAATACAGAGTTCTAAAACTAAAATTTCAGTCTTCTTCATCTACGTAATACGTAAAATACATAAAATATAGATAAGATTTGTGTTCTCTTTGTTTTATTACACTACGAAATTTTTGAAGAAAAAAGTCAAAAAATATCATAATATCATAACATAATATCAGGTTTTAAAAATGTTATAACATAATGCAAAGGAGTAAATCTAAAATTTCAGTCTTTCATCTCCTGGATAGTCTGCAGCACTCTTCGTGTGTGTCAAACTTTTTAGAAGGGATGATGTTCTGTGAGTAAAAACTTCAGCAAGGATAAAATATCATTGTTTTTTTCTGAAGAAATAGGCCTAGATTCTTAACATTTACTTTCAGAGTTGGTGGAAAATCAAAAGCTTTTCGAGTATTTCTTTTTAAATCTACTTAAAATCATTTTATGAAGAAATTTTGTAATAAAGGCGGCCAATATTTTCTTGTGTCACTTGGAGATGAATACATCGTGACAGTTGAAGTTTTCCTTATTCACATCTGTTTTTCTGGACACCATAAGAGAATCTCCTTCACTGTACAAAGACTTAAAGTTTTTGAAGTCTGGTAATTCCATGTTGGGTACAGTGAATTTTTTGGACATTTGGCTAATAACATTTTGCCAGCCGCAAGGTGTTAATATGGTTAACGGTGGAAGCTTTTTTGTTTTGCGTTCAACCAGAACATGGACTGTGTCTGCTTCCATGTGTGCATGTCCTTGCAATAGAAATTTATGATTAATTATGTTAACCTGACTATATTTATTTAGAATCCAAAAATAACACATGATAACCGACATATTTTATTTTGCCCGAAACAGTTGTTCGTCCAAATAGTTATTTCTTTCTTCATTGAATTTGGTATAAGACTATCTGCCCATTTAAGTAAAGCAGAGGCAATCTCGTTTCCTGTCTTCGATAATAATAATAATAATATAATAATATTTATTTTACTTGATGTGGGTGTTAACCCTTTACAAGTTGGATTCTTCCACCTTTTTTTTTTTCTTTTTTACAACAATGGTTATACATTTTCAGTTTTGTTTTAACTTATATCTACTCACACTACTATTAACAATAATAATATCCTTATTATATTACAATCGTAACCTCCTAAGTAACAATAACCTTATTAATATATAAATTTATTTACACTTTTTTATTCTTTCTTATCTATTTTCTCTAAAAATATCTTAATCTATATTACTAAAATCTTTTATTTCTCTGTCTGTCTGTCTTTCTGTCTGTGTGTCTGTCCGGCGCAATTTTCTGAGAGAATGGAAAATAGAAATAATTTTTACAATGAAACATCCGCGACAGGAATCGAACCTGCAACCTTCTGATCCGAAGTCAGATGCCTTATCCATTAGGCCATAGGAACTACAACTCTCTTCATAAGGTTTTTTGACTTATATCTCCTTTCCTTTCCCCCATCAATAAGGAATGTATTCAATCTTTTTTTTGAATCTCAAGATTGTTTATTTATTTCACATCAGTCAGTTTATTTGTAATTCGAAACTGACAATTAGAACGATAATTGCCGAAACGTTGCAATATTTTAAATATTCTTACTTAACCAAATCCTATGTGATATTGAAAAATATGTGGGTGTACACGCCAGATGTTGGAGTAAAGAAAACAGAGTCAAGAAAGTGAGAAGCACTCTTTTTTGAGGTGGAATACCGAAAAAATCACTATTTGCAACTCAAAAACCATCAATAAATGTAACTCAAACGTCACTGAAAAGTGACAATTATAATTAAAATGAGAGTCAAAAAAGAATGAAGCGATACTTCTATTAGATAGAATACTAAAAATCACTATCTGAAACTCAGAAACCATCAATATTTGGAACACAAAAGCCACTGAAAAGTGCCACTTAGAATAAAAAAGAGACTCAAAAAAGAAAGAAGCAGTATTTCTATTAGATAGAATTCTGAACACTATTGTAACTCAGATACCACTGAAAATTATCATTTGGAATAAAAAAAAAAAAAGAGTTAAGAAGTAAGAAGCAGTATTTCATTAGGTAGAATACTGAAAAATCACTATTTGTAACTCAAAAACCATGACTATTTCTAACTCGAAATCCACTGAAAAGTATCAATAGGAATAAAAAAAAAAAGATAGTCAAGAAAGAAAGATGCACGATTTCTATTAGGTAGAATACTGCTCAGAAGTTAGACGTCTTAGCCATTAGACCACTAGGCCTACATTCTAATCTCTGTGAAAAACAAAAATATATCATAGATATATGATTTACAAGGTGGTTCTAAAAGCAGTCGTAGATTGAGAGAATATAGACATCAAACATTAAATAAAAAAAAAGCTTTTAAAAAATTTTGGTTTTAGTTTCCTTGATGTAATTTGTGTGTGTGTGTGTGTGTGTGTTTTTTTTTTTTTTAATAAATAAAAAATTGTTTTCCGTTACATAAGGGAGGCTTCCGGAGCGAAACGACGGGTAGCCGACTAGTATATTTACATAATTCTTTATTAATTCTGTTTTGATTTAACTGTGAAATCCACCATCCACCCCTATTGTTAATTTTTTCTGAATTTCTTTCTTCTTTCATTTTTCCTTTTAACCATTAATTTTAAGTCTATGTGCATTTAAAATAAATATGTTATCCTGAGTTGAGTAATTTTTTCTAAAACCGGCCTGATTTTCTACTATTATGTTATTATATTCCAACCATTTCTCTAATCTATTTTTTAAAATTTCTGTAAATATTTTAAAGGATGTATTTAGAAGCGTGATGCCCCTATAGTTTTTTGGTTCACTTTTACTTCCTTTTTTGTACAAAGGTATTATTTTTCCATTTCTCCAGTTCTCTGGAATTTTTTCTATTTCCCAAATCTTATTATACCAGTTTAACATCCATTCTATTAATTTATTAGGTGCATTAATTATCCATTCATTTCTAATTCCATCCGGGCCTGGTGATTTATCTTTTTTTAATTTTTTTACTACTAAATTTAATTCCCTTTTCTCTATTTGCTCATCTAGGGGATTATTCTCTATTTCTCTGCTAACCATTTATAACTTTTCATACATTTCTTCCTCTTCTCCTACCCATTTTATTTTTTGTTTAGTAATCCTCTAGTAATTTAAGAAAATGTTCTTCCATTTCCTCTTTTTCTATATAATCTAAATAATTTGTAAATAATGTCCTATTTCTGAACTTTTTAATTAACTCCCAAAATTCAATTCCTGTTTTTATTCCAATAAATTTATTTGTTAGTTCTTCATTGTATCTTAATTTTTTTTCTTTACAGGTATTTCTATATATTCTTTTATCTTCTATATACGTATTCTAATCTTAATCTATCTTCATTATATTTTCTAAAGTTCCTAAGACTACTTTTTACTTTCTTTTTTTTTTTTCCTTACATTCGTTGTCAAACCAACTTATATTTCTATTTCTTTCTCTTGTTTTTTCCTTTTCTTTAATTTTAGTTATTCCCTTTTCTAATGTGTTTTTAAAATTCTTATATTTCTCGTTTACATCTTCGTTTTGCCCTAACTTTTCCATATGTTTCATTATGACAGATTTGTATAACTCCTCATTTTCTTTTTTTTAAAATTTACATCTACTTTATTTATTTTATTAATTTCTTTTCTTTTTTCAGTTTGTAATTTTGTATTTCTTATTGCTATCGGCATATGGTCTGAGATCTCTGTTTCTAGTATTTCAAAAATAAAACATTTTTCTAACACTTTTTCGTTGACAAATATTAGATCTTTAATTAATTAAAACCCATTTAACGTGTTGTTATAATAAATAAAACTGCTAACGATTAAAAACACATATCCATTAATTAAAAGCATAAAATATATACAACAACGTTTCAAACCCTCATCTTGTTGTTATAGGGTCCTTTATCAAGTATTGCTCCCAAGTTAAAAATTGATCCTCCGTGTTTGGAGTCATCGGTAAGAATGACCTAGATCCGCCAAGGATATAGAGTCTCCCCCTGGTGTGGGTGTTAATGACTATAAAGGAAATAGCTGTCTGCTAGTTATCAAAGGCGCTTTTTTTAAAGAACGATTTCATGAAGTGGAAAAAAAAAAAAAAACTTTTTTTCTCCTTCCTTTTTCTCCCCCTTTTTTTCCGGATATTAGAGACCATATTCTATGATATTGGTGGTAGAGAGGTCTTGGTTGTAACTTTTTTGAATCCTCATCATACCAGACTGATAGAATCTTCTCAAATACTCATCATTTCTTGTGCCAAAAATAATAGGACTATTTATGTTCAATTTATGGTTATTCGCTTTACAGTGAGATGCTGTATGATATGCTAAATTTTCTTTAACCGCGGTATCATGCTCATTTAACCGTTTACTTAAACAGCGTTTTGTCTGACCGATATATAGACACGCGTTATTTCTTTTTTGACCATTGTTCGTTTGACACCTTATCCCATATATCGTTCCCTGTTTATTGAGAATCTCTTCATTGTTATTTTTGGGCTTTTTTTTTACGATTAAGTAAATTTCCAATCGTATTACTAGGACGGCAAGCCAGTCCAATACCTGACCTACTCAATAATGGCTTCAGTTTTTTAAATAAAACCTCATCAAACGTAATTGGCACATAAAGTAGTACTTTTTTATATCTTGTTGTAGGAACGGGAGTATGCCATTGATTAACATCATAACCTTCTTGGTTTCTTTCTTTATATTTCATTTTTTGCCAGAACCTTTTTATACATCTATATATAAACCTGTCAGGGAAACCATTATCCTTAAAAACATGTTTAATGAACTCAATTTCATGTTGTAGTAAGGTCGGCGTAGAGCATGTTTTTACAGCTCTGTTAAGGGCCATAAGTAAGGAATTTCATTTATAATGTTCTGGGACCGAACTAGAATAATGTATGGAAATTAAAGCATCGGAAGGCTTCCTATATACCGTCGTTTCATACCCAATTTTGGACTTTCACTAAAACATCCAAAAAAGAAAGAATCCCCCTATTCTCTTCTTCCATAGTGTACTGTATACTGGCGTGTATACTATTAAAATCATCTAGTATAGAGTCTACATAATGATTATTTATAATTAAGAAAGAATCATCAACATATCTGCAAATGTAATGCACATTATTAATGACATTACTTATAGAAAACGCCTGAAACTCGATAAACGCCATAACGCACTCGGCCATAACTGCCGAAGACGGTAAACCCATAAATACCCCGGAGGTCTGGGTATAAAACCTGCCATTAAAGGAGAATATCTGCATATGAAATAATAAAGTGATTAACCTAGCAGTCTCATGCATATTAAAGAAAAATCTCTCATGAATAATTTCCTTATCATTATCAATGGCATGGAGTATGGCATTTATAACAAGAGAGGGAGTTAGAGATGTGTACAAATTAATGACATCTAACGACACCATACGTGTATTAGGCAGTAGAGGACAGGACCTAAAGTGTTTTATAAACGGCTCTCGATTCATAATACAAAACTTCGAACGATACGGAAGAAGTTTAATCTTTTTTTCCCAAAATTTTCGAGATGAACATAATGGCCTTATTCTTACAATCAATAATAGGCCTAATTTTAAAGAGGGAGTTTTGTTTCTCTTTATGTGTCTTTGGCAATCCTTTAAGCAGGGGTAGGAACATATTACGGGATATTATCTCCTTTGCTTTACTACGGGGAATTAATCCCTGTATGGAGGCTTTTTCAATTTTATCATTTATTTCTTTGATAATCTGCTTTTCAGATAACCCAAGGGGACTAAATCCCTTAGTATTGTGAATAAACGACTCACACATACAGATATAATCACATTTGTTTAGGATAACAGTAGCCCCTCCCTTGTCGGCTTCCGTGAAGATGACACTGTCATTGTGATCTTTTAACTGTAATAATTCTTTAAGTTGTATTTGGGTGAGCATGGACCTTGCTCTTTTTTCCTTTTTTAAGCCATTGACCACCCTTCCTACCATTTTTCGCATGTTAGTGTGTTCACCCCTATCCGAAATGAACCTGATCTCCATCTTATCTTTTGAATTTCTTTCATACATTTCTGTTTCATTATCATTATTACAAATATTATTTAGTTCGCCTATTCTACTATTAAAATCCCCAATTAAAATAACCTTATCATTATTTGCTTGTGATTGGAAAATTTTATTTCCTATTGTATTTAGTAGCCTTTCTATATTTTTATTATATATTGCCACTATTTGATACTTTTCTTTTTTGTATCTTAAACTCATTATAATTTCATCCTCTATACAGGTAAAATTTATATCCTCTATTTCTTTTTTCTTCTTCCAACCTATACTAATACCGTCTAAAGGTCTGCCTTTTTTTTTTTCTTTCACTGCAAATTTATGATACCAATTGTAACTATCTTTCTTATCTAACTTGTGCACAAATTTATCGTTAATACATCGTTAATTTATTTATCGTTAAGTTTCTATTAAAATAATAATTTCATATTCTTTTATAATTTCCCAAATTTCTATATTTTTTCTATCATTTAACCCATTTACATTCCATGCCATTATTTCTAACATGCTATTGTTTTTATTTATTTTTTTCTCTTACTTCTTATTTCTTCTTTTTTCTTTTCTTTCTTTTGATTATTTACTTTTACTATATCTGCTCCTTTTTTTTTCAAATTCCTTTTGGTTCTTTTTCTTTATCTCAATTGGATCAGTATTTAACATTTTTTCCTCCTCGACTAACAATGTCATTTCTGTCATCCCTTGCTTATTATATTTCCCTTTTTCATCACTTAGTTTTTTTGATCCTCTATATATTGATTATTTTTTTTCACATTTATGTCTTCTCCTGCACTAAATCTTGAAATTTTCCTTCTCTCCTGTTTTAACTTATATATTTCACACCAATTTATCTTATCTTTTGTTTCCACATATTTTTCGTATACAATCAGATTATCATATTTCACTACTGCTAGATTTTCCTTTTTTCTTTCTTCAAATGCCATATCATTTAGCTTTTTTCTTATTTCTCTTGTTTCTTCTGAAAAGTCTTCTTTAATCATGTATGCGGTTCCTTTTAAGTCTTTCTTATTTCTCATTATTTCTTCCTTTTGTTTTTCTGACTCACATTTTACCACTCTTCTTCTATTGTATGCTTTGTTTTTTTTTTTGCCTGTGCGATGAGCTCTAGTAATTTTTAAGTCTATCTTTAATTTCTTACTTATGAACTCTTTTATCATTTCTTCTGTTCTATTCCAATTTTCTCCTTCTTCCATCCCTTCCAATATGAAATTGCCTCTTCTATTTCTATCTTCTTGCTTTCTTAATTTCTCCTTCAGCTCCATGATTTGTTTCTCTTGATTTATTGTTATTTCATTCAATTCTTTCTTTATTATCTCTTTCTCTTCTTCACTTCTTTCTAATTTCCTTATCATTTCCTCTATTTATGTCTTGAAAATTTTATTTTCTTCTTTGAAACTTTTTATGTCCCTTTCAATTCCATTCACTTTTGTTAGTATCTCTTTCATTATTGATTCTATTTTGTCTTCCCTAACTAAATTTTGCTTTTCTGTTTCTGTTATTTTAGTCTCTAAATCTTCTTTATTTCTTTTGGCTAGTGGTGATCTTCCTACAGCTCCTCCTCTTTTAAATGGATCTTCCCTTTTTAATTCAGACGAGTCCATTTCTGCAACCTCTCTTTCTTTTTTCGTTTCCCATTCTCCTACAGAGCTCGTTCTTCTTCGTCTGCGTATAATAAATTCGTCCATTTTTTCTTTGCTTTCTATTCATTATACCTTTTATATCCATCACTGTTCTGTTCCAATAGTACCTTCTGTTTTTGCGTTCTAATTTTTCTCCTACCCCTCGTGTCTCCGCACTCTGGGGTAACATAAGCACTTTTTAATTTCTTACAGTTCTTTGTTCTGTTCTATTAAATTGTTCACTTCTTTGCTAGTATCTTAAGTCTCTTTCTTTTGTTGAAATTCACTTATTTATTAAATGGTTACAACTTGGGTTGACTCTCGGAGCTCAGTTTCAACACATCTGTCTCTGTTCTCGACGGTGACGCCCTCCCCCTCCTGCCTTCGATTCATCCCACATAATGCAGCCATCAAATGAATCGTACAATGTAAAGTTGAACGTCCACAACTTTCTTCGGTACAAACTTTCACTGTTTAATAACATTGGTGTGTTGCAAGACACTTCTGAAGATCAGCCGTTATTACTTTATGACTAGTTTTTTTCTTTGAATCAGCAGTATCTCTAGATTTTTCTTCGTATCGGTTTTTTTCTTCTTGCAAATGAACATTATAATTTGATGTGGTTTTCTCTTTTTGTTATCAGATAAATCACATTTCAACTGAGTAATGTTCGAATCACATGCATCGCAGATATCACTTTAAGAAATTTAAACGATAAATTTATTTTTTTATTAAAAATATCAGAGTATAGCCATTTCTTTGCAATACACACTGGTCTTATGTTCAGCACAGAATTATAAATATAACTCATACATTCTTGAAATGCTGAGACCTGGCTCTAAAAATTTTTCCCCCAACCTCTTTCTTGAGTAGTGACTGTGATATGAAGGAAACGCTGCTATATGATTGAAAATGCTATCAATAACTTCCTGTTGACTTTTGTTTGTTGGAGTGATAGTTCCCATCTATCTAGTTCAACTATTCCTCCTCGTCTTCTCTGGATTGCATTAATAACAACTTTATTCGATATACAGTGTGTGTTTAGAAACATTGTTTGCAAATCCTAACTTTTTGTTTATTCACTATAAAACTGTACACCAAGCTTTGGTTCTTGTTTTTTGGTTTCCACCTTATCGTGGCCGTGATCGGTTTATTTCCTTCACCTCAATACAAGAACTAATATATTGTCTTTTAATATTAACAACTTTCCCTTCATGCCAGTATTACTTAAATATATCTATTCTTTTAGTTTCTGGAATTTTTTCCCAATGTTTAAATTTACAGGTACATGGAGGCTTCATTTTTCTTGCAGCAATGTTCTTCCCTCTTTTGTTTATGTACTGCTTTCCTGCTGCATGTCTCGACTTCCGCTTGTTACACATCCATTGTAGTGGTTGACGCTGACGTTTTCTACCTTCTTTTACAATTTGTTGACTTATTTTCAACCTCTCTTTGAAAAGTATTTGTTGAAGTTTCACGAGCTGAATCTTTACTTTCTTCATCTGGGCAGTAGTTTGCATCCTCATCTGTGTCATCAATTTCACTTTCACTCAAATATAAATCCTCATTCAAGATATCGTATTTTGTCACAGATAATGGATCATCAATATCTAAGTTCCATCTTTTGAGCAGGAAGGCTCATCTTGTCCAAAATTAACATTTTCATTTGGTTTAAAGGAGGGACCATCCATTAAATTAGCACCCATTTCATCTGAAATGAATAAAATAATTTTATATATATTATAATTTAAAACAATCTTTACAAGTTTGTAAATCTTAACACCATTACAAGTTTGTAAAACTACAGTAGTTAAAGATTATTTATGTCTCTTGGTGGTCAATCTGAGCAAAATTATTATTATGCATTTCATAACAAAAATGCTACTCAGAGTACTGAGAATAAAATTATTTTGTACTCTTACCTTTATTTTCCTGTATGTTATCTTTTGTTTCCTCCTAAGCAAGGTTTATCAACACTCCATGAGAGAGTTATGGCGCTTTTATGTAAATTACTTTTTGAATTCATTTTAATGATAAACACATTCGAATAAAGAAGGGAAGCAAACAAAATGTACGCACAAACTATTCATAACGTTCACAGACACGAAACTGAAAAGACTAGTTGCACTACAGTGGTGGGGGTAAAGGGCACTATCTGGACATAGTGCTAGCTTACTCTCAATTGTCTGCAGGTAAACCAGATACATGTCCATATAGTGCTCTTTACCTCGCAAGCATGTTGGTACAGAAGGCCTTTTCCAACTGGCTAAATCTATTATTTTTAGGCTTAGGACATAGTGCTTTGTACCTCTGAAAAAAAATTGCATAGGACACTGCTAAAACCTTAATTTTGTAAAAACAATGGACATAGTGCCTTTTACTCCGATACAAGAATATCGATTCATGGTGATTGCATTTTAACATTGAAATTGAAAAGGAATAATCTGAAATGAATTGGCAGGTGATTGTAGTGCACCATAATAGGAAGAATTAAAGAATCAATCTGAATGCTTCATTTTCAGTGTAAGCTTCCTTCATCATAATGTTAAAACTACAAGAGTTAAACTACTAAAGTTAAAAATTTTCCAAATTTGAGTTATATGTGATCTCAAGAGGATATGAAGGTTTTGAGGAATGTCAGAGCAGTTGATTACCAATCATATCGCTTTCATTATTTAAAAATTGGAAGCATCAGATCCACTTGACACATTGTTTGAAGATCCAGTGATTGAGCTTCTTGCTAAATCTAAGACAAATCGTACCTATTATTGATGATTTCAATACTAAGTAAGTAAATGATTTAGCTTATATTGTGATTCACTCAATGCCAGTTTTTCTACCACCGAATTTTGAGCATGGCTCATCTCTTGACTGCTTTTCTTAAGGCTTACAAAAAGGAATTAGATTTTTAATATTCCACTGTAGAATAAAAGAACCTGAAGAATCATAGTTAAGTAATGGAAAGTATGTTTGCTATCCAAAACATCCTTTTCTTCTGCAGCAAGGATGAGGGCTCGAGAGAACTATCTTGTTTTGTGAATCCAGTTTTACCTTAAGAACTAATTGAATCTTTCACAGCTCTTTAAATATATTTGAAACTGATTCACATTGCTTAAAAAAAAGATGGTAAATATAAAATAATAGTAACATATTTCTATATTTTGTGTCTTGTTTATCATAGTTAGCTATTTACAAAAAAAAAAGAGAGAGACAGAGTTTGTGCCAACAGGCATCTTGCATGTTATGTTCTTAGTGACTGTTATAACAAAAACATGTATTTTTCAGAAACATTTTGGAATCAATGAATCTATCGATTCTCACAGCAACATTTATATTTCAAACTATTGATATCAAAAATATCTTAAAAAATTGTGATCACATATGATAAATACTAAAACATGACTGCCCTTAAAGTCATTTCCAAATTTCAGATAACTACAAACCATATTTCATAGAAGCTGTCATTCTGCTTTTTCAAGTTCTGAATTTGCAAATTAAAATAATAAGATTAATAACAATAGCAACAATGTATACACTGAAGTTATCTTAATGACCTGAAAACAACAAATAATAAGCCATATCCTTCAACATAAACAAACATTTTTGATACTAATTTTTGAAATTTATCGTCTTTATTCCGCATTAAGTCTTGGAAATAAGACAAGGTGTTATTATTAACTGAATAACCTTTATCCTTGTTGATGCAGGGAAACTTTTTATTGTGCAAATCTCTATTATATAACTGGTGTGCTTATCCTTTTGCAATACTGAAAATCCTAATCCCGATCTGATCATTGAGATTTTATTCAAATTAAGGATAAGGGAGTCCCCTAAAGAAACAATAACCAAAAACTATATATAATCAAGGTAACTTTTGGGGACTAAAAAATTAATACACCCAGAACGAATGATCAGGGAACAACAAAACTGTATACAGTACCGTCATAGGTAGTTGTATCACTGATTGCAGTTGGGCTGTGATTGCAGTCTGAGAACTGCCGTCAGGGGCATTAGTATTGCTATGGCTGTGGTCATGTACATGCCCTACGAGAGGGGGGGTCCAGCAGGTAGATTGGTCCGGGGCCCGAGAGCTACAGAGGGGCCCATGACTAAAGGACCATTTAAAAAATTATTAAGCATTAAAATGTATAATATATAAACATATAAATAAAAAAGAAATATGATAAAAATATAAACATAGTGGCACAGATGATTCCCCAGAAGAGGCTTATTTTAGAAAAACTGTTTTATGTTTTGATTAACAATGCTGTTGCTGGATGAACTGTATGTTTTAAAGCTGTTAAGAGGTTAGCTGAATGTTTTGATTTTTTGTGGAAATATCCCACAATATGTGAAAGTGAGCTTGGAAAAAAAAAACAAAAAGATTAGCTCATCAATATCCTACAGACCTAGATGATGAAGATTTTGCAGAAGAAATGCAACATTTACAAGTAGTACACAAGGCTAATTTTGGAAAACCAGAGCTGAAACCTTTAGAATTGATAAATTTGTTAAAAGAATACAAATTGTGTGAATTATTTCCAAATGTTTGTATCAGCTTGAGGATATTTTTGACAATTCCAGCTACAGTAGCATCTGCTGAAAGATCTTTCAGTAAGCTTAAACTTATCAAAAATCATTTGCGGTCTACTATGTCTCAAACTCAACTAGTTGACCTAGCAAGACTGAGCATTGAGTCTAGCATTGCCAAACAAATTGATTTTGATAGTGTTATTAGAAATTTTGCACATAAGAAAGTCAGAAAAGCACAAATTAAAGTAATCTAGTTAAATTATTTTTATTTTTTTTTCTAATTTTTTCCTTGAGAAGATTTTACTATGAACATTTAAAAGTCACATTAAAAAATGGTAAATGTAAATGCGTAAGTAGTATTTTTATTTCTACATTACTTGAATACCAGTATGTTTTAACATATTGTTTTATATGATCATTAAATGAGCATTTGTTGAATTTTAATGCACGTTAATTAGCCTCAATGTTTTTTTGTTTTTTTTTAATTTCAAAATAATTTTGCAAGTCTATGCGGCCCCAAATGGGTTTTGTACCGCCTTGAAAGATTTCTCTTGGAGGCCACGTGAACACTGTGTGCTTTAGAATCAGTTTGGTTGTGGAGTGCAGGTCACTGTGACTCCTCAGCATGCCAACAACACATTCGACATAGTTTTGAACATCTGGCAGAGTTTGAGAGATATTATGTAGTTGGACTGAGCAATCAGGAGCGGCAGTTGCAACAGCTATGGAAGGATCTTCTGCAGTATAGCATTAGATGTCTCTATGACTTCATTCGAAGCCGTTTCGCTGCATTTATACGTGCTAGGGGCAGTTTAGCAAGTACTAAACAGACTATTGACCTGTAGTGTTTTGCCCAAATAAATGACCCATTTGCTCTGATATGTAATCGGTTACTTGCATCATCATTCCATTGCCTAGGCCAAGTGTCGTTCCATTTTAATTGCTGCTTTCGAATGTGTGAATTTTTTTGGCAATGAGTGTGTTTGAGCTGTCATAAATCAAAGATGACCATAATACTTATTTTGGCATTATAATTTATTCAGAAACTATTTTGTTCATCTTTTATGCTCTACGATACATATTTAGGTTTGCTAAAAACATTATATCAACTTTTAAATAACTTTTTTTGTGGAGTTTAGATTCACATGCGGTTTGAAAGAATGAAATGATTTGATCCTTTACTGTTCAAGGAATGATGTAATACACTGAAGCTCGGTTATAATGCGGTTGTTTATATGGCAAATTCGGATACAATGCAATTTGGACCCCGTCTTATTTTCAAAAAGGTGTATAATTGTAAAATTGCAAAATTTACCGTTTTTTCGTCTAAAATCAAATTAAAGATGTAAATTAATATGCTTGTTTCCTTATTATTTACAGTAATTGAGACTCTATACCCACCCTAATGTCACGAAAATGCGTCAAATACAATATATTTTTAAAAAAATACCAGAATCGCGGTCTTTTTCATTTAACCAAAATGAATATCGAGATCTATTTTTCTGCCAATGACAACCAGTAAAGAGGCCCATGTAATCTAATAGGCGTATGAATACCTAGTTTCGATCCACGTGACTCGTCGTTTGTACAAGATGCCAAGATGGCGGTGCCAAATCGATTTTGGCTAATATAACCCATCAAAGTGTTGAAAAGGTAATGATTTATGTATTTATAAATATAAAATTATCTCACATGGCTCTGAATGATGTAGGTAATCGCAAAAGGATCTTTTTAAATCGATTTGGAATCGTGTGGGCGATAATAGGTTACGATATGACATTTGACGTCGCGAAGTAATAAAAGTTCGGTTATATCGCGATCTTCGAGATCTTGGATCTGAAAGATTGCGTTATAACCGAGCTTCTGTGTATTACAATTAATAATCTTTTAAGATTCATATGAATGAATCGGTGATTGATCCAATGATTTTTTTACAGTAACTTTGTTAAATTTTGGAATTACATATTCATCATTTAGGACATTATTATGAAGATATATATTTCAGGGAAAGGGGGGAAAAAATAATTCAATTCCAATAGACGATTTCCATTCGGTCGCTTATTTTAGATGAACTCTGCAAGAGATCTCTCTCACTCCTTTATTTCATTATTTTCTCCTCCTATCTTTTTCTCTAAGTTGCCTGCAGAGTATTTACTTTGTCAGAGAATGATTGAAATTTAGGTCACAAGCAATAGAAATCTGTCGTGTGATTTTGTTTTATTTATTATTTTTTTTTTATTTGTATGATCTACTTACAATATTATTACTTTGTAATTATTTATAGTTTTATGAAGTAAAGAGTTCATTAAAAGAGATTTTGCTACTTTACAGGCGAACATTTGTCTTTTTCATTGAAATAATAATCAAGAGACAAATGGAAAGTGATGAATTATGAAAATACAGTATTTAATATATTTACTTAAAGGGTTAAATTCCCCCCCCCTCCCTTTTTTTTGTTTTGTTTTAATTTCATTGAAAAAAACTTGAGACTGTCTACTTGGTTAATACCGACTTATATCAAGATAGATATTTCTGGATAGCATTTTTAACTAATGAAAATATAATAAACCATTTCTAAAAATAATTCTTCTTAGCCGTATATATATACAAAAAAATTTCCTCTATAATAAACTTCCATAAATTAATTCCTCAGGTTCTATATCGAAAGGCCATTCGGTCACCTTCAATACTGTAGGAGACATCAGTGGTTAATGTACCCTATTATATCTTCCTCTTTCCAATAAATATTCACCAAACATTCCTGATATACAAATTCTTTACAGAAGAATTACAGCAATGCTATCCAAAAGCAGAGGCAACTTCTGTCTAGGTAGAAGTGATTGCTAATGACTATTAGGAATGAGCTGTGAAATGACAAATATCTGACTCCTGAGGCTGTACAGGTTGAAAAATTGCGAAAAAAAAAGGAAATTGGCTTTTAGGCATTTGGACTTACCTTAATATAGAGATAAAATTGTGCAAGTAAAATTCAAATTAAAAATTTTATCCTCAAATCTGGAGAGAGGAAATATTACGAGTAAATGTGATATGTAACATTTAATTGTACTTATAAAAATATATAAGGGTAGAGGTCTTTCTCTATCAACAAAATAATTAGAATATTATTTGGTTTGGCCGGGAAGTTCCCGTACCCCTTAATTGGTAGTCATATTTTAAGAAAATACAGTGCAACTTGGATAATTCAAAGCTGAAGGGACCACTACAAAACTTCGAATTAAACAAGTTACATCTTTTAACTTTAATTTCAGGTCCACTGAATGCTTGAAAAGATTATTCTGTCAATAAGTAAATATTTATTCAGAAAGATCATGGTATGAAAGAATTAAACACTATATGTATGTAAACAAAATAAGATTTATATTACGTAAGCTACAGTACATATTACATTCAATACAGAAAATTATAGTTTTTCAAAAAATTGTGCAATGTCTGATTTATTTGTAGAATTCAGTCGCTTAAGGTTAGCAAAATCATCTAGCATGTTTAGTGAACGGAAAACAGCTTCACTTACGTTGCTTTGTCCTTCAATGTAACGGCGCTATCCCGTACTCGGAGATATGGCATTTCTTCTTCACACCCTTTTCTTCCTCGCGAATGACGGTGACCTTTTCAGCGAACGTTAAATTCTTGTACACGCGTGGTTTACTGAAAGACATGGTGACACTGATAGCAGGAAGCTCGAATGGCCTCTGGAGCGTCACGTGTCGAACGGTGATGGGAAGGGGATTTCAGTTGTCATGTGTTGAATTTCTTAACAATGAAACGCCGAAAAGTTGTTATGGTTCAAAATTTTTTATAAAAAACTTTGAATTAAGGAAGTTGAACTTCGAATTATCCATGATTTTTTTAACATTGATTTAATAAGAAATTCAAGGGACTAAGAGAAATCTTCGAATTATCCAAATTGCACTGTATTTGAACATTAAATGTCCAATGCGTCTTTGTGTCCACCATCATGCTACACAAGTTCATACACCGCCACGTCCTAATTGATATTTTTTGGAGCATTTCCGGTGTGATGGTTCGAAATTCATCCTTAACTGCATTGCACAATTCTTCATTTGTAACATAGAGATGTTCAGACACGTAGGTCTTGATGATTCCTCACAATGAGTAGTCAGGGGTTATGAGGTCAGGACTTCGTGGTGGCCATTTCAATGGAACTGATGATGCTGGAGTACCGAGACCAATCCAGCATCCTGGAAAATGTTCATGAAGAAACCATGCACAGTAACAGCTAAGTGAGCAGGTGTCCTTCTGTAGCCGTATGCGTTTTATGATACCCGCGTCTTCAAGCTGTTTGATTAAGCATGTTTGTAATCCACCTGCATTCTAGTATCAACAATTGAAATAGCATTCAATACTAAATATTTACATTTATTACTACATAATTGGGGGGTATGGGAACTTCCCGGCCCACACTGTACATAATTTATTCAAGAATCTGAGTTGAGCTTGATTTATTTAAATTGCTTAAATTGTGATTTTCTTATCAGTGGTCGAGTTTCATTTCTGTTAAATTTTAAGTAATTATAAATTAAATACCTTTTTTTTTAAATATCCAAATTAACTTATGAATTTCATTTTCTGTTCCCAGAATTGATTTTCTCTTCAACAATACTGTCAAGAAATCCCAAGAAACAGATTCTGTAGTTGCAGCTCTTCAGTCCTGCAGGTATATTTAAAAATCAGTTACACTATTTTATTTTGAATGCTTGCTTTTTTTATTTATTTTTTTTATTTAAATGGAGGCCTAAGTTTTCTATTTTATTTTCCTATTGTCAATTTACAATGCAATAGGAATTTATGAGTAATTACTTTTTTAATAATAAGCAGTCTTATTAAGCCCCGTGAACACCATGCAACTTTTCAGCAACTTAGTCGGCCGATTTTGACGTCACGAGTTGATATAGACAGTCTTGAGTCCGTTTCTCAGCAACTTTTGTCCTCCGACTCGAGTTGTTCCTACATCAGCAACTCGAAAAGTTGCATCGAAGTCGGTGGGAATTACCCAATCACAGGGCAGCGTTGGAACCCGTCAGTCGTGACGTCATGCCCATGGAAGATATGGCGTCCAAAAATGATATTCGCCGATTCGATTTGAAGACAAGCACTTAAACAATTAATATCAGAGTATTGCAAGTTTCTTTCATGCATAAATAAAGTTTATACTGAAATGCAGTAATTGTATGCGGCAGAATTTATCAGAGAGGTTTCAAAACCTTGATTTTTTTCGGATTTTCCACAACTGCTGTTGGAAACTCATTGCATTATGGGATTGCTGCTGACGCGGTTGACTTCATGTCGAGTTGCATGGTGTTCAGGGTTGACAAAAGTTGGCCAACTCGAAGTCGGCCGACTAAAGTTGGTGGAAAGTTGCATGGTGTTCGCGTAGCTTTAGAAACTAAAACAGCTACATACTCAATATTTCATAGAATCATGGTTTGAATTTAATTTTAACAGTAATTTTTTCTTACTTTTTTTTTCCCCACTGTTTATTTAGAAGAAATTAAAGAGATTATATATCTATGTGCAAAAATTCAGGGAACAATAAAGTAGTGCCTTTGTTACTTTAAATGTTTGTATTTCTTTCATCAACTTAAAGCAGGGTTTGAAATGTTGGATAATTTGTTCTTATTCCAATGCTTGTAAAAATTCCCCAAAAAATGTCAAATTTTCTTCCGAAAAGGAAATTACAAAAAATTAAAATTGAGTTGAAGGATAAGACCACAACCAAATTGGAAAAGTTTTGGGAAAATTCAAAAGGATGAATCAAACCAATTACATAAGGAATTCAACCTACACATTTTTGCCCCAACATTTGTGTATGTGTGTATGGCAAAATGTCTTTCAAACAAGAGTTGCTATGATGTTGGCAACCCCAACACCAGTTGGAGAATCCGTGACACTTTTCTTTCTTTCTTTTTTATTATTTTGGTGCTTTTTTTTTTTTTTTACTTTATAAAACATTTTTTAATTCTTTGTTTTTACTTTTGATCTCGTATTTCAATACTTTTGTAATGTAAAAGATGAGCGATTTGACCTTGTACATATTTTGCATAAGTGTTTGCTGCTTAGTTGTTTTTATCTACACGAGTACACATTTGTGCTTTTGTACAGTTTCATGCTCATTTTGATTAATTAAAAATATTAAAAAAATATATATACTTGCAAAAATTAAAAATAAAAAGATTAAAACAAGTTAAAAAAGAAACAGTAAAAAAATGGTGCATAAAATAAAAAGAATGCACTTGAATACTGTGTTTCAGTTAATTCATTAGCGAAAAATAATAATAATAAACGTGTAAAAATCATCAACTTTTATCAATAGCAATATTTAAAGATGATTTCATTTCCTTTCTTGCGACTCCATACAGTGTTTAAATCCCCTTTTCTTTCTGAACTTTTATCAAGTTGTTGACAATGTAGGAGGTGGTCACTGTCCATTTTGTACTTTGCAGATAAGATAAAGTTGAGATGAGTAAACATCACATGAGCAGCTAAGCCGTTGCTTTATTCCTAGGTTTCTATATTTCTCTTACTTTATGTTTCCTGAACTTCTGATTTGCTTTAATTTTTATCTTTTGTTTTATAGTTTTTTTATTTATAACTGGGTTTTTTTCCTTGTTGCAGTAGTTTCACTTTGGACCATTCTGTCTTTTCATTCCTCGTTATCCCGATGTAAGATCTACTGGAATACTGTGGTCTTATGTGAAGAGTTCTAACAAGGCTTTTGGTTTCATGAATCTTGGCAGTTAATAATCAGCATTTGTTGATATTGCTTGATGGAATTTGATTCACCTAAAAGACTTGATGAAACCAAGATTTTTGAAATAATTTAATTCTGTAAAGTAGTTTTTTAGAGCTTATTTTATTTTTTGTATTTTAGCAGAGAAGTAAGTGTTACCCTCTCTTATTTGAATATAATAAGAAAATAATTATGAATAAAATGACTATTCTAGTTTCTCCATTCAGTGAAATAATAGTCAGGGAGCCATCCGTGTAGGTATGTAGCCAGGTTTCCCATGGGAATTGATTTGTTTTCGTTTCAAAAGTAAGGTGTCTTAGTTCTTCTGAATAGGTATCTTTATAGTTAGATTGAGATATTATTTAATTGACAGGTAGTTTGTGAGATTTTCAGGCTAAAAAGGATAGGTTCAACACTTAGGTCTATTTGTAGTTCTTTAAGATAGTTGTTTTTACTCAATTTCAATGTTAGAGAGTTTTGATATTTATATAATTTGAACTCTCTATTTTTTCTGTTATTATTTTGTTGGTGGTTTACAAGATGCTGTGAATGCTATGGTTTCAGTTGTATCAGTCTTAATGCTTTATTCTGTGGAGGTTTCAACTTTTTTTGTTTGTTTATGAATTTAGACATAATTGGAGAAGCTCTTTTGCTGCAAGGAATCTTCATGAAATTTGGCAAATTCCTAATGACCTTGAAATATACAGTATCATCAACAGATAGAACCAGACATTCAATTCCAGAGCTAGAACAGGACATTTAGTTACAGAACAGTATTTGTACTGCTTTAACTTAGCTCAGTCTCCTCTCTGCAATACTAATATAGAAACATTGGAAGACATACTACTGGAATGTTTATATTGCCAACATCCTGTGAAGCTCAAACTGACAGAATATCTGTAGAAATTAGTCCACGGCAAGAAAATGAAAACTCTAAGCAATAAGAAACTACTGGGGATGGCTGCTTAAGTGTAGGAGAGGCTTCGTGCTATCGATATTGGATGAATGTATAATAAGAAGATAATAATTGAGGGTTTAATGTTGGTTTTTGGTGGTTTGGTCGAGCATCTCTTGGGAGGTTAAGTGTTTCAAAAGGTTTAAAAGTAGGATTTTGCTTTCTTTTTTGTTATAATATGTTGTTTCATTTCAGCTTGTTATCCAAGTGCTTTTCTAGATATTTTTGATTATTAATTTTGGATAATTTATGATTTGCTATTAGCCAATCAATCAATTTAAATTCTGTGTTGTAAAGAAAAAGACTTTGTACACTGGTTAGCTGATGTCGATTTCCATACTATTCTCATAAGTCCATTGTAATACGAGGCGTGTTTTTTAAGTAAGGTCCGATTGAACATAAGTACACAACGAAAGGTTATTTCAAAAAAGTAAATTTATTTTCAGAAAGTACATACTTCACTCTATTTTTAGACATAGTTGCCAAGTTTGTTCAAACACTTATCATACCTCTTAATCAATTTTAAAATACCCTCTTCATAGAAACTTGCTGCCTGCTCTGATATCCAAGAGTTCACTGCCGTTTTCACGTCGTCGTCATCATTGCAATGGTTGCCAGTTTCCTAAACTTTAGGTATTCAGAAACAATGTTGTAAAGCACTTATCTCGACACGTCAGGAAATTCGTTTGAGAGACCTGTCATTGTGAAGCGCCTGTTCTCACGAATCTTCGCTTCAACTGAAGCCACCAAATCGTCTGTAATCAAAGAAGGGCGACCGGAGCGGTCCTCATGATGGACGTTGTCACGGCCATCTTTGAATTGTCGTACCCACTTACGCACTTTGCTTTCACTCATAACAGTATCACCGTACACTTCGCAAATCTGTCGATGAATTTCTGCAGCAGACAGGTTCCTTGCTGACAAAAACCGTATCACTGACCGAACCTCACACGCGGCGGGCGAGTTGATAGTCTTAAACATTTTGAAAGCACAGAACAGAACCGTACAGGTTAGCTACAGAGCTGAAACTGAGCACAGTTGTTCCCGAGGCATGCCGGTACACGACGCACGCGCTCGTTCCGATATGCACGCGAACTACTAGTGTCTACAACAAAACGGACCTTACTTAAAAAACACGCCTCGTAGTTATTGCAATGTTTTGTTCATAACTTGTTCTGCATATTGTCACTCTGTTTGTCCTCTGATAGTCTTGTACTTGAGTGTTGCTGCTATATTGAGTTTGACTTGTTATATCTTGTTGTTAACCATCTTTGTGTAATAAATTTCCTGAACATCCAGATAATTTTGCTTTTAAGATTGATTTTAGTTAATTTATTGATTAGTTTCCTTCTCCCTATAGTACCATCTTCCTCTTTTACTTTGTGTTGATGACTCTCTTATTTTTTGGTTAGTCTTATTATCTGTTGCAATGTAGATCAGTTCGGTCTAATTTCTGCTTGTGCAGGCACTAAGGTTTTTAGAAACCAGTTTAATTCCACATTAATTTATTTTGCCATAGTTTAACCTGTTCACTGCCGAGTTTTTCGCAGTAGTGGGATTGTGTGTGTGCGCGCGTGCGTGCAGTTTTTTTTAGCGAGTTAAGCCTAACATTTCAGGAGAGTCTCATCAGTTAATTTCAATTGTTTTTCACTCCGAAACGATAAGTGCTTAGTTTTATATATATGAAAATATCACGAATCTGTTTAACCTCAGATTGAAAATATAAGTTTTTGAAGAAAATATGTGAAAGATTGAAATTGTTAACAATGTTTGCAAAAGGTTAATAAAATAACTTGATAAAAATGTTTTAGTTTTTAGTGATAATAAAAGAAATAATTATTTTGAATTATCTTGGAATAAAAGCTCTTAAAGATAAGGAAATAAACTATAATTCACTGAAATTCAAGTGTTCTTTTTCGGAGGTATTTTTAAATAGATTCATAAGCCAGCAGATATTTTTGATTTTAAAATACTACTCATGTTGAAAGAACTAATTTGAAGCACCATTTAGAGGCTAAAACAACTCAAAATACAACTGCTAATATCATTTTTCCAAGAAAACCTAAACAGTTAGCACTATCTGTTAGAAAATATTTGTCAGCTTATAAACACGAGTATACTCAGGAGTGGCACACAGCGGTCAAGGTCACTAGTCGGAGTTAACTCCAGAGTGGCACGGAATGGGTTAAGCTAGTATGGAAGTGAGAGAGATTGGTTTATATTAGTAAAGATGACCATTTGGTTTGTTCTCTTTAAGAAGAGGAAGTGTTATTGCTTTCAGCAGATCACCTGGTAAGTCTGTTCAGATTTATTCCAGATTTTGTTGAAGATGTCTAATAATTCTTTAAAGGAGGACAACATAACTGACATTCGTATCTTTTTTTGGGTATATGTATCCTCTGGACAGCACTAAATGAGTTGCAGTTCTGGCATGTTTCCCAGTATACCTGATGTTATTAATAAACAGTATTTTTCAAGACTATCTTGGAATATGGGTGGTCTATCCCAGAGTAGAAAATGTAGGACTCAGCACATACTGACTTTTTTTTGAGACTAATAATACCCTTGATAATGTTTAGTTTGCCTTTTTAATGATTTTTATCTCATGCTTTATATAAGCATCAACAAGTTGCTAGTACTATTCTTTATTCAGTGCTAGTACCACTGAAATTATTAGAATCAAGGAAAAATATTCTCCATTATTTAAGGAAATGTGTACCATTTGTAAATTTTTGTAACATTTGTAAGGATTTTATTTTTATTGTTGGATGCCAAATGCATGTTTTAGTTTTTGTCTTATGATTGAGTGTTGGTAAGAACTTATTCCATCCTCACATTGCTTTATTGGTGGTTTTCCAAAATATAACTGATTTTGTTCTCTAATTATATCTTCTGATAATTCTGGTTTTTCTTTTTCGTACTTTATCTCTCCTCTTGAGTTCTGTCAGTTTTTTGTTTCAGAAAGATTGTTAGTTCTATAGCATTTATTTGTTTTCATTATTTCATTATTCTCAACTGATCACTAAGATTGTTAATTGTAGATACTGAGCCAATTTCCTTTGTTGCCTTGTAATTGTTCACAATGAGCTTCCTATTCTTGGTTTTGGTGTAGTTCTTTTGGTCTAGGATGTGATGGTAAGTATGGCAGCCCTATGACCTCAGTTCTTATTGTATCTTGAAGATCTATGAAGACTATTACTAGATCAGCGTTGGTTGTACTGCCTGAATGTTGGATAAAAGCGGCAGTGTCTTTTTTTTCATTGTCTTTATATTTTAATTTATCCAGGAATTCTATATAACTTTGATACTGTTTCTATTCCTACTTAGATGTTACTGTGTTAAAATCCCCTCTAATTACTGTATTTTTGTTTTGTTATTTGTATGTGGTTATGAATAAGTTTTTATTGCCTAGTTGAGTTATAAAAAACTGTAGATTCTGTATTTCTTATTGTCTTTCCATATTGTAAGCATTATTATTTTAATTGGTTTAAGATATTCATATGTTTCATGATTTTGAAATGAGACTTTATATTATTCTTGACTACAGTGTATATTCAACTGGCAGTTTCTCTATTTTTGAGCAGTGGGTAAATTGCCAATTCTTGTATGTGATGTTTTTTGAGATTATTTTAGCTTTATTAATAACGAGTGCATCAACTTTTTGATTATCCAATATAGTTTTCATTTCTATAAGATTTTTTTTTTTTTTTGGTAGTAAAAGTCTGCTTGAATTTCATTGGAAGATTTTAAAAAACTGTACTTTGCTAAAGTTAGCTGTATTATAATACTTCTTGCTTAAGAGAAATACTGTCTTTTGTAGGTGTGCGTGTTTGAGCTCAGTTACATAGTAGATTCAAATTGCTCAAGATTCATCCCTTATTATTCTTTCCAAAGCTGGTATCATCCTCTTAACTATTGTCACGAGAAAAGTAACAATGATGCTAAAATATTTCTCCGTGAGCAGATCAAAAAAGATAGGACAGATCTGCTACCAACCAGTCGCTGGGACAGGTAAAATGATAAAATAAATAAATAAATAAATAAATAAATGGTACATTAAATGAAACAAACAAAGGTATGGTTAAGATAAAGAAAACACAGGTTTAATCTGGCTAGAAAAATAAGGGTACAAATAAAAAAAAAAATGTTTACTTGATTGAAAATCACCAAGTAAACAAAAAATTAATTAACGGAAGTTCAAAAAAAAAAAAATAACTTCGTGTTCAAAAACTTTTCAGTCACTAAAATCTAAAGAAATTCAAAGTATCTTTTCACAAAGATTTTTTTCCCTTGATATTTCGGGATGTCCGGGGGGAAAAAAGGAAAAAGTCAAAACAAGTTATTGGTGGACACAAGTTTATGAACGATAAGTATTACTTACAGGTATGATGACTTTTGTCTTTGCTGAATATTGGGATCTCAATTCAGAAACACAAAATCACTAATATCAACACTAAAATAGAAACACTGCACACATCACTGCACTTGAAATTTGAGTATTCACTTTAGGCAGAAATCTCGATGGCTGAGAACAAATGATTCTTGGCAAAGTACTTCGGAGGTTGTTGGGGCACTTCGAAGAGCAGAATCTCGGGTGGGCTGGTTCTGGCTAATGCCGCTCCGAGGGTTTCTTTGCTGACTGGCGGACTTCTCAAGTGCTGTTTTCGCAGCGGCTGTGATGAAGTCTTCGGCTGCATAACTGCGATTGTCAAAGCGATGAGGAGGCGCTTTGTTTGTCGTCGAGCCATGGATTCTGAGAGAGATTTGCTACATCGGTTGGGGTAGCAATGCTGCTGTCTTCACGGAAGGTAAGCAATAGTTTTCAGGCCACTTCACCACATGGGTCCGGGCGGGCATGTAGATGATTGTACGGCGACCTTACTTAACTGTTCAGCTTTTCAGAAATGATGAAACACAGATTCTTTTGTCTCCAACTATGATATTTGCTCTGAAGGTAAACAAATAGAAATCTTTGTCCTCGAAGACTTTGTAAAGGATGTTGTAATTAGTAGCACAGAAAAGATTTAGGGAGAGTTCTCTCCACAAAAAAATAAAATCACTGCGTTGGCTCAGTAGATAAGCCTAACGCACATAAGGTCCTTAGTATCCCCCATCAGACTTTTTCTCGTGATCAGAATCTTACACTCTAATTAATATTACAAAAGTAGCTGGTTAAAAATACACGTGACAGCAAAAGGTTAGTGAGGCAAACAGATACAACAAACTTGGCAACAAAGTAACACAGCGTGAGGAACGACACAGGAAGAGGAGGGAAAAAAATGAAAAAAAAATCACGAACCTAAAAACTACTGGGCATCAACTCCAAAATGTGGTCTGAGAGAGGAAAGCGTGTCACGTAAGAAAACAAGAACAAAAAAAAATATTAAAAAAAAAATGTGACACTGTTGGTGCCTCCCTTGAGTTGACATCATTTGTTCTCAGACACTGGACAGGAAGATTCAGTTGCAATCAAGAATTTAGAGGCATTTTATGAATATATTATATACAGGGTGACCCAAATTTATATATACGATTAACCAGATCCATAAACACTATCAATCAATCAATCACGGCCTTTCACTCGATTCCGAGCCTTGGCG
>JAFIDM010000005.1:29467757-29482327 GCA_023159025.1 Thereuonema tuberculata
TTGGCCTTCTCCATCCGCCTCTCCTCTATGATCTTCCAAGTGTCTCCCGTTATCCATGGTTGCGCTGATCTTTTCTGTCTTTTATTTATGGACATTTCGGCTTCATCAATAATGACAGTCTTAATTTGTGTCCACAGTTCATCAGGCTCTTTTTCATCAGTGTCCAATAGTGAGAAACGATTATGTAGACGTTGCCAAAAGACTTCTGGAATATTAGTCAAGTCAAACTTCGGTGACACCAGTTGTTTACGTTGTTTTCGAAGCCTTACTCTAATCTTAGATATCAATAGTTCATGATCTGATCCACAATCCGCTCCTGGTCTTGTCTTAACAGTGGCAATTGAAGATCTCCATCTTCGGGAGACACAAATATAGTCGATCTGGTTCTTATACAACCAGTATATAAACACTATATACAATCGTATATATAAATATGGACCGTCCTATATATTATTCTGAATGGTTTCTGAGGAAGAGTTGCTTGAATATATAACTTACATTCTACAACTTGCAACAAAACATTATTTCAAAATGCAGACCAAAACAAAAATAAACTAATTAAATTTTCTGTAATTACAAAAAAAAAAAAAATGAAATTTGTTTTGGATTTGAACTTGACACCACAAATACTGTGTTCTTCATTACATTAGTTTAATGTGGTCGACCACCAGAACACAGATTAAACGTACTATTATTTAAAAGCTTTTATGGTACTTAAATGCTGTTTTTGCTCATTGATTCGGAAATAGCCTGAAAATCAGAAATTTGGGATATAAGTAGTCTTATTTACCCTGTAGGTTTTTCAGAAAAGCACCTAATCAGTTTCTCAGATGAATCTATCAGTATTCCTTTGTTAGTCAAATTTTAGAAAGGTATGAAGATACTTTTTGACAGATTAATGAGCATTTTTATTATTGCAGAATAATACTCGTAATATAATATTGTTAAAAATATATTAAAAGAAAATAATAGTTTTATATTTAAAGCTTTATTTGAAAATTCTGTCTACCCTTGCATGTCTGTTTGAGTACACAGGAAGTTCTGAGTCATAAATCTGTTGTCCCACATTTCCTTTGTAAGCATTATTTATTAAATAAAGCAGATCACTGAGTCATAATTCATTTATTTGATTTCATTTTTCTAGTTAATCAAATTCTCCTGTAGTGTTTTCTATTTGGTCCATCTTTTTTTTAGAAATTTTCATTTTTACTTTTTATTAGAAAATTCTTAGGACTATAATTAATATATATATATATATATATATAGTAATTCATCGTGTATAGATTGTAATATATAAGGGACCATAACACACATCTTATTAAACAAAAATATACTTCTTTCACATAACATGTTTCGAGAATTTCTCGTCTTCAGATGTGTACAGAACTAAAAACATTCTTAGGACTCTTTGAGATAGTAGACAATACGAACTGTGATTCCCTTATTCTGACAGGCAGTGATCATTAATTCTGTTTCTTTTGCCATCTGTGATATTCTGCACAGATTAGTTTTTTACCCAAAAAGTTTCCTTATTTCTTTCCCTGGAATATTTATTGTTGTTCATATATTTGCCGTCTTTTATAATTTTTTCCTCACACACTTATTAATTCTTACTTTAATTGTTTTGTAAGTTACATATGTCTATTGTTCCATCGTGTCTCTTACTGAGTTTTCGTTTTGCTGCTGAAGCTAATTCACAATTGAAACTATGTGACCAGTTGATCTTGTACTTACCGTTACATTTGCTAAATGCCCTGTATTGATTTTTCATTTTCTGTGAATATAGTTTTACTATTGTCAAAATAAACTTAGTTTCTTTTTTAATTGTATTTTAATTCTATAGCCCATTCACAATAACCTTATCCATGATGTAGGTCTGTCATCCTTATTTCTCCTGTTATATCATTATTATTGTAAAATCAATTCAAAATTATTAAATTGGCACAATTGAGCTGTTACTGGATACTTCTAGATGCTGTTTAATGATATAAATTTATCCATTTTTTAGCAATTTTTGTCCACTTTCTTTTGAAAATTTCAATTTGGATAACGTTGTGTAAGCCTACATTTCACAAATCGTCAGAAAATTTCACAAAGAAAATACTGTATTTTTTTTACTTCTTGAGCAACACTATTACTTATTAACTGTTACTACTTATCTGTGCTTTCTTCTGAATTTCTCAAATTTC
Source organism: Thereuonema tuberculata (assembly GCA_023159025.1). Lineage (NCBI taxonomy): Eukaryota > Metazoa > Arthropoda > Chilopoda > Scutigeromorpha > Scutigeridae > Thereuonema > Thereuonema tuberculata. The sequence continues at coordinate 29,469,947 of JAFIDM010000005.1, forward strand.
TTCTTTAATTTTTTTTTTTTTTTATCACCAGGACTTCCTTCCATTTTCTTTTTCTTTTATCTCTTTCATTTCACATTCAGTGAATTTTTCTGTGCATTGCACAGTCATTCACTAACGCCTTCATTCTTCTTAGATGATTCTTAACATACAGGGGATGGACACAATGATATGAACACTCATATGAAAATGGGCCAATCTTCATTTGCATAGCAGAGCCTGGCCAACTGGAATAGACGTCTTCCACCTAATGCCTGTGAAGGTGGAGGTATCAGTCGATCAGCAGCATTCTTATGGGATGCATGTGAAACTTGTGCTAGCAGTGAAACGCTGTTATGTCCGCCCTCTCAGATTTCAAAAGAAGCATGATCATTGGAGCTCGCCTCACTGGTGCTTCAGTGACAACAACAGCCAACTTTGTGGGTGCTGCAAGAAGCATTGTGTCAACTGTTATAATAGCCTACAGAAAACATGGTAAGACTTCACTCTGCAAAATAGAACAGTGGGCGAAAGTCAAAGCTCATTGACAGCGATAGACTGGTGTAGTAGCAGATAGTGGCCAAACAGCACAAGAAACTGTGTCCCAGATAACCTCCGAGATGAACATCCATCTGCAGGATCCCGTATCAATCAAAACTATCTAACAGGAACAGAATGCTGCGAACATTCTTGGCAGTATGGCTATTCCAAAACCATTGATGACACCACTTAATGCATTGAAGCAACGGCAAAGATGCTGCGAGCACAGACACTGGACACAACAGCATTGAGATACATCATTTGGTTTGATGAATCTCCCTTTCCATTATTTCATACCACTAGATGTGTTTGTGTGGAGAACGCCCCCAGAAGCCTTTAATATCTACTGCCTCCTCCCTATTGTTAAGCATGGAGGGGGCAATGAGATGGTGTGGGGTGCGATATCTTGGATTGGTCTGGGACCTCTTGTATTTCTGCATGGGAAGGTCACAGCACAGCATTATGTCAGCATTCTGGGCAATCATCTCCATCCTATGCTGCAGACTTTGTTTCCTGGTGAACGATCTCTGTTCCAAGACTACAACGTCCCCATTCACACTGCTCGGTGTGTCCAAGCATGGTTCGATGAGCACGAATATGAAGTGGAACATCTCGTCTGACCTCCTAAATCTCCTGATCTTAATATAATCAAACCTTTGGGGTTAGTTTGGAGGCCAAAGTGCATGCTAAGTTCCCACCTCCCTCCACACTTTCTGAACTAGAGACCTCTCTGCACGAGGAATGGCTGTGTATTCCCTTGAACATTGTGCATGACCTGTATTTGTCCATCCCACGTCGGATACAAGCTGTAATTCAAATGAAGGATGGGCTAACACCCTACTAATTAAGATTTTGTGTTGTTTCACATGTGTTCATATTTTGTCCACCCCCTGTACTTCTTGTCTCCTGCTCTTTCTAAATGAACACCAGAGTATTGTAGTATTGTATTTGCCTGTATTTATTTTCCTTAGCTGATGTAATAAAGGTTCTTCCTTTACATAATTGGTTTAGTCTTTGTCACATATTTGTTTTGTTGTGTTCCTCTCTGTTTGTATCTTCATGCTTAACACTTGAAAACTGCATGTAAATGCATCTTATTATTATTTGCTTCATTTAGTGTTGGTACAGAGTAAAATGCCAAATTGGGTTGTTTGTGGAATTTTTGAACATTGGTAGCTACTGTAGTGTTAAGACATTGCATTGTAATCATGTGTTGAAAGTAGCAGTCTGCTTTTGTTAAGGACATCTTGCTAGTGTACTGTCCAACAGTCAAGATTGAAGCAACAAATGTTGAACAGTGAGCTTGTTATTTGTTTATTAACCTTGTAGGTATAGGATTTGGGGTAAAATCGTTCCCCCCCCCCCTTTTTTTTGGATTAAGATCAATTCCGTAATTTTCAGTCCACCCCCACCCTTACAATCCAATATACACCCAAGACTAATAAATTAAATTAAATTTTTATCATGATTAATCACTTATGTATCAATTAATATGACTGTAAATATTCATTTGTTTTGTGACTAAATGGTTGGATTGATTTTAACTTGCTTAAACTTGATTAAAGTTATAATTAAGGATTGATTATAACTTTAATTTTAAAAAATTATAAAAACATTAATGGTATTTTTTTTAAACAATTGTTTGTTTTTCAAATAACACTAGCAGTGTCTAAACACTTTGGTTGAGGCTTTCAAGAAAAAAGTTCTAGTTCGAAAACATTCAATTCTGCTTTGATTTGGATCCCTGTTTACTGCAAACATTGTTTTAAAGAAATGCTATTTTCACTAATTACAAATAATAGTTTATAATTAAAATGATCCACTTTGTATTATTTTTCAATAAATAACATTTTTTTCCTTGTTTCAGTTAAATTCAAAGGTAAATATATGAATAAATTAACACATTTTCACAGGAAACGAGCATTCAAAAACATTAATGAGGAAGAAGAAAGAAATGTTTTTAAAAGGCAGCGGAGGGATAGTTCATCTAGTAACGGCTCTGCCTTCATGACTCCCCCATCCATCTATAATGGAATGATTCGTTCTTCAAACACACTTTCACCACAACCTGGCAAACTCAGCCACCATCCTTTGCCATCATTGAAAAATAGTAATGTACCTACCCTTAAATTTAAAAATAATGAAATATACAGTTCATACAGCTCAAGCAAAGCATTTTGGAAACATCAGGTAAGCTTTGTTATTAAAACTTTCATAATTATTAACCCGTTCACTGTTTTGGCGGTGGTAGGGTGCTCTGCAGGCCAAGTTAAGCCTAACATTTCGAGAGTGTCTTTTGTTAGTTAATTTCGATTCTTTTTCACTTCAAAATGATTAGTTGCTTAGTTTTTTATATAGATGAAAATATTAATAAGCAGTTTAAACTCAGTTTGACAATATTATAATTTTTGAAGAAATGTCAAAGATTAAAATTAATAACAATGTTTACAAAATGTTAATCAAAAAAATTGATAACAAATGTTTTGAATTATCTTGGGATAAAAGCTTTCAAATATAAGGAAGGAAATTATAATTCACTGAAATTCAAGCCCTTTTTTTTTTTCTTTTTTTCTTTTTCCCGGCTGCATTTTTAAATAGACTAACAAGCCAGCAGATATTTGTGATTTTAAAATACTGCTCATGTTCAATGAACTAATTTTTGAAGTGCCTTTTAGTGTTGGGAAACAACTCATAATACAGCTGACAATATCATTTATCCAAGAAAACCAAAACAATTAGGTCGATCTGTTAGAAAATATTTGGCACCTCATAAGCACACTTATATTCAGGAGTGGCACAGAACGGGTTAATAAAAATAACTCTTTCACTATGGTTATAATTAATTGTTTTCAGGTGATTTTTAACAAAAATCAAGCGCAAAATAAATATTTTAACCTTTGACTGCAAAACAGTAATGAAATGAGATAGTCATAGATGGTTTTACTTTTGAATTCTGAACAGTGAGCTTTTTCAACGTCTGTAACCCCCGTCTTTAAAAATTGAGCAATGATGTGAATGCTTATCATAAATCCATATAAGAACCATCCTTCGCAGCTCCATCCTGGCGAGCTAAGATAAAAATTTCATTGCTTTCAATGCTGAAGAGAAAGAAGCAAATGGTGGATACAGATAGAAAAAAAACACTGATATTGCTACCGACCGTTTGGGCTGGTTCGGTGGCGGAGGGGGACAGAATGCGACGGGAGCCAGGTAATTAAAAACCAAAGAGACTTTATTATTTAAGATCAGTGGTCAATTACAGGTAATTCAAATAATGAAAGGTTTCTATGCTTAGGCTGTCTTCTCCACAGTCTTCTAACGGCAAGTGTTCGTTTCAGGATTCTACCGGGAACGGAAGCTGCAAACACGGCTTCGGTTAACTTCTACGATGCCTTCCTAACGATTGGCGGTCGTCTCAGGGTTCTACCGGGGACGGGTGCTGCAATCTCGGCTTCGTTTAACTTCTACAATGCCTTCCTAACGCAACGACTAGCGGTCTTCTCAGGTTTCTACCGGGAATGCGTGCTGTCGTCTCGGCGTCGTTTCCTCACTGTCTTCGTACTAACGAATGCACTTGGCTCAGCTTTAACAGACTTAACTCTGGGCGGCTGCCCAGCAAAACTTCTACGGCTACACTCTATCTCCTGGCCAGAGACCCTCTATCTTCGGGTAGAGACTTTCTACCTGGGCTCCTGCCCAAGACCTGTCCTCGAACGCTCCGCTCTAACTGGAGACCTTCCTTCAGGGCGGATGCCCCACGACGTTCTCCTCTTCAGGCGCTCTGCACCTGGTTTTATGGGCATTGATTGCCTCGAACGAGGCTCTGGAATGGTCGACTCGATAGAGGAAGGAAGGGTGGACCGAGTCGACTTCGATGAAGGGAGAGCGGACATAACGCCTGGTAACAATATTCATAGAAAAGTGGACAGCAAAAAATAATGTAGAGGCATAATGGCTTTAAAAAGCTGAAACAAATAATCCTTCTGGCTATTTTTCTGCAATATGGAGCTTTATTTTGGTTTTTATTTATATCAATTTGGTAAAGCGTAACAGTGGACAGTAATCACTGCCAAGTTGCCGATTTCGATCACTTGTCTCTTGAGCAATCTTTGCTCCTAGTACACTCGTTTTTTGAGGTGGCACAAGTGATCCACAGCATTCAAGCACAGGATATCCATACAATGAACCATTGCTCACATTATCCATTCTAGCGAGCTAAGCAAAAACTTTTATCTCTTCTGTACTAAATAAACAATAAATAAAATAGCAGATTCCGCCAGCAAATACCATGATCAATAATTCAAGGACAATATGCAAAGCATGCAAGATTGTAGCAGCATAATAAAAACTATATAAATTGGATCTAATGGTTCTTCTATATTTTTTTTTAAATATTCTGTATTTTATATAAAGATTTTCATTTTTGCTTTTATTTCTATTGTTGAAGGTAAACTATTCTGGAAAAGCGAATCGCTGCATATTTAGCTATCATTTTGCGATCATGTCCAGTCATGCACGTTTATCATTTGCAGATGACAATTGATGCGAGAAAGCAACCTTTGCTTATCGAATTGAAAATGCCTCAAAGTCTTTAATTTTAATTGATGACTTTGATATTATTTAGTGATTTCACTGATTTTGCAATTATCTACTAATATCTTTCATTTGTTTCAATGTTAGTAGTCAATAAAAAATCAAATTCATTCTTGATTTCTGCTGGAAGCCAGTCTTAGTTCATTCTTGTTTTTAGATATCAAATTACCTTGTGAATTGCGAGTAATTTTTTGCGGCAGAATTTTTCAGCTGTAGAATCTTGATATATGAGACACTTCTTCATCCTATAAATCCATCTACAGGTGGAGAAAAACAAAAAATACCCACCTAATTGGGAAACAGTTTTAAAATCTTACTAGTGAATAACTATTCACAATAGCATCACTTATATTACACCAAATATAAGAAATTGAAAATAAATTTATTCTGTTTGTAAAACACTTAAATTCACTTATTTTGATATCATGCTGCTAATAATGCACTGACGACTTCACATGAATAGATCTGATATAACATGTGTTTTTAAAAAAAAAATCATCACAGAATTTATATTTTTTTTCTTTCCAATAGTATTTTGCGTACAATCTGACTTTAAGCCGTATGATCTTCCAATTTTACAGCAGGTCCTCTGCACTTTCAAGGAGAGAGCAAATAATCCTGTACATTGCTAAAACAAATGTCGTTTTGTGAGATGAAAGTACACATGGAGTACTTCAAAAATAAATATATATATATATATATATAGGTTGAAGGGCCAACACTTCAGTGTTTTCATTAAGTTTCAATTATTGGCTATTAACTTACTGTTGTCCATTTTAAAGCAAGAGTTCATGTGGCGTGATGCGTAAGGACAGGAGATCAACTGGTCGAGCGTTTCCACTGCAGGAGACTTCTGTTCAGTTGTTCTTGTGGAATATTAAACAAACATCACAGCAAACGTTCCATAGGCATCCACAGATGGAGGACAATGATTATTACTGATGCCCCGTTTAAATAGTTCAAATCTGCATAATTCCACAGGAGATGCATCAGGGGACTTAGGGATCAAAGTAAAGGGATCACCTTCACCCCTGTTTCCCTCTCCTTCTTCCGATAGTATTCTAATTACGAACAGATAGTATGACTAGATGCCTTATCCATATGGATCTGCACTTTGTGTTGCTTGTTAACATACAGACAAGGAATGTTAAAAATAGGGCTCATCACATTTTTCTGAAAGTATGTTGCATTAACCTTTTCTTTGCTGGCCACTACATGAACCCTTTGCAGAAGTTTTCTGTGCATTGCTTGATGAATTGTTCTTTTAAGCCCTTTTGACAGTAAAAATTTGTTGTTGGCTTGTTGGTGTCGTCGAGGTACACTCATGCCTCGTCTAAGGACAGAACCCATTTTCATTCGTCGCCGGCAAGATACCTCTGGTAAAGCTTACAACAATTTGTGGAACGTTCATGGATGTAAATCAGGCTAAGCTTGTTTCCTCTGACTTATGACAACATTCCTAACCAAGATTTTCCCTGATGCTTCTTTCAATGGTACATTGTGACCACTGCAGCCTGCTTGCAATCTTTTGTTGTGTTGGTGACACTTCCCAGAAGCAGTTAGTATTCACAGCCATAAACAACAAAAAATTGCTGCAAATACAGAATTAGACTCTCATGACCTTTTTCGCAGCTGTAGCATGTGCTTCGGCCAGTTACATTATGCGGCGCACGGGTAGTTCATGAATGAACTCATGCACTGTTATCTGCCTCAACCCTCCATATAAGAAGTTCAAATGGAATTTGTGTTCAGAATTTTTTGAAAATACTGGCCATGAAGCAAGTCTCTCACCTAAGTCTTGAATTTACTTTAATATAGTGAATTAGTTCTTGACATTTCTGATAGGAATTTTAAGGATTGAATTTTTGGAACACTGCATGTTTTACCAATGAAAATTAATGTTAAATGTTATCCTCCTGAACATCTTAGTAATTGTAACTTAATATTTTACACAGGCAAAAAAATCTCAAAGTATTAAACGAAAGATATCTCGAAGTTCAAGTCCAGCTGTCAAAGTCAGCAAACTTCATTCTTCAGAGAATCCTGGAGAACTTTCTGGAAGATTATCATCGACCAAATCTGATGAATCGGTATCATCAGATCATTTAGCAGATTCCAGTGATGGAGATTTAATGGTAAGTATATTAATAGAATCTACTTTGTATTACAAAAATAATAAAAATTTCATACATATAAAACATAATTCTATGTATTGAAAAAATACAAGATAAAATGATATTTCAGATTTACTTATTCCATTTTCACTAATACTTAGAATATTTCAGAGGATTTATATTGTTTATTCTGCTGATTATAGAAGGAACTTTCACAAGATTCATTTCATGCAAAAAGTGACAGAAAACACTGAATGACTGTGAACCCAGAGTTGAACTGGTAGCCGAGTTCAATCACCAGCAGTGAGCAGCGATTTTACTTGTTACTTTCTCCTCTGGATGGTCCCAGAGTTTATCCAGCCTTGTGTAATATGGGTACCAGGTTTCTTTCTTGGGAATTTAAAGGCAGGCAAGCCTAGGACTGACCATCCACCTTCCATTGCTCTTAGAATGGCTTGTTTGTTGTTGGAGTCTTGATCATTTAATGACTAGACTTGAAAGAAAAAAAAGTTTCGGCCCAAGTCACTCAATTACGTGAAATGAAAATTATAACATAAAATTCATAAAGAACTTGTTAAAAACTTCTCTGCAGGTAGACTGATAATATTAAATAATAGTAGACTGATTGCATGTTCATCAGAGAGTCCTTGGGCTTCACCATTGCACCAAAGCAGAATGGAGAGTGACAGGTATCTCAATGCACAAATCATTCCTGATAAATATCCTATTAGAAGTCGAAGACTTTCAATTTTACTGATTGTACCACATTTTCGAGAATTGATCTTGTTCGAGCTTTTAATTGGATACCAGTTGCAGAAGAGGATATACCCAAAACACCTGTCATTACTCCCTTCGGTCTTTTCAAATTCCCAAAAATGGCATTTAGATTAAATAATGCTGCTTAAATTTTCCAACGCACCATTGATGAAGTGACTAAGGCTTAAACTTCAATTTTCCTTACATGGATGACATTCTGTTCGCTTCAAAAAATGAAGAATATCTACACCTCATCTTTAAGAGGTGTTCAGACGTCTCTCAGGTTTTGATATTATTATAAATGACAAGAATTCCAAATTTGGACTTCCTGAAATCAATTTCCTTGGATATCATGTATCAAGCTCGGTATTAAGCCACTTCCTGAAAAAAATAGAAGCAATCGGTGAATTTCCTCAGCCAATAAACATTAAGCAGTTTCGCTATTTCCTTAATACAAGCAATTTTTACAGAAGATTCATAACAAAAGCAGCAGAAATTGAAGCACCTCTTCATGATTGTCAAAAGTAGGGAGTTAAAGGCAAACAATCAATACAATGGACACCAGAAGCCATTCAAGCATTCGGAGCTTGTTAGAAGAATTAGCTGATGTTACTATGTTGGTTTATCTAATAGAGAATTCTTAACTAGCTTTGTTCACTGATGCTTCAAACATTGCAGTAGGGTAGCTTTGCAATAAAAAACAGAATATGGTTAGCAACTACTGGCTTTCTTTTCACACAAACTGTACAAGTGCAGACTTAAATACACCACATGTGATAGAGAATTTCTTGCTATTTATCATGCGATCAAACATTTTCAGCATTGGTTGGGCTGTAAAGCTTTTACAATTTACACTCACCACAAGCCTTTTTCGTTTGCATTTTTACAGAGGCCAAACAAGTGTTCTCCAAAACAACTTCAGCACCTAGCACAGATATATGTTATACTTTCAGGTGAAGAAAACAGTTGCCGACACGCTTCCCAGAATTGAATCTCTCTTCTGATGTCAATTTTACTGCTTTTGCACAATCACAAGAAACAGATGAAGAATTGAAAGAATTAAAAATGTCAACCAAGGCTGCACAAGAATAAACAATAACGCCTTTGAGGTTAATCATCAGAGGGAACGGCCATTTCATCCTTTTTGGGTCTAATTAGCCTGATCCACCCTTCCTGATGATAAACCCAGAAAGATGTAAACTTTGTTGCTTTCTTTATAATTAAAAGTCTTTCCTATCAATTATTAGGAAAAAGTTTGAGTTTTTTTTAAGTGCACTTGAACACTTTATTTCTTATTGTTTGTTTTGTTTGGGGGTCTCTCTTGGGTGCGAGGGTGACTTCCACTTATGTTCACATCTTTCTAGGTTTATCATCGGGGAGGGTGAATTGGACTGATGAATCCCAAAGAGGCCGTTCCTGATTCCCTCTGATGATAAACTCTAAAGGCATTATTGTTTATTCTTGTGTAGCCTTGGTTTCAATTTTTAATAATTTTTTTCTGCACGTTAAATTTATTTATTTAAAATTGGAAGAACTTCTACAGAATTCTAGTCTGTCACTAAAGAAAAACCATGTTCCTCATTGCGATCATGTGCGTTTCTGTGACATAACTACTTCAACTATAGTTCCTTAGGTTCCAAAGCCTTTCTGAAAACAAATATTTAAGTCGTTCCACTCACTTCACATCCCTGCATCGAAGCTTCAGCACGATTAGTATTGAAGAAGTTTGTATGGCCAGGAATATCAAACAGCGGGCTAGAGAATGTTTTGCTTGTAAATGTTCAAAGATCTGAAAACATATACACTCAGCTGTAGGAGATTTTGTGTTGCCAAGCAGTCAATTTGATCATATTCATCTCGATATTGTTAGGCCACTGCTGGTATCAAGAGGTTATAAATACTGCCTTATGATTGTAGATCACTTCTCAGGATTTCCTGAGGCATTTCCACTCCACGATATCTCTGCTACAACAGTCGCACGAAAACTCTTCAAAGGATGAATTGGTAGATGTGGAAATCCATTATATCTCACTACGGACCAAGGCCATCAGTTCAAAGCACACTTTTCTTGCCTCATAAACTGACAGGCATTGAGAACAACTGCCCACAGTTAAACAGTATAGTTAAGCTTTTTCACTGACAATTCAAAGCCGCAATAATCTGCCATGCTAGCAAATTGTAGACAGACATTCTTCCTGGTGTACTCATGGGATGCAGAGCTGCATATAAAGAATGCCTTTCCACATTTGAAATGGACAAATTACATGTCTTTTTAGTGAATTCCTAGAACCACAACAAAATATCGACACAACTATAACTGTAGATTTCGTTCATCAACTATGAAGAGCTTTCATCTCTAGCCTCAACTTGTGAAGATACTCAAAACCTTCTGTTTTCTCACATAAAGACTTTGCTATTGTGACACACTTTTTCATTTGCTTGGACATAGCAAAGAAGTCCCTTCAACCTTCATATAATGGTCCTTTCAGAGTTTTATGAAGAACCGATAAGTACTTTGAAGTGGACATAGGAGGTCGACAAACAACTGTAGTTTTTGATTGCTTCACAAATGATTGTTATGTATGTTCTTAATGATGAAGATCAAAGCGATTTGCAAAAAGCTCCCTCTAGAAAATTTTGTATCATAATTTGTTGTTTTCTTGTTTCATTTTCTTAGTGCAGAGGGAGTACTTGTGGCGCCGTCTGGTGCAGCACTGCTGTTGCACAATTGCTAATGTGCTTGGTTGGCTGAGCACTTAAGAGATGTCAAGACATACAGTTCCACAAATATGGAAGCTTGTTCATATGTGGCACTACGGGGATATTTTAGTGTCATGAACGATCCCTGTGGGCAAAAAAAAAAATCGCCTACAACATTCCTGCCTTCCAGTCAGATATGGGGATAGCTAAACTGGTGACCGTTTACCTTCCCCAGTTAATTCTCCTGTGTATGGATACTTCTTTTTTTCCTTCATTCGGAAGCAATTCCCACACCGTTGATGTTGCCTCTCCTTGTTGTACTATCAGTCCGACCTTTCTAATTATGCACTCCTTAACCCCTGAGACACCTTTGTCCAAACTGTCCCCTTTTCTCATCTCCAAAGCACTTTTAGGTGTAACTTCAAATATCAAGTCAGTCAAGAAACTCCAGTCTGGCGATTTGTTAATCCAGCTGCCTTCTTCAAAAGCTGTGGACCAACTTCTTAATTTGACGACTCTGGCTGATATTCCTGTATCTGTCACTAAGCACAAGACTTTGAATTCTAGTTGCGGCGTCATCTGTGAACCTGATCTGGACGGTCTACATGATGCTGACCTTCACGAAGGCTTCGCAGGGTTTGACTGCTCTCCGATGGATTAACGTTCGTCGTGATAATAAGGAAGTACCCACTCGTATGATTGTCCTTACATTTAACTCCTCCACACCGCCCACAAGTGTTACAGCTGGCTATCTACGCTGTCCTGTGCATCCTTACATCCCGAACCCTTTGCGCTGTTTTAAATGCCAACATTATGGTCATGGCTCTGCAGCTTGTCGTGGCAAGTCCATCTGCCCTAAGTGTGGTGAACCTTCCCATGAGTCTACATGTGTACTTTGCCTCTAAAGTGTGTCAATTGTTTAGGAGACCATCCTTCATATTCATGATCTTGTCCTCGCTGGAAAGAGGAGAAAGAGATTCAAACCATCAGAGTGAAACATTCTCTTTCTTATCCCGAGGCCCGGAGAATGCTTCCTGCTGCGCCAGCCCAAAAGACTTTTTCTTTTTTCTTGTAAAGTCTAGACAGACAGCTTCGATCTCCCGTCAAACTGACATCACTTGTCCTCCTCACGAGTCCTTTTCAGCCACATTTCAAAACATTGCTACTCCTACCACAAGAGTTCCGTCGCAATCCACACTTTCTACGTCACAATCCACCATGTTGTCTTTGCCAGTTTCTTCAAGTCCTTCTAATATCCCAGCCGGTCTCAACTTCACACAGAAACTTCTCTTTATCCGACATGACATTCCATCCTCCCGTGTCCCACTTACGACTCCTTTGGAAACTGTTGCTGCTCGCCTTTCCATCAGCCGCCTTTTCACTATCTGTAGCTTATATCTGTCCCCCACAGCCCCTGTTTCGCTTACAGATATTGCTCATCTTCTGGATCAATTACCAACTCCGTTTCTCTTCGGTTGGAGACTTCAACGCTCATTCTCCTGTCTGGGGTTCTTCATCCACCAATCCTAGAGGTGCTTTTATTGAAGATCTTTTAGTTCGGCGTAATATTTGTATCTTTAACACAGGTGCCGCAACTCATTTCACATCCTCTCCAATATCCTTCTCTGCTATTGATTTAGCTATAGGTTCTGCAACACTCTTCCCCCATTTCTCATGGGATGTTATCAACGACCCTGGTGGC
>JAFIDM010000005.1:29487327-29542851 GCA_023159025.1 Thereuonema tuberculata
TCGGGAGTACAGGTGATTGGCCCATAGCTCCTTAGTCTGGTGGTGGGACTGCCACCTCAAAGCCTCCAGACTTTGCTCCCTCCCTGTTTCAGAAGATTAAATTCTTCCTACTTCTTGAGACAAGCATTAGCTCCATTCAAGTTACAGGGAGGCCCCTCCTCCTTTCTCAACCGGGCTTGGGACCGGCTGTGGCGGAGTTAGATAGAGGAGTGGTTTGGAGCAAAGTTCAAGAGGAAGAGTGGTATCTGAGTCGACACAGATGGAGACCGCTCTTGCACCGCACCCGGGAAACTGGAGACGGTTGAATGATGATGATGATGATTCCATAAGCTTTCTATCAAATGGCAGATCCATTAATTTAAAACTAATCAACACTATTTTTTTTCCTTAGCTGCTGGCTAGAAACTTACTGAATTGATTTAGATAATTCAAGGACAGAAACCTTTTTGTAATTTTGAGTTATTTTTGATAAAAGAAAAAGCTGAAATTTAATAGAAGAAATAAAATGTATTTAGGCTAACAATCACTGAGCTACCTGGTCTTAAACATTAAAATGAATCATTGCTATTTGGGGCTGTGTCAACCATGTTCTTGCTTTACTTGTTTAAAAAAAAATATGTCTGTGTGTATGTGTACTGTCTAAGTTCACATGACTTTTAATTTTTCTTTTCTTTATTTTTATTTTTTTTTTTTTTAATTACGAACTTTTTCAGATTTTACTGAGCACTATTGTATTTCTTAATGCATTTTTTCCCTAATCTTATATTTAATAAAAAACCTTCTAAAATTAAAGAAACGGTCTCCACACACTGATGAATTAATTATTCTATGTAAATATATCCTTAATGTTTTACCATAAATTTATGGTGCCAACTGTTTTCTAGTGTGAACATAATGAGAAAAGCATTAAGATAATACAAATTTTTTGAAAAAAAAATATTTACCATCAGTTTAGTTGAGGTAAATTTTCTTGTAGATTAAAAATGTCTTATTACAAATGTTTACTCAGATGTCAATTGGAGATCAATTGAAACTCTTATGACAAATCCTTTTGAACATTTTACTGATGATTTTTATTACACTCCATACCATTTTCACAGTTTGTGATTATTTCCTTACTGGTTCACATTTAACTGTTTCTTCTAGATCAAAATTGATGGTTGCTAGCCAACAAATTTTCATTAATCATTTACTTTTTTTGAATGTCTGTTATTGCATGCCATTATGCTACTAGAAGTACGGCCCTATTTAACTTTTTCAGTGTAATTAATAAAATTAGTATTTATACAAGTTTTTTCATCCAGTCCAATGCTCCCACACAAATTTTCATTATTGAAAATGAGATGAGGAGTGGCAGCCCCACGCAAAGAAACAGCTGTGTGCCACGTCTATTTGTCTCAGATTTCCCACCAAACGAAAACAAAGAAGCACAAAAGAGTTTATATAAATCAAATACAGTATTCATTCATATACGGAAAAGGAAGTCCATACATTGCTCCTTTCTGCTGTGTAATTTATCTGTCAGTCTTGAATTGAACCACTCAATGTTTGTAACCATATTCTTTTCAATTGAGAGCATCGCAAGTTCACTAAGCTGTTCCTGTGATGTAGCATTCTGCAGAAAAGTCTTTATCAGTTTAAGTTATGAAAAACATCTTCCAGGCTTTGTCTTTGATGTTGTGACTAAGGTTTTTAAAACTTTAGTTTATTTTAGAAAATGTGTGTCGTAGAATGCTGGTTATGATGAACTTTAGTAATGGATCAGTTCCTTCAGTGTTCCTAAAGTCTGGTCTTTGATACACAACCGAGAGTTCGGCCTTTATCCTTAAAATAATTTTATATTCGGCAGCAATAATAAAATTATTTATTTTTCTATAATCGTGCTTCTGAAATGAGTTTCTGTAACTCAGATCAGTGCTTTGCTATTGCAGAGTGGCTTTAGAATGAACCAATCAGAAGCTTTTGACATCGGGTGCAAAATGTGGCCTGTGGCACCCGAAACTCAAAAATATGCAAAAATACAACTTTTTTCATCTTAATATTTTCCCTAAAACTAGGCCATCTCCCGTGTACACGCGCTTGTTTTTCTATATCACATAGATTTGGTTAAGTAAGAATATAATATTTAAAATATTGCAACGTTTCGGCAATTATAGTTTTAATTGTCATTTTCGAATTACAAATAAATAGACGGATCGGAAATAAATAAACAATCTTGAGATTCAAAAAACAGGTTGAACACATTCATTATTTAATGGGGCGAATGGGAAGTAAGTCAAAAAAACAAAATAAAGTGAGTTGTAGTCCCGGTGGCCTAAGGTATAAGACGTCTGACTTCGGATCAGAAGGTTGCAGGTTCGATTCCCGTCGTTTCATTGTAAAAATTACTTATATTTTCCATTCTCACAGGAAATTGCGCCGGACAGAGAAATAAAAGATTTTAGTAATATAGATTCTCTTTAAAAGGGGGGGGGGGTACCTTAACGTGGGCTTTCTTGAAGTCTTACAAATGCGTTCTGATAATTTTTATTATTTTTGGGGGGGGGGGTCTTTTTCTTAAAGAAAAACCACAATAAACACAGGCTTGACTACTTGTTGGCAGTGCTAAAACTTTTGCAATGGGCTTTTTGAACTGTGATGTAGGTTGTGACGACGCCACTTAAATGGGGTGGATCTCCAATGTTTGTTTATAGAGGGTGCTACCCGTCTCCGAAGTCTGCCATAAAACCTATGTTAAAAACACCAAATTCTCATTTCAATTTATCTTTATTTCTAAAATATCATCAGTAAATAAAATATATGCTTTTATTCTAAAAATATACTATCTATTTCAACGATTTTTTTTATTTTCAAAAAAGCAATAGTTTATCAAAATAAATAAATTAATTTTAGGCATGAAAACGCCGATCAGATGTAATAAAATGATTCATTAAACGCAATATAATCTAAAGAATTTCTTTTTATTATTATAAGTCTAAAATCTTATTTTTCTGTAGCTTTTATTTAATATATTAAGTTCTGCATTGTATTTTTAAATATTAATTCTTTAAAAGTATGTCTTTTAAGAGGTGTTGATTTAGATACCATCCACCTATTCGCAAGATGTTCATAAGTTACAAATAAGAGTAAGACATGGCAGCATCTATCATTTCTCACAAAGCGCAAGATTCCTAACATACTGAAAGAAGGAGAGATCTTGTGTGCTATGAATGAACCGTTTAAGTGTGTCATCACAATCTATGTCACACTTCAAAAAGGCTATTGCTAGGGTTGAAATTAGTTACGACCAAGCAGGTGTTTGTCTTGGTTTTTCTTTAAGAAAAAGACCCAAAAAGTAATAAAAAATTATCAGAACGCATTTTTAAGACTAAGAGAAAGCCCCACCTTAGGGCTTTTTTTTTTCCTTATTTTTGTTAATTTTAGGAGAAATATTAAGACAAGAAAAGCTGTATTATTGGATATTTTTGAGGTTCAGACTGCCGTAGATCCGATGTCGAGAACTTGTGATTGGTTAACTCAAAAGCCACTCTAATAGCAAAGGACCGATAATGACGTACCGAAACTCATTTTAGAAGTAGGATTGTAGAAGAATAAATAATTTTATATTCACCAACAATTATAACATTATTTATTCTTGTACAGTCCTATATCTGAATAGACCTTTGAGTAGATCGGTCCTTTGCTAATGGAGAGGGGCTTATGAGGGTCATCAGGTGATCTATGGCAGTTTGAACCTCAAAATTATACATAAATACAGCTTTTTCTGTCTTAATATTTCTTCTAAAATTCACAAAAATAAGGGGGAAAAAACCTAAGGTGGGCGTCTTGAAAAAAGCATTTGATAATTTTTTATTATTTTTTTGGTCTTTTCTCAAAGAAGAACCAAGACAAGTAATAAGAGGCAACAGCCTCTTTTAAACTGTGACGTACCCCTTAAACGGTCCATTATATATCACCTAAAGAGAATCATGGCTGGGTTTGGTTCATGCAGGCACACAGTACATTTTTTGATACTAAGCATGATGTTATGACTGCATTTTATTGAAAATAATAATAGAAGTGTTATTTTTTAAATAAAATTACTTGTTTAATGTGATGTACTACAGCACTTCAGCACCAGCTGCCACTGGAGATGAGCAAACCCTTTTTGCTGTCCCGAGTTCTTAAAATTGCTGTTAGTGCTTCAGAATTATCTAATTTTTAGAGAACTGATGGAGAGTTAGAAATTTACAAATGTTGCAAAGAATAGTATGTCACTAATAGATAATGCAAGATTGAAAAATGCATGTAAAAGCAGGCGTTATCATGTTTCCTGTTCCTTGATTATACTGGGAATTAAAATTCTTTATTCAGTTTTTCCACCTTTTCCTTTCCTGTATGGTCTCAATCTGATTCCTGTAGTAATAATAGTTTTATTAATTATAGGTTGAAGCCTTTGAAGACGGTGTGTCTACTAAATCTCCAACTTGGAAGAAAGGATATTCTTTAAAGCATCAGCTGCCATTGTACTCATCACTTGCAATTACTACTAAATTTCCTGTAAGTATTTGAGTTTATTTATCACATTTATTATTGCCGCAAATAATTCACTTGAAATTAAGATTGCTTGTATGCAGGCCCCCCACATCAAATTCCGGGCCCAGGTACCAAATACAATTCCCCCTCCCCCCATGTTATGAACAAAATCAAAAAAAAAGAAAAAAGGAAATCTCCAATTTGAGAACCAAAAATAAATAAAAAAAAAAAAGGAAATCATCTACAAATCGACAAGCCCGGGCCCCCTTTGACGGCCGGGCCCCGGTGCTGAGGGATCAACTGACCCTCCCCTTGTGGGGGCCCTGCTTGTATGCAGAAATTGAATAAGGAATGTTATAGAATCCTTTCTGTTTCGTATTGTCATCATATGGAGGTGATGTTAACAAATTTTTTAACAATTTGGTATCATTGCTTATCTTATAGCTTTTTTTCTAATTCTCTAGTAACCGAATTTATTATAAGAGTTTTATCTGACCTGCAAGTTATTCAGCTGAATCCTAAAGAAAATTTTTACAAAATTGCTCCTAAACTTCCTTTTTGAAAGAACAAGCATTAACTGTGCATTACAATATCCTCTAGTTTTTATTTTCATTATTTTTTATTATTTTAATTCTATTTTCTCTTAATATTCATTCAATTACTGAAATGGATGTTTAATTAGTAGAGGTAATTATCTTTATTTTCGTTTCAAAAAATTTTATCAGGGTCTTTCTGTCAACTTCATCCCAATGTGCTTGGTAACTTTTAGTCAGAGATCCTTTTACCCTAAGAAGAAGATATCTGTAATTTTATCAGGGTCTTGCTGTCAACTTCATCCCAATTTGTTTGGTAACTTTTAGGAGCTAATCAGAGATCATTTTACCCTAAGATGAAGATATCCGTAATTTTTTTTTAATCATATAAGTTTCCATTTTTCTTCCAGAATTTTTTTTTTTATTCTTAAACATTAGATATTAAATAATCTGATGTTTATAACGTGTGTGAGCCATCAATAAAACAGGTAATAAAGGAAACTACACACACACATATATATATATATATATATATATATATAATTACATTTTGAACAGTTTCGTCAGGCGGTTTCATGCCATGACATCATCAGCATAGATAAAGTTTACAAAACACAGTGTTCCTACATAAGGAAATAAAAGTGAATTTGTAATTCAGAGTTGAGTGGATTCCTTGCGCAAGTCGGCGTATCAGCATTGGGTGTCCCGAATCCGCTGGCGGTGCGTTGTTTAGACAGTGGGGTAGCGTGGGGCGAAACCTTGTTTTGGAGACCATTAGTATTGCCTCCAGAGGTGTCGTCGTGTCTCCTTGGGACTAATTGTAAACATGTCTTTTGTTGTGAAGCTCAGTAATAAAAAATATTAAATATATATATATATAAAATCAAAGAAAAGAGGAAGATAAAAAGGAAATAAAAAAAAGGGGGAAATGGGCAAGAGCAATCAATCATTGCTAATACGGTTCTGAAGGAGGAGTTTTTTTTATCCCTTTGCTTTTCTTTTTGATAATTCCATATTTTGGGTGGGATATGGATTTGAGGATAGTCTTATTGATGTTGAAACTGAAGTTTTGGAGGTAATGGTGAATGTTGTAATTTGGTATTATACGTTGGCAGTTGATTGATCCAGTACGATTCAATGCATTTCCATTTAAAATCGTTCATTCAGTTCTGATGGATATTGCATTATTGAAGTTGGGACGATGATGGAGTTGAAATGCATTAGTGGCCAACCATGCATTTATAATAAGAGCTCTTCTTATATAAGAAGCTGTGTTTTCCAAACAATTCTTAATTCAGACGATATACTAAAGCATTGAACTACGATTTTCCATTGTAATAGCAAGTCAGTTTTACATTTGTCATCAAGTTTTTTTTTTGTTTTTTTTTTTTTTTCAGAAATCCAAAAAATCTTTTATCCTACTTTACTGTTTTGTATTTTAAATAAATAACCATGAGGGAAAAGGGTTCTCCATTTTAAAAATGTATAATTACATGCCAAACAAACCTATCTTTTCAAATATTCTCAATGGACATTGGTTACCCCTGCAAATTCTTCAGTTAAATGGAATAAATCGATTTCTTTTTTGTTTTTTAATACATTGACAATCTGAAATTTTCTTTATTCAATAGCACTTTATTTAATCAAATAATCCACACTCATTATTTTGCGTTCTTATATTTTAAATGATAATGTCAAAGTTGTTGTTGTTTTTTTTTTAATGCACTTCTAAATTAAAAGTTTCATTAATTTCTTAACAGCGAATTTTATTTTACCAAATTTTTATTTAAGCTGCCTATTTTTTTCGCTCATTGTGAAATTTATTTACATTGCAAAATAAAAGAAACGAAATAACATGTTTTATAAAACATGAACTATTTTTGATGAATTATTGCTTTCTTGAGTATAAATAAACACTCTATTTCTTTTCCCTTAAGTAAATCTAAATTTAACACATTTGAGGAAGTTTTTTCGGTTTGTTTCTCCTTTAAATCACAATCCTTCCTCTTCCCATTTATTGATATTAAAGTTATTATTTTTTTTAGAATTTATTCTAAAAAAAAAATATCAAATCGTGAATATTTTAAAGTCATTTTTCATCTTTTTATCACAAATAATATAAATCGATTCCTATGAAGGCAATTTCGAAAAACAAAATCATGTTATACTCTAAATTTTGACGCCACGTTTAATTGTTCTTTCTACAATCAAGGATGTTTCAGAAAAGTTTGGAAAGAAGCCTTTGTTTGCTTACAGACATTCGGATACATATTTGTTTATGTACCAAAAAAATATTTAAAAAATAAATAAATAACAAGCTGTTTTCTTATTAGCAAGCAATATTTATATCAAATTAGGCTTATTCAATATTAAACATCGGTTTAGTCACGTTACGATGCTGGATTACTGAAATTCTCAACGGAAAGACTGCCTCTTAGCCATAAATGTAAATTTCAAGTTTCACATTTAAAATGATTAACTTCCAATAAAAATTAACTTCAAAAACTTTTTATTTGGAATCAAGGCAGTTCTTTAGGATGGGGTTGGTTAGAATGATGTCACTGCACAGTAAGGAATCATTAGTTTCTCAGTAATAATTTGCGTTTTTTAAAAATATACCGTATATACAGGGGGTCCCCAAAAATGTACTCTTTAAATGATTATGAATTCGATGTTTATTAAAAAAAAATTAAGTTTTATAATTCAAATTAAAGCAGAAAACAGTATAATTTTTTTGAATTATTGCAAGTGTTGGAACTGAAGGTCGTTCTGGTCCAGGGTGTCTCCAAAACATGTCCCTGCCCTCACACCTCTGCAATTTTTTTTTAAAGAGTCAGATCAAAGATAAAGCTCAAAAAGACAAACAAGTAATGAACTAAAAGCTATGAATTATTGAAACAGAATGTGCCCAAAATGGCAATTGAAATGTGTTGTGATATTTGCAATTCCGTTAGTTCGCATTAACAGCAGTGCCTGGACCACAACGACCATCAAGTTCCAACACTTGTGATAATTCAAAAATATTCTATTCTTCTCTGCTTTATAAAACTTAAATTTATCTTAATTTATAATCATTTAAAGAATGACATTTTTTTGGGACACCCTGTATATATAGATATGTTGTAAGTTTTTTAAAACATTACTTCTTACCAGGAATCTTTTTTGAAATAAAAGTTCAAATTTATAATGCTAAATATTAGCATTGTGCTCAGTTTCCTTCTGCATTTTGAAGTAAACCACTCAAAAGACTCATAAAAATCATTAAAAATAGCCTACCTTATATAAGCACGAACTAGGTATGAATTAGACATGAGTCAAACCACAACGTTTCTGACCTTCTACTGTATAAGGTCCATTTTCAAGTGTGAGAAATAAAGACTAATGTAAACTTCGTTCAGTACTGACGTCGTTACATTTTGAAAACTGCATTCGAAGATACAAACGGACGTGGGAGTAATACCCCTAGTGACTAAAAAGGAAACTACTCATAAAAATCATGTTTCTTTTTCGACGATTCAAAAACAATGACTGGCATAAGACCATAGATGAGATTTGGATTTAGTTTCTAAGATAATCTTTTTAGAAAAGATCTTGAGCAACAATAGCGTCCTAATAACTGATATGACATTTTTGAAACAGCTCTTGCCAAACCTCTCAATAGCTTGGTGGGAAATTTTATACCAAAAAAAGTGGACAAAAAAGAACACCAAAAGTAATGTTTTCGTTAGTCCATTACAAATAAAGGTTACTGAGTTACAGTGACTCAGTTAAAAACAATCCTTACTACAAAAAGTAACTGTTTTGAGTAACAGCGTTACTTCGCAATCCTGATATACAGTAAAACCTCGTTAAGTCGTCACTCAAGGGACCGAACATTTTTGACGACTTATGTGGAGTGGGCATTTTTGAAAAAAAAAACAAAAAAAAAAAACACTGAAATACAATAATTTTATAAATTGCTGTAGAATTCGGTAAGAAAAAGAAGATTTTCAGAAATCAATATATGCAAATGAATGAGTGGAAAATAAAACAAAAAAAAACACCACACATTTTATATTTTACTGGCATTAAAATAATCCAACAGTGTTGACTGATGAAGGTGCTGATTACTGGTAACAATTCGAAACACTTTGTAATGAAATGGAACTCCAACTTTTGTGCTTTTAGTTAATCGTATCTAAAACCAAAACTTCTAGCTTTTCGTTCCTATCCAATGCTTTTATCATGTCCTTTACAAGCATTTTTTTGTACTTTCGTTTAAAGAATTATCCCTTGATCTAAAGGCTGAAGAAGTGCAGTTACATTTGGGGGAAGAAAAACAATTTCGATCGCTTTTAAATTTTCGGGGCTTACTCGCTATGAAGTAAAATCACACTCAGTAGCGGTCAAGAAAAACATCTACTCTGCGAGAAGTGTGTAATTTACCAGGTGAATTTCCCACGTGAAAATTCCCCGTAAAGGCTAGGCTTTCTTAAGAGTGAAGGGGCGGGGCTGAAAAGATAGCAGGCAAAATTGAGAATAAAGATGCTTTTCGCCATTTTTGAGGGTGACGAGTTATCCGGAGTAGAATTAAATTTGGTGACGAGTCAAAGAGGGTATTTTACATTATTGTCTATGAGACCTTGTCGGGACCAAAGGAAAACGACTACTTAAGCGGAGTGACGACTTAACGAGGTTTTACTGTATATATAAGCTATTCTTCATATGCCAGGTGGCCATAAAAATAGTATCCTTATTTAGAGCTTTCTGTAACTCAACTAATAAGCGGAATGCCAAGAGAATTAGGAAATCACTGTTGGTGTAATGTTACTTCAAATTTCGTTGGTTTTTTGTTTTGTTTTTTTTTTAGAAATTACAGGAGCAGTCACCTGTTCTGTTACAGTGCAAACATATCATCATATGATGCATAGTTATTCCTTAAAAAGGATGCATGAATGACACAATTAGCTGTTACAACTAATGAGGGAAAAAAAAACCTCAGCAGTTGCTTGTTTCTTATGGCCACCATGCTCACATGACTTTTCACTGTATGATGTTTGGCTGTGGGACTGTCTCAACATAACACAGCAAAATATTACTCTTGAACCGTGTCTTCCAAAATTGAGCAATGACTCAAGTGAGTGTTTCTTCCTGGAAATCTATTTTGAAGCAGAAATGAACCATTCCTCGCATCCTAGCGAGCTCAGCGAAAACTTTTACAGCTTCCTTGCTAGGAAGCAAAATGACATTCACAGATCGCAAATCAACTGATATTTAGACGAGGGAAGCGAGTCTCTCCATTTTCAACTAGATCACATTTTGTGAACTGTTTTATTCAAAATCTATAGTAGCTAGAAATAAGAAATTTTGTATGCCCTCGTAGAAATCCATGTAGAAGTGCACATTTCATATTTTCAACACTTAAAACTGTAAATTTTATAAATTATTTGTTTTTTAAAAACTTGGAAAAAGGCATAAGAAAGGCCATTAGTTCTGAAATTGAAACCTGTAATTTCTAATGATCCTATAGCATCAGCATTAGTCACTTTTCCATACCTTAATGTGTATATATTTATTTTACACATTTTCGGAAGTAATTTTAAAAGTGTGCAAGTCGACTCAAAACCCAGCTTTTTGCTAGATAAGTAGACAGCATAAAAGGATAGAGAGGCATGACAGCTTTATCAGCTGAAGTAAATGATTCTTCCTGCTATTTTTCTGAAATATGGAAGTTAATTTTGCTTTTACAGTTGATAAAAGCAAAATGTAGTGTGTCCCCTTACACATTAACTGCTGATTACACTGTGCTGTGTTTGTTGCTAGGCAACTTCTATTGATCAAGTATTCTGACAGCGCTTGTAAGAAGAACTTGAATTGTATGCAGCATCTCAGTAGGGTCATTCCGTGCCAATTCACACAAAAAAACTGTGAAATATTTAGTCTCAGATTTTGATGAAATGTGGTACATTTTGTTCTTGGGAAGGGTCTTAGTTCCAATTCCAAGTTACAGGTTTCTAGGCCAGTTGGATTCACAGTAGCAGTGCTTCAAAGTTAACATGTTTTTCTGTAAATGTTGTCGCAGCCGATACTTTACAGAGTCCATGTGAGTTTTTATGTTTTTACTTAATGTTTTATGACTTGTGAAAGAAACTTTTGGTGTTTCTTATGTAAAATTGCCTGGAAATTTCAAATATGATAACCAAGTTGTAATAAACCTCGTACTTTTTGAGCTATAGCTTTATGAATGCTAAAAAAGCATTGCTGTTGATCTTGAAATAATATTAAGAATATCTCAAATGGCAGACCAGATGCAGAGATGAGCAGACAATTTCCTAAATAGTGGTTTAAAAAAAAAACAACAGCTGGTTATTGATTGCAACACCATCTGCAAAGCAATAATGCGTTTTTCACCCTTGCAATACATGTTTTTTTCTCCCTCCCTTCCACCTTAAGGAACCCCCAGTTGCAAAATACTTAGAAACTATGAAACAAAAATACTAAATAAAATAATATAAAACAAAAAGCCAGCAAGGTACAAAAGAAAATCAAAAGATTTCACCCCTGAACTATCATCAGTAGGATAAGGATAAAAGAGGGTCGGCTATTTACCATTAGCCGCTCAGACCATCATCAGTAGGAGTCTGAGACTTGTTGTTTTATGGTTATTTTGGTGATGTTAATGTTATTTCATTTTACTTAGAAACTACTCTGAATCTATTGCTATTTATTATTATTCATAGTAGTAATGTTATTGACTTCAACCCTGGTTGCAAAATATTTAGAAAATTCTTTAAACCTTATGCTTTAGATCAAGAGTATTGAAAAAAAGAACATTAGGAATGTGAATAAGACAAATCTTTTGTTTGAAAAATTGTAACGTTTGCATTTGACTTAATACTTTGGTTTGTTAAATAAAATTGAAGGTAGGTTATATTAAATGATGGAATTTTTGTCTGTTCATCTTCTATTATTTCAATAGTGTAAAGCAGTTAATTCAAATTCTTCAAATAGAGGACTTAAGAGGAACCAAACTTCTGAGTTGGTTCAAAGGACTGAGAACAGTTATTATACAGAATGTAAGTTCACAATCCATTCAACTTGTGAAAATGAAACAAAGTGCTTCATGTGAACTGACTCAAGGTGTATATTTTGTTCAAAATACACTCTTATGACAAAAATAAATGACACACTTGGAAAAATAGTATGATGATGATAAAATAGGACGTGCAAAAGAGGATGGGTAAAAAGTGACTCCAGAATACTGTAAGAGCAAGGCCATTGTTTATTTTGGAACAATAGGCGCAGAATCGATGCAAGTTAGTATGTTGTCGGACTGTAGTGATATCTATGGATAACCTATTCATTTGTTGATAATGAATATACTTTAAACTTCCAAGCTGAACTGAATATAGGGTCTGTATTTGAAGATGTTGATAGGTTATTAAGTTTGAAACTTTTTCTCTGTAAATTCACAAAAATATAATTTTCATTAGAGCAGCTTTCAGAAAGTTTTAAGAGAATAAGATAGCTGTGTAACTTGATATATATATATATATATCTTATATATGATTGTATTTTCTTTTCTTTGTAAGTTGTCCCATATTACACATAGTAATGCTACCTTAGAAGATGATGATAAAGATAAACAAGCCAATGAGGTTCGTCTTCAGAAGTTATTAGCTGGTGTTAATAAAGCTTTTCAAAGTAAAGAAGGTGAGTAACAAAACAGAAAAAAAAAATTAATAATAATATTTCTAATCCAATTAATACCCCAGTATAAACTGATGTTTGGAGGTTGCTGATATTGCATTGTTCAAATACATTAAAGTCCTTCTGGAAACCTTGTTGAAGACTTGAGCATCTGTAGACACTATTTACTACAAATGGATCGGAATCAAGTTCGAGATTCAACATTCTTGTTTGCATTCAAATCTTAGCTGAAAATGAATTTTTCATCTCTGTCAAATTTTACTACAGCGAGCTTCAGTTCTTGCAAGACATGTTTCGTGACTGCGGATAGATATTGTGACATGCTCCAGAACTTTGTGATACCCCAACTGTAGAAAAGACTGTCTTGATTCAACCTCTTTTATGCAAGCTGGTGCACATCCTCATATTGGTAGATTTGTGCAAACTTTGTTGCGTCATCACTTTATCAATGATCGAGTAATTAGTCGCATGTTCCCTACTGCCTGGTCATCACATTCTCCTGACCTAACTCCATGCGATTTTTGAATACCTAAAGGATGGGGTGTCTCTTGGAGGAATTGCAACATTAGCAGAACTAAAAGACAGTATCATGCTACAAGTGTGAACTATCACGGGTGATCGATTACCTACGGTCAGTGGTTGAGCTTACAGTTCGTCTGCAAATGACACACATTTGTCGGAAGGAAAATATTAAGCAATATCACATGAGTCATTCAAACGTCTGATACTGTGTTTAAATAAATGTTTTTGAACATTCTGTATTCGTTTCCATTCATACAGCTGTAAAAGCGCCCTCTAGTGGACGACTTTGTAACTAATTTTTTTTTTTTTGCAGAATCATTGAGTGCATCCTTTGAATAGTATGTGTACAACTTTTGGTGTCTCTCCAACTATTGGTTGCAGCTGCAGGAAGCTGTAAATAGGCCAACTTTAATTATTGGTTTAAATTATGGTTTGGGCACTTGGCTGCAGATTGGAGGAGGAGGGTTCAATTCCCGGTCTTGGTGGAAGGTGGGAATTTGTCCATGCTCATTCTCCTCCAAACGGGTCATAGGGTCTACCCAGCCCTCTGTAAGATGGGTACCAGGTTTCTTTCCCGGGAGTTAAAGGTGGGCAGGCATCGGGTCGGCCACTGGACCCCAACTTCATCCTGTAGGCTATTTGTCGGGAGCCTAACCTCCCGCACCCCAAAGGGTCTGTTCCAGACCAGTTGAAGAGGGATACTTTAACTTTATAAAATTATTCAACTACATTTAACTTCAGTTTTTAAAGAAAAAGAAAATATGGATTTCTTAAATAAAATATAGTGTGAATGTTGATTTAGTTATGTTTTTATTAATATTTAGAAAAAAAAATTCAACTAAATGTTTAAAGATAATTTAAGTATTAAAATAGTTTCAGTATTTCATAAATGTATAAATATTTTATTTTAACTTCAAAAAGGAAAAACTAATTTATGAATTGATGTCAACAGAACTTGATATTAAGAATATAAATTAAAATGCTTTACTAAATGGAAACAGACATTGTTTTTAGACTGCAATTTTATTAATAAATAGTTTAACTTGCTTAAAATGGTCATGATTAAATGATATTTAGGCCACCACACAAACACTAAAATAGGTTTTCGAAACGTCCTGCGTTTCATTTTTGAGTCAAAAATGAAATGAAACACAGGAAGTTTTGAAAACATTTATAATATTTTAATGTGTTTGTATAGTGGCCTAGATAATTTTTTTAATTATGAAATTTTATTACTTTCGGGAAACAGTCTTACAATTATTTAAATATATTTGAATTAATTATAATTTTTCTTTTTCTTTTTTTTTTTTTTTTTTTTTAGAATTTAAGAAACAGAATATTGAAGAATGCTTGAATACTGAACCAATTACATCGATAGCTTCACAGCCACAGTCTAAAAATCCAACATTGGTTCCAGCGTTACCCATTGCTACATCAGTAGGTACAATATCAGCAGAAACCTCATCCTCTGCAACTTCTACCTCAACCAGTAATCTTTTGATACCTTCTCAACCATTATTCTCATTTACAAATCCGAAAACTAGCAGTGCAGAGGTCAAAATACCATTGAGCACTTCATCATCTGTACTTAATTCTTCTTCATTAAACAAGCAAAGCACAGAGACTGGCTTCCAAATACTTGATGGTAATTCCACTCAGAATGTTACAGCAGCAGCAGCAGCTCCATTACAGAGTGAACTCCCCAAAACACCCATAGTTTCACTTTCTTCAGACCATGAAAACAGCAGTGTCAACACCACCACTTCCAGTACTCAACCATCTTTAAATTTCACCACTGCCAGCACAGTTCCTGCATCTTTTATAGTTGGTGTCACTTCTGCCAGCAAGCCTTCAACACCTTTTTTCCCTACTTTCTCTACATCTACAGCAGTTTCAAGTGTAACAGTTTCATCTTGTGCGAATACATCTGTAAGCAGTTCCACCACCACTGCGTCGCAGTTATTTTCACCGTTCTCACCCCCAAATGTTTCTTCATTTGATAGTAACAGTCGCAGCTTTGCTGTCCAAGATGTATTCAAGAAAGATGTCACTCCATTTAATTCGGCATCTGTCCATTTGACAACCAATGCATTCTCAGAAAAGTTGGAGCAAAGTTTACCAACTGCTTCTGCAGCATTGTTTGGGAAAACCACAACACAATCAAACATTGCTTCAGAGGCAGTACAGAGTAAACCTGTCACCAATTCAACCACTGTAACAATGCCTTTTTCCTTTGGAGCATCTTCAAATAGCTTTAATTTTGGCAGCTCTACTGCCTTTGGGTCTCAATCATCCACTGCTGAGCAGAAACAACCAGTAAATGAAACGATTCCTCTTTTTAATTTTTCTTCATCGAACTTGTCTGGCAATCAGCCTAATCTATTAAAGAATGTAAACAATGAATCCAATCCCTTTCCAGCAAATGGTCCTCCAAATGCATCGGTTTCAACAAATAAGTGTCAGCCTGTTAGTTGTGCTCCGGTCTTTGTATTTGGTCAGACTAATAATGTGGGTTTAACTTCTCCTTTCACATTCTCTGCTACTGGCAGTCAAGTGGGGATGTTTCCATCAGTAGGAGGAGGAGGAGATTCATCATCACAGAATACTTCATCAGCAAATCCATTCTCATCACCAGCAGCATTCAGTTTTAATGCTCCAGCAGTAAATTTCAGTAAGTACATCTTTTGTTCTCATTAAAAAAAGTCAGAGGTGGTTTCTCTTCTAAATCTCAAACATGAAAAATTCAATTTTAATTGATTTGGCTTTTTAATGATTTTTAGATTTATTCCAATAAAAAGTAATCCACAGCCAGAATGTTACCAATGCAGTAAAAGGGAGTAACAATTTTTCTAACAACGTTGCTTTAAAATTTCTCATTTTATCATCATTTAATGGTATGAATATAAAAGCTAAATATTTATGTGTCACAGTAATTCTGTAGGGGAAAAAAACCCAAACATTTTAGATACCAGGTGATCTAAATTAAAGAGAAGATGTTTAGACCTCTCTATAGGAAAAACTATTGGGCGAATTGCAACCAAATTTCATACACATACTGTCCTAAGTATGAGGTTTCAATTTCTGAAGAAAAAACAAATAGTTCAACTTTCGGTCGCTAAGGATGAATGATGGCACTTCTGTTCCCACCAAACAACAGCAAACCATTGCCTTTGGCACTTATGTTTACAAATTGTCTAACAAATATTGCAAAAAATGAGTTAAAATGCAATAACTTTATTGTAATCACAGATACGGCTCCACGTGCCCTCTATCACCTTGCTCTACAAATTGCATTCGCTGCACAACACACTTGACAGCAGAAATCAACTGACATGCATTGAGTTGTCACATGTTGTGAAGTTCTGTCTTTTAACACAGCTAAGACCGGAACATTGCTTGATAAACGATGCTGCTTAAGTATCCTCACAGCCAAAAATCACAGGGATTCAGATCTGGTGATCAGGGTGGCCATGATGTGGGAAATGATCTGTTAATTATTCTGTTGTCCGAAAATGTCTGCCATAGTAAGGCTTTCCCAGGTAAAGTTGCTTGAAGGGATGCACCATCTTGCCTGAAGATTGTGGTGTCACAATTTCTCTGTTGACTGATGTAATTACAAAACTCTGGAGCATATTGGCATTTCTGGAGACATTCACAGAATGTCATTTGGCCTAATGCTGTTTTTTTCTTCAAAGAAGTAAGAACCAATGATGAAGGATGCCGTGAAGCCACCCCAAACCATTACCTTTGATGAATGCAATGGAATTTCATGATGAATGTGTGGCAGACCAAATATGGCAGTTATGAGTGTTTACAGCATCATTCAAATTGAAATGAGCACATCACTCCGCAGTATTCACCAAGGCCATTCATCATCCACCATCGTCTGAGCAACGAATGTCAAGGTAAATGCTTTTCGTGTATCATAATCACCAGAAACCAATTGTTGACGGTGGGATATTTTATAGGCGTAAAACCTCAAGATATTTCACAGAACTCTCTCTATGTCCAATTCCCGTGATATTGCACCTGCACTACTGCTACCATGTGCATTTGCGATTCCGTACTGCACTTCTGCAGTTGCAACTTCGTCTGTTCTCTGCAGTCTGCATGTCTTGCTACCTCGTCCGGGTTTTACAGCAAAGTTCTTGTCTCTTCAAAACGAGAAATAATTTTCTGAAGGTTAGTAATAGACATACGTGGGATTTTTGAGAGTTTTGGCCTTAAAGAACAATTCCCATGTGATGGTTACAGCAGGGGAAGGGATAGATAGAAGAGGAGCTCACAATTCCTTATGCTTGAGGTGCAGTTTAACAGATTCTCTTTAACTATCAATTGATAAGATTTTATTTTATCAGGCTATCTTTCAAACATGGAATGACAAGTAAATGTTGCTTCTGGCAGATTGATTATGAATTGACTTAATAGTGACAACAGCACTAAATGTATAACTATATTTTATAAGTATTATATATTTGATATTTGCAAACACATTTACAAGGAATTCGAATTGCAATAGGAAATTTTCTCTTTTCTTATTCCAGTGAAGTTTAATTTTTTATTATTATTATTTATTTTTACAAAATATAGTCATGTTAGGATTACAAATTAAAATCAATAGGTGCTAGGAATTAAGACACAATTTAAAAACCTACAAAACATAAGTCAAAAATCTAAGTGAAAATTAAATTCTAGAATTATAAATCTAGTCAACCAGAGGGTTTATATTTATTATTGGTAAATTTTTTAGATTTATTTTATTTATCACATCCTGTAGTAATTTATATGGGTGGCATTCTCCATAATTATTAAAAAATTTTGGGTATTCCAATTTAAAAGTTATTTATATCTTTTAAGTTTATGATTGTTATTCAAATTTGTATTGTTCATGTAAATTACTAAGTTTAATAATTTACGAAGTATTTTTATTACGCATAAAGAATTGTTATTTTATTATTTGAAATATTTTTAGAATATATTACTAATTTTAAGATTATTTTTTGTAAAATATTTATACTTTTAAGTTTTCCTTTATTTATTTTAGAACAGATAGAATTTGCATATTTTAAATAAGAATCAAAAAAGGAAATTATAATTTATTGGTATTATATTTTTTATATGATGAAAAATGTAATAAATTGCATTTAACTTTTGTTGTAAATTTTTAATTTGGGTATTCCAAGTAAATGTGTCATT
Source organism: Thereuonema tuberculata (assembly GCA_023159025.1). NCBI lineage: Eukaryota > Metazoa > Arthropoda > Chilopoda > Scutigeromorpha > Scutigeridae > Thereuonema > Thereuonema tuberculata. The sequence continues at coordinate 29,505,783 of JAFIDM010000005.1, forward strand.
TGATATGATACCCAAATATTTAATATTATTAACTCTTAGAATGTTTTTATAACTAGTATATTTTTTAAATTTGTTTTGCAAACACAGTTAAGCGGTGCTAGAGCTCTGTGCCAAGCGAAGGGAAACGTTCAGGATTCGTCGGGTTGGAATTCCAAAATCCACCCTCACTTGGAAGGTCATTTCTGCTAAGGGTTCAAGGGTTTCCTGCTTAAAGCAGAGTTTTGGTATATCCCGGAAATAATCCATTATCACCAGGGATAAGACATTTGTTCCCCAAGGGACGAAGATGTGACCCAGCTCTCCCCTAAGAGGGCCCAAATCTTCAATCCCTTCAGACCGGATCTCTGTGTGTGGGTAGCAGTGGACCTCTACGCTAAACCTTTTAACTGCCAAAATGCCTTAAGTGCAGTGGAAGCATTGTTACTTCATTGTTACTTCATTGTTAGAAGAGTTTAACAGTAACGCGTGTTCCTGTAAGGTGAGCTACACGACACTGTGCTAGTCGGGAATTTGTGAAAAATGCTTTGCAAATCCTTTTATAGGTGGAGGTTGTTGGATTACCTCACAATAGGCAAATTACAGAGGACAGCAGCGCCACAATTCACCCTTAGTGGCTGAAATTTGAACTATTTTTGTTCTTATAACAGCATACTCAGGAAAGTGTGTGTACAAAATTTGGTTTCAGTTCACCCTTTTCCTGTAGAGAGATGTACACACCACGTCTTTAATTTGGATCATCCAGTATATATAATTTTATGAGAAGAATCATGTTGACACACTTCTTCTGATAAAATAATAAATATCCTTATCGAAAAAAGGAAATACATAAAACTTAACTATTTTCATCATTTATTATTTTATGTGAAAATATTTCACTAACAACAGAATCCACTGCTTCCATTTGTCCTATTAGAAACATGTGGCTTTTTTTCAAACAGCAAATAATGCTAATTGTAAAAAGAAAAGAAGAATGACTAATGACAATCAAAAGATAGAAGAAAGTTCCAATGGAAGATACTCACAGCAGACCACAGATAATGTGAAAAACATTTCTCATTTATTAATTAAAGATGTTTTACATTAATATGAAATGACTGGGTTCTGGCCACCACACACAGTTCTAATTAAATATGTAAATATAAATACAATGAAATGCAAGCGCTTTCGAGATGATCTACATCTCGTTCTCAAGCGGAGAAATGAATAACATATTTCAAAAATAAGAAATGAGGTCCAACAGACGTTTGAGCTGGACGGAACCATTTGGGATTTAGGGGTGTTGGCAGTAGACTCTACTGCCTGCGGCTAAGAAAGGGCGGTGAGAACCTCTGAGAGGGAACGAAATGAAGGGAACTGACAGCAAAACTCAGTTGAAAACCAAGATGAACCAAGATGAGCAAAAGATGGGGATGAAGGGGAAAGATAAAAAGATGATAGGGCAAATACTTTGAAAAGCTAATACAGAATTAAAGTTAATGAAAGGGAACAAGGTGCTTCCGGGGTTGGAACTATTTGTGGAATCCGTATTGGGGAATAGTGAATACCGATAAGTTGTCATTGTAACACAGCCTATCAGTGATAATAAAAAAGGTTTCTTAGCATTTGCGTTTGAAATGGTTTTCCTCCCGACAAATGATTGTGGGATTGTGGAGGTCCAGAGAGTGATTGTTATCACGACTATGAATGAAGGTTAGATAATTAGAATCGCCATTAATAATGGCAGTGGAATGAAACATTTTTTTAAGGCTTGGCGCGTTTTGCCGACGTAACGGCAGGAGTTACGCATGCATGAAATGGCGTAAACGACGCCTGTGGAATCGGTGCCGCGGTCATCATAAGGATCCCGGGATAATAATCGATTAAGGGGTTGGGAAATCGGAGAGGTGAGCACAATGTTGAGACCCCGGAGGATAGTTTCAGAGCCGGAAAGATGGAGGGGTGGTAGGGGACAGACAATAAACGTTTCTGGGGCTGGCATTGTGCCGGAGAGGGGGGTTGTATATTAGGTTAAGGGACGTGGCAATATTGTGTTGGATGAAGTTGGTGGGGTAATCATTAGTGGATAAGATATGAGTCAGCTTATTGATCTCAATCCAGAACAAATGCTCGGAGCTCGAAAGGAAAAAAGCTCTATTGGCCGCCATGCGTACAATGTTCCTCTTGAATGCAGTAGGGCAGGCAGAATGAAAATTGAGAGTAACGCCCATGTGGGAAGGCTTCCGATAGACGGCAGTTTGGAAGAAATTATGCTTCCTAGAGACCAAGGTGTCCAAAAACGGGATGGATAGATCAGTTTCAAGTTCAATTTTGAAATTAATGTCAGGATGCATGCTGTTCAAGATGTTAGACACTTTCTGATGGGAATCTACTGCTACATAAAAGAGGAGATCGTCAACATAGCGGACGTATAGAGGGATGTGCAAATGATGGAGATCGAAGAAAAGATAAGCACTTTCCTCTATGTAACACATGCATATCTCAACCAATACGGCTGAAGCTGAAAGGCCCATAAAAAACCCATTGGATTGGATGTAGATGCTGTTATTGAAAGAGAAGGCCTGCATTCGAAACAAGGCATCAATAAGTTTCATCATATTGGCAATAAGCACACTCTCCTTGAGCCTAGTAAAGTGCTTGACATTAAAGAAACAAAGGGACTTATAGATCAAATCAAAGGTGATGGAAGTGAATAAGGCATCCACGTCCAGGGAAAAGAAAACGTAATGGGGTACAAACGAAAAAGCCCTGATTTTTTGGACGAAGTCTCTGCTGTTGTTGACGGCGAAATGGGAGGCAATCCTGTATCGGCTCAGCTTACGGGAAATGATGGAGGATAAGATGGAGACCTCATTAGAAGGATTGCCAGAAAACTACTCAGTGAACAGTTAATCACCAAGCGCGCCTGTGACATGATCAAGGACGCTCGTCGCACCATACCCCGTCTCAGGGTCCTTCCCAAGGTCCATAAAGCTCCGGATACACAAGGACTATACCCAGTCCGCCCCATAGTGAACTGCACAAACTCGGCAATCTCCATCATTTGTAATTTCTTCATTCATGTCATGTTTCTAATGACTTCAGGTGGTCACTTCAAAAAAATAAACGTTGAAATTTAAATTTTAATCTTGTAGGCTAAAATTAATGAGTTATTTTCTTTTTTCTCTGGTTCTTTTCTCATTGCATCACACACACACACAAAGGGAGTGATACGAACCAATAATTGGAATGTAGTCCCCATGGCGTAATGGATAAGACGTCTGACTTCAGATCAAAAGGTTGCAGGTTCTATTCCCGTTGCGAACATTTCATTCTAGTAATTTTTTCACAGGAAATTAACAATTGCTCAGGACAGACAGATAAATAAAAGATTTTAGTAATGTAGATTTGTTCACGCGTTAATTATAAAATAATTTAGTAATATAATTAGGTGCTTTGATTGCCAGTCCTATCCTTATATACATGTTGTTAATACTATTATCAAAACTCTTATTCTCCCTCTACTGTTATTATTGATTTTGTCTTCATCATATTAATCTTCAATTCTGTGAGTACCTTATCAGAAAATGGCAATTTCCTTGCTGCTTAGCACCATCTCCAAACTCTTTAAAGCCCTTTGCATCCTATTCTCAAAAGTGAATAATCTTCATTTTGATTATTTGTGTCTCTTTTTGGGGCCATTTGACCTCTTTATCTCTTTATATGCATTTAAAAAGTATCATTGCATCCACTGCTACTTACTTTTCTTGACTCTCAGATTATAAAAGATTACAAACCATTAAAATCTCTTATTGCCAAAATAAAACTAAGAGGTTTGAGATTGTTCTGCACAGCCAATCATTCACCTTCTACTGAGATTCACCAAAACAGATTTAATGAAACACCCTTAACAGGAATTTAACCAAGTATTGCTTTTGTTTCAGCAATGAGATTATTCAAAACAAACAAAAAAAACTCTAGGAAAGTTACTTACTGAAGTTTTTATTGGGAGCTAAATTTATTAACATGGCTTTTAAGTTAATTGGTATTTCAATATATAGGGAAGCAGCAGCAATTGTCACTTTAAAAAAAAAACAACACACGCTTGAGATTAATAAAACTATTCCTTTGTGCATTATTGTTCTTGTGCCGTGACCCAGCAAATTTAAGTACAAGAAACTTAGGGAGAACTTTAAATTAAATATATCAACAATCGTACTCAAAAGATATTTTACATTCATTAATACTTTACTGGAATTTAAACATTTTAATTAACCAGATTAAATTTTTCAAATATATTGTTCATATGAAGTCCCAGCACTATGCAACTGCTATCATCTTCATCTAGTACAGTTTCCAACCTCAGGCTGGGTCTGTTTAGAACACAAGCCTCTCCATCTAGTCCTTACCTCCCACCATCTCTCCGTTGTCACCGTGATCCAGTCCTCCTCTCTCATCCGGACACATTCCTCCACTCCCTTAATCCATTTATCTCTTGGTCTTCCCCTTGGTCTTTTCTTCTGCATCCTCATTTCATGTATCCTCCTGGGAATCCTCTTCTTTTCCATTCTCTTTAAGTGACCATATCATCTCAGTCTAGAAGTCTCGATGCTATCTCTTGTGCTTAATTAAAAAACTATCTATGACCTTCAATTTAGAGAAGTCTGTTGAAATCACATTCTAATTCTGTTCTCTGCACAAATTGTCGAATTATCCAGATCTATATATATATATACAGGCTGTTTCAGAAATGGTAGACAAAGCAAAGAGAAATGGGTTCCAAAGGTCATTTTGAGTCGAAAATGGTCTATGATATTTTGTTATACGGACTGTAGTTTTAGAGTTAGGAAATGAATGCTTTGGGAATAGTCCCTAATCAAAGAAAACTCAGTTCACATTAGGAAGTGTAAGTAAATAAGGTAAAGGTTTATTGCAAAAAGCAATATCGATAGCAAATGTCATGACTGAAAACAGGTATGATAATTAAAGAAAATGCCTTATTTACTTAAACTTCCTAATGTGACTGAGCTTTCTTTGATTAGGGACTATTCCCAAAACATTCATTTTCTAACTCTAAAACTACAACAAAATGTCATAGAACATTTTTAACTCAAAATGACCTTTGGAACCCATATTTCTTTGTCCACCATTTCTGTGTGTATGTATTTAATAGAGAAGTGAATTTATTTTATATTTGAAGATTGCTTATCCATTCTTTTAATATTTGTTGAGCTAAAAAAATAGATTTATTGAAAACAAAGTTTCATGAAGATTATTTTAGATTATAATACAATTAATAAATCTTAGCCAATTTAATCCTTTGATAAAAATATTTTTTGTCAGATTATTTAAAGAACATTGACTGCAATAGAAATATCTTTTAAAAACTTTTACCAAATAAATTGGTTTCAAGATGTAATTTCTTATGCTATTTCTTCAAATGTAAAAACACCTATTCTTCTTCTTTATTATCAATGTTTCGATCTCTTTTGCCGAGATCTTCTTCAGAATCTATAAGGAAAGGAAAATGTCTTTTCTTCTTCCTCTACAGGAATTTCGTTAATGATCTCATTACAAAATAACAATATATCACTCCCACCCTGACGAATAAACAATATTACTTAATAATTAAACATTGAATGCAACTCAAATCCCTCTTTTTATTATACAAACATAAAGCATATCTAGATCCAAATTAAAAAATATATATATATATTTTTAGAGACTGTTTGATTGTTTTGATTTCCTGCTATTCTGTGAAAACATTTTTCATGAGAATTAATACTTTGTAGGATAGTTGTAGTTTGAGTGAACTTTTAAAAGAATTTCATCTGCTCACAATAGTAGAAATCTGGAATTTTGTTTCATTTGAAGCATCACAGTGAATCAACAGGCCAGGTGAACTGGTGTTAGGACGACAGTTCCCATCATGAAAGCAAAGGAGAGCACTTAGGAATAATTTTGAGGATATGTAGAATTATGATCACATCTTCTAAGAACAGTTTTGGAAAGATTTATTTACCCCTTTTAGAATAGTTTTCTCTGTCCATTAATTCTTGTACCTTTGGTCTTTCAACTTTGCCTATTTCCAGTTACTGTTGATGTTGGAAGATTCAAATGATTTGTTAAGCAAGTAATATTTTCTGCCATTTGATGTCAGAATATTATCATAGCATAATGTAGGGACTAATCTATACATTACTATTGAAAGCTTCCATTTTGTATATATTGATTGCTAAAAAAAATGTATTAATAGGTTTTGTTTTTCTTCATTTATTAAGTGTGGTTAACTTTTGAATTTTTGCAGGTGCAGGTACAGGAAGAAAACAAGTTCAAAATCGCCGTCGCTCAAACAGATCTTAAACCATAGTGATGTAGTTGCTGTTTTTCTTTTCTCTTGTTCTGAAGGAGAAAATGTGTATTTATTTTCTCTTCTTTCATTAATAATTTCAATGAAATTTTGTATTTACCAAAGAGGTTATGTCTGATAACACATAAATTGTTTAGTAAAGGAGTCTTCTCATGGGAATTCACTAGTTGCATAAAAATCACAACTTATTTTTACTGTAAATGTATTGTTATGAGAAGCACGAGTGATTGTGTTTGGAATATCTGGGTTAAGCTCAGCTGTGTATTAAACAACTGTTTTAATTCCTTTTTATGTTTTATAGAAGAATTAAATGGTGGTTCAATATGTAATGTAATTTCAAAAAATGCGTGTTTTATTGAGAGAGAGAGAATGGGTGACTTGTGCTTAGTTCATCCTGTGTAACTTAATAAGCATTTTAATTGTGAATCATCTTCAGAGTCGTAAGAAAAATGGTATTGTGGATTTTAAACTAACCAGTGAAGAGATTTTTAGTTTTCTTTAATGAGAAGACGTAGCATTAATGAAATAAAGAAGAGTTTATGTACCTGTTAATAACTTGAGGTTGTTCCCAACACTTTTAAAAGGGTGTTTTATCATCATCAGAGGCACAAGATAAACAGGAAAGACTTGTTTCTTGATGGTATCCACTTAAATGTTTAATCCATTCCCCTGTTGGGTAGAAGATCTCACAGTTTCCATTTATTAATAAGCATATTTTAAGACTCTTTTCTCCTTTATTTTCCCTTTAAGTTGAATCTTAATGAAGAGAAGTGTCTAATTTTACAGTTGTAATAATAATTAGCCAATAATATTAGTATCTTCGTGATTGCCAAATTTTCAAGTTTTAATTACTGGGTATGGAATTATAATATTGAATAAAAATGAGCACTGTTTTTATTAAAGTAAAACCATTCATAATGGAATGATTAAATTTTTATTTCTTTTTGAGTTTGTAAATAATATATATACTGGTTTTCATCCTATTTAATTTTTAGGTGATTAAAATGTTGTGACTAATTTCAGGATGAAAACTTTAAAATAAGTCAGGAGAATTCCTAGGAAATGGCCGTTCAAATAAAAATCATTCATTTCATTGTCCACAGTTACTAAAAATATATGAACAGTATAATGAAAAATTAAAAAATGAGCTTCTATTAATTATTTTCTTTTAATAAAAACTCTTTTATTAATGGGTTTCTGAATTTGAACATTCAAACCTACCTTTAAGTATGTAAATACGTATTTGTTTTAATAGCATTGTTTAATCTTGGCCACTTATCAAACAGTGAAAATAAACAATTTTGTAAAGCAGTTACATAAATAGCTTTGCACAGATAGAACAAATTATTATTTTTAATCTGTAGTGACAATATTTAAGTGTATGTTGAATACATTCATTAACATTTGTTAAAGAAATTCTTCATTTTTATATAAAGATAACCCATCTAAAAAATGAAACCTAGAAGGGTAAGGAGAATTATTGAAAGCTTTGCATTTTTCACATATTAAATCTTGAATCTGTTAGTGGTTATCTAAGGGAATCCACCTAATGTACATAGAAACCATTATCATTATCTATACCCTATGTAGTGTGACAGAACATTTGAATACAGATACATGAAATGTAGATTTCACTATTTTACATAGTTTGTGATGATTGTAATCTAAGTTGAATGTGAGATACTCTTTGGAATACTTTTTTTTTAATTGTGTGGATTTCAGTGAATTGAGTTTGGAGTCATTGTCTTTTTGATAACTGATATAATCAGTGCATCCCAGTTTGTGTGAATGCAGTAGAATGTCCGTGAGAATTTAAACAAATATAGCTTAAGAAACTAAAGCAGTCTAATTGGTGTGAATGAGGTTAAATTACGAGAAATTCTTCACATGAGAAAACCTGTCTGACCATTGGCCATCGGTTTTTTTTGTTTGTTATTGTTTGTTTTTGTCAATGAGATTATATGGAAGTAGTGTATATAAATACATCATAAATTATGTACAAAAAAATATATAATGCTGATTTATATTTTTATAAAAAGCTTCAAGCTCAGTACGCTGTACCTGTGGAGGCAAGTAGTGTAACAGATAAATGCCGTTAAGTGTGCTTCAGTTGTTAAGTTATAGTTATGCATTTTAAAGTTAAATTTTGTTTTGTTTTTATTTAATGTATATAGAATCTCTTTTTTTTTTTTTTTCTTTTATGCATTACTTTCATTACAATCATATGAGGTTGGTGTAAGAAAAACTGTTTTGACTAATTTTTATCAATTATCTGCAACCATTTCATTTGCTATTCTTTTCCATGTGAATTAACTCATTTCCATTGTGTGCAAAGTATGGAAGATGTCATTGAATAGAGCAGCATTATTACTATTGTTTGCCTCCACTTGTGACTTAATTTAAATAAATGGATTTTAAAGGAAAAAGCCGTCTCATGTTACTTTATTACATTTAAAATTTCTTTTTTATAAAAAAATTGCACATTAACTACTGTTAGGAAAAGTTTGACATCGTTGTGCCTACGATATTATAAAATCCTAATGCCATTACATCATGATAAATTCTGCAACAGCTAATCAGCATTTGGTTACAGAATCGTTCAGAGACAAAATTGAATAGGTTTCAAAATGGATGCTAAAACCATGTGATTGAGAAACCCAAGTTTAAATATATAAGGATTTTATAAAAAGAAACAAAACCACAATAAACCGACTGTGAACACTGGAAATGTATGTGAATCTGTACTCCTTTTTTTAATTACATGCTTTGTTTAACTTTTTTTGTCAGTTGTTCAGATGAAAAAAATTTCTGATCATTATTTTTAGAGCATACTAAGGAGATTGTTTTTGTTTTTTTATTTAAGATAAATTATTTATATTTTCTTATCATAAAAAAATACTAATGAAATATAATCGAGCGTTCATCAGCAACTGATCAAATATTTCTACTTTTTTTTCAGGCTGTAATTGAGCATAATTCAGGTGATTTTATTTTCTTAGTCAATTATTTGCAATAAGACTGATTCGATTGATACCTCAACAAATTAAGGTAATTTTTTAAAGAATAACTATTGAGAATCATTCATTTGATTAACCTCGGTTAATGACAATAATAACTTGAAACTGCTCCTGATTATCTAGAACAGAAAAAAATTAACAAGAATCATTTCTTGTTTAATATTAAAAAAAATACATCTTATTCACCATGTCATATAGAAAGTAAATAATAAAAAAGATTTAATTACCTTATTTACTCGCATATTTTTCGCACTTTTTTTGGAGGAAAAAATCGTTTTGAAATAGGGGTGCGTAAATTACATGAGAAATAAAAAAAAACCTATACACAAGAAATTGAAGTAATGCACTTTATTTTAATACTGGGCTGTAGGTCTACATTCCATATACTTTTTGAAATATTCACATATCCAAAACAACTTCAGCAACATTGCCATATTTGGTATTCTGAAACGAAGAAGAATAGGCCTACGTTAAAATTAGGTTTTGTCGTAATTTTACATATTCGTAAAAACCGTATGTTTGTCATTTTAAAGGAATTATTGATCTACCTAGGGAACTCTATCTAGCAATACCGTCGTCATCATCATCACTAGTCTCTGTTGTTGCATCCTCTGAGCCATCTAGTGCATTAGATATACCAATTTTCTTAAAACTTTTGACAGCAATTTCAGGTGAAATTGACTTAAAGGCAACCAAGATCCACTCACACATCTTGTCCCACCAGGCATATAATAGTGCTCGTTGTTAGCCATCCACCGAGAATAAGACTGGCGTATGTGGTTCTTAAATGGCTTGTTCATTGATATGTTGAGAGGCTGCTATAATGATGTCAGCTCATCTGGAATCACGACCAAATCAGCGTCTGTATCCTCAAGGTGGGACATAACATCTTCAATCAGATGGCCACGGAAACTGTTTAGTACAAGAAGCGACATTTTGCAAAGTAATGCTCAGGTTATCATTTCCACCGTTTTTCTTGTACCGTAATATGAACACCAGCCGGAAACTTTGACCCTTTTGGAAAATGATGTAAGGTGGCAAGTTCCTTTCATCTGAGGTAACGGCAAGCATTATAGTGCACGGCTGCTTCTTTGCTCCCGACGTTATTGGCACACTCGAACCCCTTTTTCTTCTATTGTTATCAGTTTACATTGATATTACCAGTGTCTGGTCAGCATTTTCTATCTGTGACAATTCATAATCGTTTCATTGGCGTATTCTGATTACGTGACGATGGAAAGCCACCATGTTGTCAGTGTAATCTGCTGGTAATTTTTGGCACAATACTGTTTGTCTTCTCAGACATTTTTTCTCTTAAGGGTGTGGTCCATTCCCTGATTGCTTTGAATTCACTATGTGGAATTGTACGTGCGATTTGTAACATTTTGTGATTTACAGCCTTACCATTGTCTCTTAATTCTTGCACATAGTTCAAGAGGTCTTTCGCCAATTCTCCACTTTTCAGTCCTCGAAACGCACAGGAAGAACTTTTTGCCTTTTTTAAGGACTCTTTGTTTCTGCCAATATTGCACGTCCTTCCAAAACAGCAAATTCTCTCCAAGCAGCTCAGTTCTTATGTTTCTCCGCATAAAAAAATTACACGAAATTTAAAATTGGCCGTGTCACTACTGTATTTACTCATTTTCGTCATAAATAATTACATTGATCGTGAGATTTATCACTACCCACAGCAGCAAACCTCGCTCAGGGTGACATTCAGAAAAGCAAACGCTTTATGGTTGGGAGGTTTAACACGCATGGTCAGGTCAACATACTTTATAACTGACCATTCTACTATTTGTCACTGCAAAAAAAATCCAAAATACGTCCTTAAAATTTGGGGTGCATAAATTACGTGAGTAAATACAGTATTAAATTTAATAATCCCTGAACCCTAATCCTGAGCATTGAAATTTGGGAGAAAGAATTTTTTTGTTTTGATTAAACAGTATCAAACAAATCCTTCATTCTTGTATTCATTCAAAAACTGCTTAAGAACTGCTTGTTAGTTAGACACAAACCATCAGAAGCAGAACTCTTAGTCAAGTATTCCTAGATTGTTTTGAAGTCTTTTGTTACAAAAAGTTCCTTGGCAATTTCTAAGATATCTCGTTTCATTCGTATAAAAGCATTTGTTCAATTCTGGAAACTTCCCTTTGTATCAGTTAAAAGCCCTGCATTTAGTTTCCTCTGGATTTGATTTTGTTTTCCTTTATTTTTTAATACCAAAACTCTCCTTATAATTTGTTGCAGTTCCTCAGTTGTCAGTTTGTTCTGTTATTTTTACTTTGGTGTTAAAAATGAAGTGAACTTGTAGAAGTCATTCTTTCAATCAAAAGATTGAATTAATGAAAAATGGGATGCAGTATTATTGATGCTATCAGATTTTTAAAAAATAGTACGCATGGGTTATTCAAGGATATGCACTGTTAAATAACTGAACTAGGATAAAAACCAATAAAAATAATTAGAATATTTTTAATGCAGTATTAAAAATTCTTTGCCAAGCGATTCCTATAAATGTCAATTCTATTGTTTAAGTTAAGAAGTGTATTTTCATATTTACTAACACACTGAAACAAAATGTGTTTTATTCAATGGAAGCCCAAAAAAGGTATTTCTATATAGCCAGACAGTGACAAATAATTTCAGGTTTTTTTTTTTAATTAAATATGAATTCATATGTGCGTAGTGAGTGTAAATTATCTAAAGTATTCGGATATTTTGATGGCTGTGTTTATCATAATCATGACTTATACAGAAAGAAGATATATAAAATATAGTTATTTAAAAAATATTCATGACCTACTCCTGAAAATGTTCTCTCAATGCTGTCAACAGGTGTCTTTTAATATGGCTACATAATTGAAACATGAATTAATAGATATAAAATACTCACTCAAGCATATTATTTATACTCATTCTTTTGTTATAATATTAAACAAAATGGAAAACAAATTTTAGATTTGAGTATCAAGAAAAACAGTGTGTTTTTATTTTGTTTGCTAGCTCTGATGTAAAATAATTCTATCATTTTATCAGTTTTTACATAAGAACAAAAACTGTAACAACTACAGTAAAACCCTGGTTGACTGAATCCGGATTATCCGAAACACCTCCGCAAATCAAAACAATAATACTATACTGCACGGAAATGGCGGGACATCACTGCTCGAAAACGTTGGGAGGAACGCAAGAAACAAACAAAAATTACTGAGTTTTTTAAATGAGTAATTCATATGCTACAAATTAATGTAGCCTAGTGTAATCCTAAAAATGTAATCTTAACTTAATAAAGAACATAAGTGTAGCATACTGTTACGTGTTGTTTTAGTCGCACGCCCTCGAGTGCTCTCCCGAGCATACCACAATCACGGGATAAAACGGGATAGGTATGTAAGGAAAGTGAGGAGATTGGACGGGGAAAAAGGGAGGTGCCGTGGAAAGCTAGCACAGCTAAGGGAATTCACCAGTGGCCCGCGCCTTTTCAAAGATGAAAGACAGATTGACTTTGTGGTGTGATAAGAAGGCTTTATTGCAGATAGAGGGAAATACAAATAAAGGGAAGCGGGATGACTCGCAGTACCGGACTAAGCAATGCACAGGCAGGGCTGGAGATGCTGGAAATCATCTGCGGTTTCCGCGGAGGGATCCTCTTTGTAGTCTGCCGACTGTGAAGAACGGGAGGTCCAAATGCAAGCGGGTACTCAGGATGATCTGCTTGATTTCTCGTTGGAGGATCTAAGAGCAGCGGGAATGTAGGATCGCACCAAGTATCCCAGTGCTCAAATCGGGGATTATTTCGACCTCTGATCGGGACTCAGCAATCAGGAGGGCGAGATGGCTCAAGAGAAGCGAGGTAGATCGCTCAGGGCTTTGGATCTACCCGCTGTCAATCTCATTCACCTTCTGTCTGTGTTTTCTTCTTTGTCGTCTCTGGTCAATCACTTGCATAGTCTCGGGTGGCCTTTCCTTTTGTTTTCCACCTATTGCAGGACTCTGATGCAATGTATAACAGGGGGAGAGGGGAATCGGCATTTAATGTCGGAAACAACAGGTTTCACAGGCTAGTTGTCTTTGTGTGCCGTCCATAAAAGCACTTACGGATCACTCGTAAAGTCGAGAAAAACACTGTCTAATTGGCATAAGGGCAACATGTTGGCGGGGAATAAGGGAATTGATGGGAAGGCAGAAATGTAAAAATGATGGAAATATGTAGAGGAATATGCAAGAAACGAGATGTGGAAAGGAGGAGAGGAGAGAAAGGGTTAAGCGAAAGCGTCGAGGCACGAACTAAGTTTGTGGCAATACAAAAAGATTTTTGAATTCGTTTGACCTTCAAAACCTTTCAAAAATACTGTAGCTGTATTAGATGTTCATGGCTTAACCAAAAGGTTTTACTGTACTTTAAACTAAAATATTTAGGAGTAACAATGAAAAAAAACTTTAACTGTTTATATAATTTGTTATGCATTTTTATGCAATTAACTTGTGGGTGAATTCCACAAATTTAAGCACTTCAGAAGAAAAAAAATCTTCAAACTATTATAATAAAGATAAAAGAACTGAACTAATAAAAATATATCGAGCTCCTAAACACAAAAACAAGTATGAAGAAAGATATATAATTCGCATTTTGGAAAATATATTAAACCACAGTTTTTAATCAAAAATTGTGTTAAATAAAAATTAAATCTGTGTTATATAAAAAAAAGGGGGAGGGATTTTTTTTTTCTATATTTAATGTTTGTTAACTGAGTATAAACTAAGCTCAATTAAGACAGATTTAAATAGATACAACAAGGAAACAGAAATGCACATAAATAAACAAAATTCACTGATCTGTTTTTGGTATTTAATGCTGGGAAGATTGAAATAGAATTACTCTGCACTGACCCCATGACAACAAACTAGTGGTGAGCCTATTGTGGACGAATGTTTAATCCAAAATCTTGTCATTATCTAAATATGATAAAATACAAAGATTGGTTGGCACTATTTTTAAATTGCAATGGTTTATTTTTAATGGTGATGTTTACTTGCAAACTAAAGGTATATTCATGGGTCTCTCATCCTCAGCCATCCTGGCTGAAATAGTTATGAATTTCATTGAGATACAACTATGGAACATTGACTTAATCAGTCTACATACAAAGTTCATGTGTAGGTACGTGGACGATACATTTATAATTTTAGATAGACCAAGTTAGACAACATTCTAGAAGTTTTTAATCAGATACATAACGATATCCAATTCACTAACGAAACAGAGATGAATGGCAAAATTTCTTTTTTAGATGTATTGATTATCAGAAAGGAGTCTTCATTTGATACCACTGTCCACCGCAAAAGCTCCAATGCGAATATCACATTGAATTATATGGCAGCTGGACCTTTACTGTATAAAACCAATGCGGTAAAAACAGCTGTTAATAGAGCATTTAGAATATGTTCTAATGACAGGCTGTTATATGATGAACTGAATGTAATTAGAAGTATTTTCCAAAGTAATGATTATCCATTAGAATTTATTAATAGGATTATTCATAGGAGTTTGATTAAAAGAAGATCTCACAATGTTATTGAAGACAGTAGGGTGTACCAGTTTGTTTCTATACCGTTTGAACATTCTCTTAGTAATAAACTTGCTCCCATACTAGGCCAAATTAATGTCAAATTGGCACATAAAACTAAGAATACATTA
This sequence comes from Thereuonema tuberculata, assembly GCA_023159025.1. Taxonomy (NCBI): domain Eukaryota; kingdom Metazoa; phylum Arthropoda; class Chilopoda; order Scutigeromorpha; family Scutigeridae; genus Thereuonema; species Thereuonema tuberculata. The sequence continues at coordinate 29,520,850 of JAFIDM010000005.1, forward strand.
GGTAAATTATTGAGTCATAAGAAAATTTTCATGACCAAATAGTACCCAAAGAATCGAATGGTGTCAATGTGGGTGGAATCTGGGTTAGAATTTCAAACTAGAACAGAGATCATATGTATCGTTAGATGGTCTTTTGAAAAGCAACAAATTTTACTCAATCTTCTTTAATGTTCCTTGTTTAGACACAATTCAGGAAAAAAAAAATTGACAATGGTTTAACAGTGTTCAAAATATGCCACACACAGTAAAAGTGAAAGAAAATGTGTGTCTTGAACTGGAACATGTGCCATAGTCGTGATTGTAATTGTTGGCTGCCACTGTTTGACAGTCTTCAATTATTGTGGTTCGGTACTGACCAGTTGTTCCCTGGACAAGGAGGACCAGTAGCCTAGCCGCCTCGATCTCCTGACTCCATTCGACTTCTTTATGTGGGGATGAGTTAAAGACGTCATATACCAAGAACGTCCATCAACAAGAGACGCCATAGAACCCCGAATTACAGAAGCTTGTAAGTCTTTCAGCAGTGCTGAAGTTCTCAGAGTGACTTTATCTGTATTGAACGAGAAGCCCACAGTGTTTGGCACAAGGCGGTGGACATTTTCAGAACCTCATGATGTAGGGGATGTGTCCTGTATTTCATATTACATGTCATCTGTATTTTTATGTTATGATTTGTAATTTTGAATAAACAAGAATAGCTAGAGGAGAACAAGTTTTAGTTTTAATTGTATTTCCTTTCCACATTTACTCTGTGTTGCATTTTTTGAACATTGATTGGGCTCTTGTCAATTTCATTGTTGTTAACATCTGCAATTGTTCCAATGATTATCTTGATGACAAACGCCATCTTTTTAGTTTTTTCTGAATTGCGATTAAACAAGGAACGTAAGAGGAAAAAAAGTTGGGTTTTTTTTTCTTTTCAAAAGATCTATCCAACGATAACCACATGACCTATGTTCTAATTTGAAAATTCAAAGCTGACCGCGATTATCCCAGGACATCCTCAATACCACCATTCGATTCTTTGGATACTATTTGGTGAAATAGTTTCACCAAATAGTATAAATATTTGGTGAAAATTTCCATGCTAACAGCCTGTACCCTGTGGTTTTCAAGAAAAAGAAGTGATACAAATGCTCTTGAACACTGTATATAAGAAAACATTGGGGTGTTTTTTTTTCTGCCCACTACTCCTCCGAAACTATAAGACACATAAATACAAATAAGGCGTCAAATTTTAGATATACTAATGAGGATGTCTACATTTTATTTTTCATAGACATGGGTGAACCGGAAATCACATGACGTAAGGTCAACATGACCAAAATGAAAGACAAGATGATGTAGTCCGGTTGCAATCAAAGGTCATGTGATCACTAAAAATTTTACCTGACAGATTTACTAGTAATAATTAAAAGAAAACACATCTGTTGATCCGAACTAAAGATTCTTCAGAGGACTGAAAATATAACAATTTTAAAAGAAACAAAACAAAAACAACTTTTTATTTCCCTGTAGGATTTTCCAACATATGTACATATAAATATATCGTCATCATTTTCAATCCACTGCAGGAAGGTCGTCTGTCCAAATTTTTCCAATTATTTTGGTTGGAAGCTTTTCTCTTCCAATCGAATCCAACAAAACTTTTAATTTCATCCCTCCATCTACCTTCTTCAACTCCTTTTATTCCTTGGTTTAGAATTTCTGTTGATTATCACATGGCCAGCCTAATGCTATTTGAGCTGCTTTATAGTGATGACACACTGGCTTGCTGTCTCACCCGTATATTACAGTCATGTCACGTAATTCCTAACATACATCTTTCCATGCTTCTTTGATATATATATTGTGGGGCTCCCCACCACCACAAAAAAAATATCAATTTTGGAAAGCTAATAACTTTTCAAATCAGGAAAACTGAGAACTTGAAATCAAAGTCAAATTAAACTTCAGTTTAGTCTCTTTAATGATATTTAATTGACCAAAATACCTATTCAAAAAAATGTGGTATGAAAATGTAGAAAAAAAAATATCTTCATTTCTCATCTGCAGTAAATTCATTTTTAATTTTCAGGATATAGATTTTGTTGCCAAAGAAAATAGGTCCAATTTGCCAGCTTAGCAAAGAATTGTCAGATGTAAATTAAAACGTTCTAAATATGAAATTTCATTTTTCTAAAGGAATTCAATAACAATCTGCTTTTCGTTAGACAATAATATTTATATTTATTCTCCACCAATAAAAATGCATTAAAATATAAAACAAACATGATGGCAACTAACGATAGTTGTAAGCTTTCTATCTGCAAAAATTATATCCTTTTCAATGTATCCAAATATGTTACTGAAAACTTGAAATTCTCCAGCTAACAATCCATAGGGTTCATAAAAAACAGCACTGAATTTAGTAGAAGCTTGCGAGACCTAAATTTAAATGAAAAAGCTTTCAATAGAGGCCAAAGACACTTCAAGTAATAAAAGACATTCTTATACCAACTATAAAAACTCTTAAAATGGGAAGAAAAAGAAAACACTAAAAAATTAATTTACGCTCTTACTGACTTTGTCATTGACAACCAGTATTTCATTGCAAACACCAGAATAATCAAACAAATTAGTAGGCTATTTATGGGTCTCCCCCTCGTTCCATTAGTGGAGATCACTGTGATGTAGGAAATTCATTCTTTGCACTGTACGGCACAGACGTCTTGTTCTATAAAAGGTATGTCGATGACATATTCATCATTGCCAAAATCAACATCCGAGCAGGAAATCTTGAAAAAATTCAATACACTAAACAACAAGATCCAATTCACATGTGCAAAAATATGTCACAACAACAACCGTTCCTTGACACTACAGTTTCTAACAATTTCGTTATACAGCTATATAAAAAAACCAACGGCGTCCAACCAAGTCATTCCATACCACTCATCCACGCCCATAACTTGCAGGAAATTTGCAACTCTTCCATCAAAAACAATTATCCAAAGCTCTTTATAGATCAAACGGTAAAAAGTACCCTTGAAAACATTCATAACCCCCCCCCCCCCCCAGGTCAAGAAAAATCATGACAACATTTCCACAAACTATCCATGCCATCTGGAACTGCAGCACCAATTGAAACAGATTTTAAAAATACTAACATTAAAATAATACAATTGAATTGCCCTGTAGAACTCAGCTCCCAAAAACACACAAAATCAATATGAAAGGCTTCTAACAATGAATGCTATTAACTAGGAAACAACAAATAAAACAAAGATTCGCTAACCACAAAAGTTGTATCAAGACAGGGAATACGTCCAATATCGCATCTACACCAATAATAGATTTTAATAAGTTCTTAATTCTAGGCCAGGAAAAAAACAAAAGAGAAATGGAGGAAGGGTATTTTATTATGTTAATGAACCCTTACAACACATTTGCCAAATCTTGCTGTAAAAAAAATACACAGATAATTTCAGATGCCAACAAAAAAGAAAGGAAGCAAGAGAGAGAATACGGAAGAAATTAAAACGACCGCACCTGGGGAGAACAGGAACGAACTACCCCAGGAAACGAGATAGCACATAGCTCAGGAGAGTACACCTCGCAATAACAGCCCAACGTCTATGCCCTGGAAAAGAGCTCAATGTCTCCGAGAGGTTTGAGAAAGACCCAACAAAAACCATCCAGATCGGCGACAGAAGAACACACCAATAGAATAAGACTGTCAAAATTATTTCCATATGAATATATTGTAACGGTACCACGCGATAATTTTAGTCCTTCAGGGGTTGTTCGGGTATTTTGTTGGGCGCCAACCGAAAAGTCCGTTCGGTGAATTTTCTATCTACCCCCTCCAAAGTCGTTACATGGTATGCCCTGGCTAATCCAATCCATTCGGAGCGTGGGGGAGCCACACTTCACGTTCACGCACAAAGAAGCACAACGCATTCACCACATTAATTAAACTTAACCATTTTTATTCGACACTGCGAAATAATAATATGACACAACACTGCAAGAATAATACTTTCGGCGAAGCTATGGCTTATAACTTCTTGAAGCATAAAGTTAAATTACGACGCACTGAAATTTCACTTACGAAGCACTAAATAACTAAATTACGAAGCACAAATTTTCACTTACGAAGCACTAAATAACTAAATTACGAAGCACAAATTTTCACTTACGAAGCACTAAGTGACTAAATTACAAAGCACAAATTTTCACTTACGAAGCACTAAGTAACTTGGGGAATCCTGCACGGGTGTACACGTGCATTGAACACAGAATTTGCAAGCTTTATCTTGCAAATTAATTTCAGTAATGTTTCGCTCAAATAAATTGTAGAAATTGTAGGCTATCCACGGGTTGCCTATTCTAGCTAAAGATAACTTGAATTAACACGCCCTATCTCTAACAAACGCATCGAGAATTTGAGACGCGGCCGCCAATACATCGTCCACGGCGATCGTCGAGGCCGGGTGCATTGTAGCAAAGGTTAATAGAGCGAAACTGCGGCGAGAGAGAGAGATCTTCCTCGAACACCCCGTTTTATAAACTTTAAGAGCGCCGCTGTGTGACGTCACGCGTCGCACAGACCATACGGATAGCAGGATTGCCTATCTGCCCAAATAAGGGAGATTACCTCATTATTACCTCACATGGAGTGATAATGCTAATTAACCAATAGAATTACAATGCTTACAACAATTCCAAATATGGAATGATGGCCACAAGGAAATTCCTAAGAATAGGAAATTTCCAAACTCAAATAAACTCAGCTTAATTAAAGCAAAAAGAAAATTAATTCCTTATTAAAATCCTTAAATTCAACTAATCTTAAATTACACAACTACTTAAAACACCTAAATTTCTAACACTAAATTGCATTAAATCCTAATAATTTACATTTAAAAGATTTATCTCCTAAAATCCTAAATTAAAATAAATTAAAGCCTAAACTAAAATAAAAATCACTGACAATAATTAAAACTGTCCCTAACGAAGTCTTTCGCCATTAGCTTTTACAAAATAATTACTTTGAAATTATTTTTCTCAATTGACATTTCTTTTGTCTTTACAATGATAATAATATTAATATTCTAATATTTTAATAGTTATAATAAATCGACATATGAGTATTGTCACAATATATATAACCAAACACATTTGTAAAATTGTTGAAAATGAGCTCTGCAAAGGCAGCTCCAAAGCATATGTGTATGGTTTTAATTTTTAATTATATGTTATATTTTTTTAACTTTATTTGTGTGTTGGCTGAACCTTACTTCTTCACTACGAATTACTGAACACATGTAAAAACTTTTCCTTCAATATAGAATACATATATTACATATCATAGATCATTAAAGTTATGGAGAAATGAATGATTTAGATTAAAGTTTATAAAAAATCCCTGAACTTAAAACAATGTGTAGAAGGATTCTGTACAAATAATGAACGACACAATATTAGGAACTAGTAAAAAAAGAAAATTCTGCCTTGATGTCAGATCATCATAATTTTCTTTCTATGTTTGTGTTTATAATTTAATGTTTTTTTTTAAATATTTAGATAATTTTTTTCAAAATTTTTATGAGGCATTAATTTGAATTAAGACTAGATATTGTTTTTGCCCTAATTTTTTTTTAACAGTAGTTGTTGCCTTGAAGTTGGTTAACTTCAATTAGAAAGGCAACATACTGATACTGATATCTTATGTTCCTTCTGGTGGAAGGATACATTACGTCATCTTGTAAGAATTGGAGAGGAATGAAGATTAAATATATATATATTTTTTTAATTTCAGAATCTTTAAATATGACAAAAAACAAGATCATTATTTGATCATTACGACAAGAAAACAAAATTCTAGAAGAATATCCAAAATGTAATTGGAAAAAACAAACAAACCAGACAGTGGCTGATTTTCTAAAAATGCAAAGAAAAACTGGAAAGATTCAACAATTGCCAAGGAGTGGATATCTGGGAAAAGTATTAGAATGAAAGAAGATACTGAAGCTGTGCATTGTAATGACCCCAAGGGTTTGCTACATCCACCTTCATTTTCCACCTTTTGCTTTGTCATTTTTTTGTAAGAAATCTTCAGAAAATAATTTCAGGATTTTCTTCCTACTCCCAAGTTTTAAGCATCTCTAAGCACATCTCCTTTGTGCTCTTCCACAGGATCCTCCCTCGGCAAACCTTTTCATATGACCTTCATTTCTCTCCTTCCTTCCATTTTGGCATCTTGTTCAACCACTATTGCACCCCATGAGTTCCTCCTTATTTTCCGTGCTCCAAAGACAGCCTGGGAATCAGCTTAGGTTGAGCCAGAGAATCTGCTGATCCTGCAGAAGCGCTATGATTTATGCCTCCCAGGCTGGACTGGAGATCGGACAAACTGTCTGTCTCTTGGGAATCCCTATGATCTCTATGCAATTTGAATGGACACTGCACAGTTCAGTCGCTTTGTGATGCCACTGCCATAATGTTACCTGTATTAGTTAAATAAATTGAATTGATGAGTTTGAAAATAAGTCATCTACACTTTTTTTTCAATATTTAGTTTTACATTTCCATACTTTTTCTTCAACTCCCATCTTCTTCTTAACATATTTATAAATAAATACTTCTGCTACACCTCATAATCTATATTACTAAAATCTTTTATTTCTCTGTCTGTCTGTGTGTCTGTCCGGCGCATTTTTTTATGAGAATGAAAAATAGAAATACTTTTTACAATGAAGCATCCGCGACAGGAATCGAACCTGTAACCTTCTGATTCGAAGTCAGACATCTTATCCATTAGGCTATGGGAACTACACTTCATATAGTTTTTTGACTTATACCTCCTTTCTTTTCCCCTTTCAATAAGGAATGTATTTAATCTTTTTTTTGAATATCAAGATTGTTAATTTATTTCACATCCGTCAGTTTATTTGTAATTGGAAACTGACAATTAGAACTATAATTGCCGAAACGTTGCAATATTTTAAATATTCTTACTTAACCAAGTTCTATGTGATATTGAAAAATATGTGCGTGTACACGCTAGATGTTGGAGTAAAGAAAACAGAGTCAAGAAAGAAAGAAGCACACTTTTTTTGAGGTGGAATACCGAAAAAAATCACTATTTCAAACTCAAAAACCATCAATATTTGTAACTCAAACGTCGCTGAAAAGTGACAATTATAATTAAAAGGAGAGTCAAAAAAGAATGAAGCGACACTTCTATTAGATAGAATACTGAAAAATCACTATTTGTAACTCAGAAACTATCAATATTTGGAACACAAAAGCCACTGAAAAGTGCCAATTAGAATAAAAAAGAGACTCAAAAAAGAAAGAAGCAGTATTTCTATTAGAAAGAATACTGAACACTATTGTAACTCAGAAATCACTGAAAAGTATCATAAAGAATAAAAAAGAAAGAGTCAAGAAAGAAAGAAGCACTATGTCTATTAGGTAGAATACTGAAAAATCACTATTTGTAACTCAAAAACCATCACTATTTCTAACTCGAAAACCACTGAAAATTATCAATAGGAATAAAAAAAAAAGACAGTCAAGAAAGAAAGATGCACTATTTCTATTAGGTAGAATACTGCTCAGAAGTTAGTGGTCTTAGCCATTATACCACTAGGCCTACATTCTAATCTCTATAAAAAATAAAAATATATCATAGATATATGATTTACACGGTGGTTCTAAAAGCAGTCGTAGATTGAGAGAATATAGACATCAAAAATTAAATTAAAAAAAAGCTTTTAAAAAATTTTAGTTTTACTTTTAGTAATTTGTGTGTGTGCGTGTGTGTGTGTTTTTTTTTAATAAATAAAAAATTGTTTTTCGTTACATAAGGGAGGCTTCCGGAGCGAAGCGACGGGTAGCCGACTAGTATATTTTAAAATATGATGCTAAAATCAGTTATTATCATTAAGATGGTTGTTACTCATAATTGTTTGAATTCTTCAATTATTACAGTTTTTTGGTAATAATAACTGATTGTAGCATCTAATGGTGTAAAGGTTTGTTACCAACTTTGTCTAAGATGTATAATTGAATGATATCACCTGAAAATGTATTGTTATCATTGAAAAAGGAAGAAAGGAATTATCTTCCGAAAATTTGTATTAAATATATATTTTTAAATATATTATGAGGCAGAAGTATTTAGTTTTGTTTCCTAAAGGCATCTTTTGAGGTGAAACAAGTGATCTCCTTCTACTGAACAGAGTGAAATCTCTATTTAGTTTGAAAATATGTCGTTTCCAGGAGATGAGTTGTTTTCCAACTAATTTTAAAATTATTCCAGCAGCAATGTTTAACACATGCACTGAAGCTCAAAGGAAAACCTGTATTGAGACACTCCTTTGTTTAGGAGCATGACCTAAACATAACATGCAGTAAGTGTAGTTATCAGTACATGAAATATAGTACCAGTATTTGATCTATAATTACTATATATCATGAAAAAGCAACTGTTTTAAGAAATCTGACACACAATGAGTGATTGAGGTAGTTTTTCTTCAGAAGGTTCATTTAAGAAAAGGAAGAAGAAACTATGAGCGACATAAAATGAAAATAGCAGCATTCATCACGAAACAAGAAAAATGCCTCAAAGAATTACTAGTGATGATTGCAGGTAAGAGAAACAATACAATCAATGAAAAACTGTAACACCTAATCACTCAATTGCATCTTGAAATTTGCAAGCTTTCAAATAGAGTTGTTTCTTTATTTTCAGATGCAGAATGAAATGTTTTCCCAGTTTTATTACTCAAGACATATTTCAAATTCTCTGTCATGTTAATAGTTTTGATAAAAATTATCCAGACACTTTCTTATATTTACTTATTGAGTGTCAAAATGCCTTTTGTCAAATACCTTTTGTGGTAGCCCGAGTGCTATCCAAGGATTTGGATCCACATTTGTTCTTGTTTTTTATTTTCTTACTTTTAGTTATTGAGGGGTCACTGTCTCCATCATGAATTCCTAATTCTTCCGCTTGTACGTCTTTTGAATCTTGCACTGGCTGATTAGCTCTGGCCGAGGAGAGCTTAACAAGCTCAAAACAGCCGTCCCGTAGTATTAGCTCGACTCAAAAGGCATTCTTTTTCAATTAATTGCTTTTCTTTTACCCATCGGAGGGTTTGTTCTTTATTTATTTTTATTTTTTTCTTGTTCCTTTTATGGTCAAATACCTTTTGTGGTAGCCTGAGTGCTATCCAAGGATTTGGATCCACATTTTGTTCTTGTTTTTAATTTTCTTACTTTTATTTATTGTGGGGTCACTGTCTCCATCATGAATTCAAAATATACACAAAAAACATTGACCTAATGTGTTGAGATAGAATCCAAGCCTAAAGAAAAGACCTTTAACTATCCCAAGGCAGCTAGAACTAAAGTATGCAAATAGGCATTTACTGCATTGCACGACATTATCAAATCTCGCTTTGAATGCCTTCAGTGACATACTGTGATGGGTCAGTTGATGGTAGGGGTGGGTCTCAGTGCAGGGTCAGTGAGTAATAATATTTCCTCCATGAATTCATTGAGTCTTTAGATATTAAGGAAGTTCATTACTCAAATAACACCTACAAGAAACAGGTATCCAATCGTTTGAGCATTAAAATACTTCAGGAAATGTTTTGTAAAAGTATCCTGATCTAAAAGTGAAATACTGTTTCTTCTGACAATATTTCACGGATAATTTCAATAGAGCTTATGGAAGACTACAAGCACATGTTTGTAGCTGCTGTGAAAATTAAATTGAAGGATCCAAATTTATCTGACAATGACAAACACAGCTGAACTGATTCACAATAGATGTGCAGAAATTGACGAAGTAAAGGAGCTGTGAACTTTTTGAAGATACCGACTGTCATTGCCATTGATTTTATGCAAAATTCGTCCCTTCCTGACATTCCTGTGCAGGAAATATTTTATTACAGACAATTATTGGTAAACAATGTTCATGATTTGAAGTTGAATAAATCAGTCTTCTATTTATGTCATAGAGGAATTGCACACAAAGGACCGAATGAAGTTTGTTCATTCTTGTTAGATTACATCAGTACTTTGAAAGAAGATATAAAAAATTGTTAATTTTTCTGATGGCTGCCCAGGCAGGATAGAAACCACACAGTGGTGAGATTTCTAATGTGTGTACTGCTCGCTTTGATGAAATTCACCACTCATTTCCAATATGTAGCTTCAAACCACGTGACTGCGAGTTTGGGATCGTGAAGAAAATAATATGAAGGGAAGACCGTTTATATTCTCCTTAGCAGTAAATAGCACTGATAGAATAAACCTCAAAATCACAGAAGTTTACTGTTAAAGATGTGACTTCAAACATGATACTTGATTTCAAAAACTGTGCTATCAAAATATTCCTATGGAAATGAGAAACAGCAATTTCAATTTTTAATTCCTTCACTTACAAAAGCTCGGCACCTGGTGAAGTTGAAGTAACTACGTTCATTTCATAAATAAACATTCGCACTGTATAAAAAAAGAGTTCCCTGAAAGGGGCTCCACTACCAATAAAGGAAGCATATTCTGGAAAATTCCAACAAACCATAAGAAAATTGAGGCTGTCTAAAGAGTCCATCCCAAGGGAATTTTTGTCTTTCTATGTAGCCTTCCACTGATGGTAAGAGAAGGTTTATTAACTACACTAGAACCCCGGTAAGTCAAACCCCACAAATCTGAAATTTCGGATAATCCAAACAGAATCTATGATGCAGGAAAAAAGTTAAATACTATTAAATACTACCTAGCGGAATGCAACATATTTACTCTGTATTGTAGGCTATTGGTAACAAAAGCCAACCAAAAAGTATGCAACACTCCGGCATTCTGCAGATACTGCTACTGTCTTTTCACAGTGCAAGCATTCTTCTGTCTCACCATTACACTATGTTGCCAAGTGGGAGTTAATACCATATAATTTTAATTTATATAGTAATTTTTGCATAATATGCGAAGGTGATGGAGCAAATGTTATTGAGAATCCTAGAGAACAAAGTGTGATTAAAATTAAAGCTACCTCGGCAAGAAGATCAGGTGCAGTAGCAGCGTGTCTTGCAAAGTTCAGCCTAGCAGAGATGAAGAAAACATGACCTGGCCATATGAATTGCAACAAGTCATATATTAGCGAGGATAATATAAAAATACGGGCATATCACCTGGAAAAACTAGCAAAACAAGAGAGAGCAACAGAGCCAGCTACTAACTTCTGGATTAAGTAATAATGCAGTGTGCCAAGACGGACATGGAGAAATGTGTGACTACAAAAAAGAAATGCACAAAGCTCTATCGTGTATGTGAAGAAGGCATGGCTCAGAAGCTCCTTGAAGCATCTCGTTGCAAAAAGAATGAAGTTTATACCCAGCTCTGCAAATACAAGGGGCTTTCAATAAGTAATGCAACACAGCTTTTATCTCAGTTTATTTTGTTTGGAAAAATTAAAATATTGTATTTGTATGTTGTCATGTTTTTTTTTTTTTTTCCTTTCAGATTTGAATTGCCATGGCACAATTCTTCCTTATCTGCCCACATTATTCATTACTTTTAATCCTATATTTTTTTTAATAACTCTTCTCTCTTATGTATTCCTCATTGTGTTTATTCCACCTTTTATTCATGTATGCGTGTACTCATAGTTATTAATATCCTTTTGATTTTAGTAAGTGATTACCTGTGTAAAAAATCCATTATATACTCATGGACAAAAAAATTAGCGCACCAAGAAATAATTGCGGGATCGTAACGAAACTTGCAATGAAGGTACATGTCGGGGAGATATGCAAATGATTAGAAATGCAGCATGATTGCGCATTACGTATAGCCGGTAGAGGGCGTTGAACATCGTACTCTGTGGAGTATAAAACAGGTAACCAAAGCTTGTTTGAGTGTGCTGAATCATTTACAAAGGAAGAGCTGAGGTAGACATGCCATTACGCCGTGTTCGAAGACAGTATACGCAGTTGTCGCAGTTTGAGAGAGGGAGAATCGTCGGGATATGGAAGCTGGGTGGTCAGCTAGGCGAGTAGCTCGTCAATTAGGCCGCTCTGATTGTGTTGTGAGGAGGTTTTGGGACCAGTGGACCCGAGAGATGTCATGTACACGAAGAGCAGGCTCAGGACACCCTCGACAGACCAGTCGTCGAGAAGACCGCCACATAGTCAGAAATGCACGCGTACAGCCAACTGCTTCATCGGCCGCCATCCAGGCACAGGTAGCACCTTCACTAGGGGCCGCTGTGTCTTCTCGAACCATACGAAGGCGCCTGGCTGAAGGACAGTTGGTATCGCGGCGCCCATTACGTGTGCTGCCCTTGACGCCCACCCATCGACGCCTCCGTTTGGAGTTTTGCCGCGCACGAGGAAACTGGACTGCAGCGGAATGGAACCAGGTCGTCTTTAGCGACGAATCCAGATTCAATCTCGGCAGTGATGACAATCGTCTTCGTGTGTGGAGAGCCCGTGGTGAACGCTTCAATCCTGCTTTTGCTGTACAGCGACACACCGCTCCCACAGCTGGTGTGATGGTATGGGGTGCCATTGCCTACAATACACGGTCACCCCTAGTATTGTTCCGTGGCACCATGACAGCCCAGCGGCATGTTCATGAAATCCTGCAACCACATGTGTTGCCACTCATGCAACGGCTCCCAGGAGCCATTTTTCAACAAGACAATGCTCGGCCTCATACGGCAAGGGTGTCACAAGACTGTCTCCGCACTATTACTACCCTTCCTTGGCCTACCCGATCCCCAGATTTGTCTCCAATCGAGCATATCTGGGATCATTTGGGACGACGAGTTGGGCATCCCACGAGTTTGAACGAACTAGAGGCAAGGTTACAGCAAATATGGAACGAAATATCTCAAGACATCATACAGAACTTGTATGACTCAATGCCCGATCGTATCGCATCGTGCATTCGCGCTAGAGGGGTCCAACGGAGTAATAACTCCTCCGTTCTTTTGCCTTTTTCTCTGAAATAAATTATCCTTTTTCTTTGATTTTCTAATCATTTACTTATATCAAAGTAGTCGTTACGTATGTAAATTTTCGTTTCATTTTGACGACTCCTTCTTGGTGCGCTAATTTTTTTGTCCATGAGTGTATATGCCTTTTTGTTGTTTATCTTATGTCTAACTTATTCAGTCATATACGCGAGTGCATCATCTATTGATTTATCATATGTTTATCTAAGAAAAATTAACCATTTGGCTATTATGGAGAAAAGTGGTGTTTTTAAGATGGCTGCTCTGAAGGGAAATAAAGCGCCATTTTGTTATAGAGATGTCTTCTTCTCCAACTTGTGTGCAGATGACGTCATGGAATTTCCCACACGCTATTCCAAAATCCAAGGCCTATTGATAGGAGATCTATAAATAGCTGTGGGAAGAATTGTCAATTTTGCTGATGGAGGACAGTTCACTCAATCGCGATCTGAAGGGACAATGTAATTGGTGCTTCAGTTTACCTTGGATTATGGATACTTCATTCTATCTGCATTGACCAAGACTATAACAACTTAAGATAATAAGCTTCATGGCAAATATATGTATAAAAATTTAAAATTCCCCAAGTGTGTAAGAGGCTCCGGATGCTAGAGCCAGTTAGAAATTATTGTGCTTCTGGATGAAAGAGAAAGAAAAGTGGAACAATCAGTGTTCTTTTTCTCGATAGTCAAGTGTTTAGAAAGGATGCTCTGTAAATGGCCTTTGCCCAGCAACAGCTCCAATTCTGGCTTCCCTGAGAGAAAAACCTAGCGAAACACAGTGTGGTTTCCCTGTGAAACCAGTGAAAGTGGTCTAATTCTTAGAATACGATGGGTTGTTTGGTTTAACCCTGACCGAATGACTGTACTGTATCTGCCACTCGTCAAGAATCAAATAGACTGTAAGTAGCTGCATTTTATAACTTTCAGCGCAGGAATTTCTACTTTTACTATGCTTTCGGATGCTGGTTATAGGCAGTTTATTGAAAGTTAACTTCAGAAAGAGCATTTGTTGAACATTAATTCTCAATGACTTTTCCTTATCTCCAGCATTTTAGTTCAACTTAAAAGAAAATTTAGATTTGCTGAAAAGGTGGAACTCTTACAAAATCAGAATCTGAGGAAAAGGAAAGTTTGCTTTTTACGTATTTTGATAATTATAGTGTTTTGGTAAATTGCGATCTAGCTTTTTACAATTTTACTATATTTTTTCAGAGTTGAAATAATATGAATATTCTTGTTAATTTTAGCTGTATCTGTACCTTTTAGTTGCTGAGTGGAACTTCCTGTTGGAGTTCAGTTATTTGGAAATAAAAGACTCTTTTGTTTTGTTTTGTTTTCCTCCCTTTTGGTATCTGACATTTCAGTATCTTGGGAAGAATTGTTGATTTGGGGAATGTTCGACTGAGTTTGTCATTTTCAACTCATCTAACACATGAACTCTCACAGAAAGTGAAGCTAGAAGATGTTTATTAGTTTGGTGACTTCTTGTTTATTTAAGATGTTTTATTAATGTGTATGTTGTATTCGCTACAATCATATCATTATTGTTTTATATTTGGATTGTTTTTCTTGAAAGAGAATACATATGTTGTGATTAACCACTATTTTTTTGTCTGCATATTATTTCGGGGCATAGGGAGGTTTTCGAGCCCAGCAACTTCACCCTTTTAGCCCTGACAGCGTTTTCTTAAATCTCTGTTAAAGAATTCCGTGTATAGGATGACTCATCTGTAGATCGTATATCCCACAGTTGAGAGTCCGACTTTGATCACGGTTCTATTCAGTGACGAGTCAAGATACAACCTGCAGCCTGACAATCATCGTGCCCTGATCTGGCGTGAAAGTGGAACACGGGAGAATCCATATTTCTTGAAAGAAAGACATTCCTTTGATGGAGGTCGAATCATGGTTTGGGCAGGCATCAGGATTGGTGGTCGTACCGACCTCTATGTTGTTAGAAATGGAAAGATGAATGCTGTAAGATTTCGGGTTGAAATTCTAGAGCCTATAGCGGTACCCTACACTGGAGCAGTTGGGGTCAACTTTCTTTATAATGGACGATAATGCACACACACCACCACCACCCCGTGCACATCTCGTCAACAACATGCTGCAATAGGCTGGAATCGAGCGCATGGACTGCCTTCACGATCTCCAGACCTGAATCCTATCGAACACGCTTTCGATGCACTAGGAAGGCGGGTTGCCAGTCACCAATCACCTCCCATAACACTTCCTCAGCTGAAAGTTGCCCTGGTATGCGAGTGGTCACTTATCCCACAGAAACTGCTGGACAATTTGATCCTCTCCATGCCTCATCGCTGTCAGTGTGTTGTAGCAATCTCAGGTGACTATACACCCTACTGAATAGTCAATGTGCGACACATTTTGCACATTTGACATGCAAATATTAACCCCCGTCCACATGTCACATCCTGCTCAATCCAAATAAATGGATTCTGCACCTCATTTGCATATTCAGACAACTTCCATTTCGTATCATTTGCTTCTCTGATGATATTCGTTAATAAATAAAACTCAAAAGCCTCTGTTTTATAGGTGTATTATATTCATTTTGCAATATCCCTAAGATAATTAAATAAAAAAACCTACAATTTCCATATTTTTATTGGATGAGTGCCAAAGTTCTACCCGTTTGTATTACCCATAAAGAAGAGCAAATAAATGCAAAATGAACAATACCTTTTATTGTGCATAATCCCCATTGCTATCTAGGACCTCTTGCCATCTTTCTGGTAGGAGATGAATCCCACGGCGGTTTTGAATCAAAGAAGTCTTGGATGGCAGTTTTCACAGCATCAAGATCATCAAAGATTTTCTGACTGAAGGAATTGTTCAACGCACGAAATACGTGATAGTTAGTTGGTGCCAAGTCAGGAGAATAGGGAGGGTGGGGTAAAACCTCCCAACCAAAGCCCAGTAACTTTTGGCGAGTGATGACAGCAGCATGTGGCCTGGCATTATCGTGATGCAGGATAACACCGCGACGATTGATGAGACCTGGCCGCTTTGCTACCAAACTTGAATGCAGCCTGTCTAACTATAGACAGTAGAATGCAGCATTGATGGTTTGGTTGAGTGGCAGGACCTCCCAGTGAATTATTCCCTGCACATCCCATCACACACTCAATAACACCTTCTTGGGATGAAGTTCAGCTTTCGAAGTCTATGCAGGCGGATCAGAAGGGCGACACACAGTCCTATGACGCTTTACGTTAAGTGGGTACATAACCCATTTCTTATCTCCTGTCACAATTCGTGTCAAGAATGGGTCATTTTTGTACCAGAAAAGCAATAAAACACAGGTGATGATTCGGTCATCTTGTTGCTTAGCTGTCAGGTTATGTGGAACCCAACGATCCAACTTTCTCGTAAAACCCAACTGTACCAGCAGTCTCTCGACCGTTGTCCGATGTATGTTGAAGATCTCCGCTAATTCTTGCACTGTTGGGTTCGGGCTGTTCTTTATGGCTTGGTCAATATCGTCCTCTCCAATTTGTGATGGCCGTCCACTCATAGCCTGAACTTGGCAGCTTCTGTCTCCTTCCCTAACTTTACGACATGTGCTTTCGTCTATTGCATCCTCCCCATAAACTTGACAAACATTGCGACATGCTGCGGCTGCCGTACTCTTTTTCTCAAACTCGTGTAACAAAGAATGTCTTATATGCTCCTTCTTGCGTTCCATGTTACACCCTCTGATATTTTTTTTGAGATGATTAACTTTGTGAGACATGATGCATTTATATGTGAGGCATCCACACGTTTGATTGGCAGACGATTTGCGTTATTACAATGTCATGTGTGAGGGCAATTCCTTTGCAAATTTTCATATCCAAAAACAGGTAGAACTTTTGCACTCATCCAATACTTGATGATAGCAGCTATTTAGATTTCAAGTAAGATCAATGCCTGCTTTTATTATTTGCAAGAAATGCTTGGACTGCTTGTAATTATCATCAATAGTTACTATGAATCCGACTAATGCATTATATTTAAAAAATCTAAAATATTAATAAATGGAAACTCAGTTAATAAGTGTTCAGGCAACTTTTACTTAAAAATCCCATCAAATGCTACATGTTATGATCATACCATAAAAGTTTTGTTGTTTTTTGTTTTTTTTTCAAAATCATGGACCAGCTAGATTCTTTACACACTAATTTAATTATCAGGTTTCTAGTTGTTTACTTACTTTTTTTTATTATGATTAGCGTTAAGCTTATCCCATGATTTATAGTCAACATTGCATGATTTTCCTTACATATTTTCTCACTTCATTTTTTGTCTTAGAACAGATCATCGACAAGGTTGTAATCTGTCATTTAGTTCCTTTATAAAAAAAAAAGTAAAAAAAATAAATTAATAAAAATAGGACTTTCATGTGATATTTTCTAAAATCTTAAATATAAAGAAGTTTCTTAGATTAAAGACAAATGAAACTTCAAACTATAATAAAACTTATCATCTTCCTTCTTGTAAAATATTTAATACTATAAATATAATACATAAGGTGAATTTTCCAGAGTGATACCTACTCTCTTTTTCAAGCCTAAAAGTAATAATCAGAAGCTAAGAAGAGACGGCTGTGGTACTTGGAACAAGTTGTGAGAATGGAGGAGGGGAGGGTGCCAAGGAAGATCAACACCCTGAAGGTAGGAGGAAACCGGGAAGAGATGGAATGATGATGTTAGAGAGGATGTGCAGGCTTTGGGAATCAGGAACTGGAGGAGATGTGCGGCAAGCAGAGCTGACTGGACGAAAGCAGTAGGAGAGGCCAGGGTCCTTCATGGACTGTAGCGCCAAGAGAGTGAGTGAGTAAAAGTAATAACAATTTGTAAATGGAAAATCTCGCGATTTACATTTTTGATTATGAAACATTGTTGTTATTAACATCATAAAACATTATCAACTTATATAATTGGCTAATTTTGTCCGTCTATCTGTTCGTCTGTCTGTCTGTAACTCGATATAATTAAGCTATTAAGATAGATCCAAGGATCCCAATGGTACCATTGAATCAAGGGTACTCAAATTGGATGTAATATTGGTTCATTTTGTCATTCCATGTTGTTTTCATGAAATTTTACCTGAAATACCTGTTTTTCTGGTTATTGTATTTTTTTCTATTTTTATTATTTTTACTTCTTCTTTCATTCTATGAGCTTTGCCGTGGCAATGTTCTGTCACTTCTGAATTTTCTGTTAATTTTTTCTTTATGTTGTTAGAATGCTCTAATATTCGCTCCCTTAACGTTCTTTTACTCTCCTCTAGATAAAACATTCGACAAATATCACAATCAATTTTATATATTACCCCCCTTTCATTCTTATTATCACTTTTATTTTATTTTCTTACATAATAAGTTCTTAATTTTATTTTGGTATTGGAAAATTACTTGCTTTCTATTGAATTTTTCAATTTGCCTCTTTGTGATTAATTTCCTTAGTGCCTTTCAGTGAGAGGACAAGGGATTAATATTGTGGATCTTTCAGGATCATTTTTATTTTATTGTTGTTTATCCCGGCGGCCCATTCCCGGGACCATGTATGCTTTTGGGTAGAGCTTTCGCACGGCGAGCCAAACATCAACGAGTAGATTCTGCTGATGATTCCCCAATAAGGATGTGACAATTGTACAGAATTCTCGTTGATGTTGGCTGTATGGGCGAAGGCATATTTATTGTCCGGTTGGCAATTTCTCTCCATTTATGAATGATTACGGACGTTAAACTTGCTTTCTATGAAAATTACTTTTATATCGTATTT
Organism: Thereuonema tuberculata; assembly: GCA_023159025.1. Lineage (NCBI taxonomy): Eukaryota > Metazoa > Arthropoda > Chilopoda > Scutigeromorpha > Scutigeridae > Thereuonema > Thereuonema tuberculata. Next base: position 29,539,656 of record JAFIDM010000005.1, read on the forward strand.
TTTACAAATATCAATCAAATTTTCTGTAATTATTCATGAAAGGGTCATTTCACGTCAGATCACCTGATGAGTTCACCACACCATCACAGGTTTTTATGAAAATTTATTTGCTTGTAAAGAGTCATAAGATAACACATTCTGCAAAATATGGGATTTTTTGGTTAAATATTTGTCAAGAAAAGAATTTTTGAAGTTTTTTTTATTTTTTTGGCGTATTTTCTTGAATATCTCATCTCCTAATCAATCAAATGGAACCAAATTTATTTTCCCCATGTATTTTTTTATGCTGAATCCAAAAATTCCAATGAAATTAGTCTAGGACTAATAGTTTGTGGTAATAGAAAGCATGTAAGCATTTAGGAAAATATTTACATGGCCATGTGGGACAACATTTAAAAATTTGAGATTTTAACCCAAGTCTAAAAAAGGTCTAAAGTAACTGATAAAAAAAAAAAATTAAGATGGTGTTTTGCTCCTGAGCTTGGAAAAACAATCGCAAAGTTGGTACTCTTTTCGAATCGCATAAATGAAATATCCAACAATTATTACTTTGTCACTGAATATTTATTTAGTAAATTCAAGTTATCCCTTCTTTAGTCATAGCTCTGTAAGCACTAACTCTCACTTATAGCCAGGTAAAACCCATATTTTTAAACTGATTCAAACTGAATATAGTTTGAAAATACAGCAATTCAAACAGAAAATTCACCCATTTCCATCGCCTCGCCGATGCTAGGCAACGTAATAATCCAAAATGTTATTGAAAAAATACAGGCCTTTTCATTAACTTTATTTCCTTTAATAAAAGTGTTTTACTGAGGTGTTAGTTAAAATATTCATCTTAATTTAAAAATAAATTACATTAAAATCCTGTTAACGGGGAACTCATTGGAAAGCCCTTGTTTTGTGTGTAAGTTTTTTCTTTATATTTAAAATATATATTTTTTGTTATTAACTCCATTAATTTCATTAATTTTTTATGTTCCAAGTTTCTTTTCATTAATTCATTTCTATTGTTCCAGAGAAATTTTTCCAATATCATTAATGTTTCATCTACAGGTATGTTTGAATGCATGTTATCAATGTCTAAGGAAAACATGTGGAAGGTCTTTTTGTTCTTATACAAGTAACTTAATTTGTTCACTAGGTCTTCACTTTTTTAAATTATGATGAATATGAAATGCTAAATAAAAAATATAATTTCAATTACTATAGATATGTTGACGATATATTATTAATATGGTTTGGAACAACAAGACAATTTAACATATTCTATGAAGAATTAAATAAAAGGCACTCAGATATAAAATACAAAAAAAAAGAAGAACAGAATAATCAACTAATTTTTCTAGACTTGTTATTAAAGAAATCAGCAAAAGGACTAAGTATCACTTACACAGAAAAAATATACAAAGTAAGCATTTATTGAACTACGATTCAGCATATTCGGACAGCATAAAAAAAAACATCATAGAAAAATATTTAAGAAGAATAGACACAAGAACAGACAATCAGGAAAATTACGAAACCAAATTAACAGAAATGGAAGAAATCTTTAAATTGAATGGATATACCTCTAATTACATTGATAAAGTAAAAAGGAATTATGATAAATTAAAAATTAAAGAATTAGATAATAAAGAGCCCTCAAAAAGAATAATAATTCCTTTAATGAATAATTACAGAAAATTTGATTGATATTTGTAAAAAATACGATATAAAAGTAATTTTCCAATACCAAAATAAAATTAAGAACTTATTATGTAAGAAAATAAATAAAAGTGATAATAAGAATGAAAGGGGGTAATATATAAAATTGATTGTGATATTTGTGGAATGTTTTATCTAGAGGAGAGTAAAAGAACGTTAAGGGAGTGAATATTAGAGCATTCTAACAACATAAAGAAAAAATTAACAGAAAATTCAGAAGTGACAGAACATTGCCACGGCAAAGCTCATAGAATGAAAGAAGTAAAAATTATAAGAATAGAAAAAAATACAATAACCAGAAAAACCATAGAAAGTATTTCCATAAGAAACACAAAAGGAAAAATATTAACAGATATGAAGGTGTGGAGGTTGAAAATTTAATAACTCAATGGGCAAAGGAACTGGTAAATAAAGACATGTTAAGTAAGAAAACAGCTATATTTAAAGAATTATTATATTAAAATATTTATTTACGATTTTAATTTGGTATTAATTTATTATACTTCCATACCTTTGTAATTTTTTAAGCTATAAAAGGTACCATAATAACAAATTTTTGTTAAACAATAAAATCATTATCTTATTTAATTATAAGGAAATATTGTTTTATGATGTTAATAACAACCATGTTTCATAATCAAAAATGTAAACCGCGAGGTTTTCCATTTACAAATTATTACTTTGAGGCTTGAAAAAGAGAGTACATATCACTCTCGAAAATTCGCCTTACATATGTATTATATTTATAGTATTAAATACTTTACAAGAAGGAAGATGATAAGTTTTATTATAGTTTGAATATGGAGAGAAGAGATTTAAAATGAAACTTCAGTTGTTCTGATGAACTTACCTCATCACTGCAAAGCTTGAAAGAATGATACAATTTCTTAATGACGGAAACTTGTTTCAATCTGAAATAAATACAAACATCAAAACCAATTTTCTTTGAATTTCAACACCTAACTACTATGGGTTAACCTACATTATACATTATTAGCACAAACTGCAGTATGACATTATTAGCACAAACTGCAGTATGACATCAAGTTACTCAACCCAGAAGACTGGATGAATTAATTTGAGCAAATACATTTAAATCTTTATGATGTTGTTCAGAATGAATACGTCTTTAGTAGATGAAAGAGCAAGTAATAAGTAGCTTAATGTTTAGATTGTTGTAGATGTAGACCTTGAAGCCTCTAAATTATCACTAACAATGGCAGTATATTACATGTTTAATTTACATATATGCAAAGTTTCTACTATAATACAATGGGAAGTTGGAAAAAGTTACAAAGATTGTAAGAGGGTGTTCCCAGTTTGTTGGTCTTTCTTTTAACAATAACTTATATTGGTGAATGTAAAGACAGATTGTAAAGGTCAATTGTAAATGAAAGGAATCTATTGATGAAATATTCCAATTACTGTTTTGTCCTTCCTGTTGTGTAAATGAGATCCAAAGGAGCAATTATCACGAAGGAATACT
>JAFIDM010000005.1:29562306-29573020 GCA_023159025.1 Thereuonema tuberculata
TTTAAAGGAGGGGTGGGGAAGGATCAATAACAATCTCTAAATGCATTGGAAATTAATGGGCATTTAACAATAATGGATAAATCTTATTTTGAAATAAAAGCTGTTTAGACTGATATTCTTTTCATTAATGATAAGATATAAGTGTGGAAAAAGCCTTTAAAACTTACAAATAGAGAATACTGCAGATGTCGTAAGTGTAAAAAATATTGGATAAAAAGATACAACATGCTATAGAAAATTAGTTTTTTGGTTTTGAAGAAAAAAAAAATATTCCATTTTCGAAATTCTACAGCCTCTACAAACACAATTCACCTATCAAGAGTTCTTTTTTTTTTTCATTTGTATAAATAAGTAGAATCCTGGGAGCAAGGTTAAAAACATGGAGGCACACATGGAGTACTTCTACCCAGGGTTGCCTAAGTTGGGCTACTTTTGAAAGCCGAGCTCTCCTAAATTTTGAATTTCGCTTCTTGCGACTTTTTGGGCTACTTTCCAAATAAGTTGGGCTAACTTGGGCTACTAAGGAGAAGAAAGTCAATGATTGATTTTTTGTACATTTATAATGTAATATAATTATCTTTCGAAGAAACATAAAAATAATGATTTCTATCAACAGAATCAATAACTGATGATCGCCATATTAACATGAAACAGCTATACTAGAATGTCATTTAATAAACAAGTTGGTCTCCCCTATTATAATGATTTATAATTTATCAAATAATCCCTTTTTAAATTTAAAGCAACAGTGAACGGATTAATATGGGACTATATTAATCCGTTCACTGTTGCTTTTCGAACTTCGAAAAAGTCTGAAGGGATGTTTCGTCTTTATGAAGATGGATGCATGTACACATCACAGAGTAAATTATTTTGCCATTAATGTTAGATTTGTTGAAGAAAACAATAAAATGATAACTCCAACATTGGGAGTAAAGGACACACAGGCACATAACAGCAGCAAATATCTTCAGAAGTTAGTCAAAGATGTTTTAAAAGATTTTGAAATTAAAAAGGAGTAGGTCCTATGTGTTGTAACAAATAATGCTTCAAATATGTTAAGCACACAATTGAGAAAATGAATAATGTTGACAAAGAAAGCACACAAATATTTGAAGATGATGTTTCTTCAAGTAATCAACAAACAGAAGAAAGTATTGATATTTTAGATGGTATTGCTTAAGCATCATCTAAGCAAATTACAATTCAAGATATGCATTGTGGTGTTCATACTCAGCAACTAGCAATAAGAGATGAATTGAAAGATTGTCATGCAGCCAGCACCCCTAAAACAGATGCTATTCTTCAGAGATGTGATAGAAAAATAGCCATTTTGGATCAAGCAATATGCTGGAGAAGCACTTATTTGATGATAAAGCATTTGCTTGAACTAAAAGACATTGGCACAATTGACCGAGTTAGAAAATCTACTTTCTCACCCTTTTACTGTCACCAAGAAGTTGCAACCTGAGGATTTAACACCTGGTAAATTCTTGTTGGAGTGGAAGAGCTTAATGTATAACCTGAACAAAAGCGGAGGATTAGTTGCTGATAGCATTGTATCTTCAATGAAGAAAAGAGAAGCTCTCTTGCTGGATAATCAAATCCTGTTAGCTGTAATTTACATTGATCCAATGAACCATATTTTGTTGAACAATGACCAAATTACTACAGGAAAACGAGTTGACATGAAAGTGTTACAAGCACTAACTGAAACAGCTGAGCCACTGGATGCAGCTAGAAGCATTTGGTAACTCACAATCATCCTCTGCAAGTTCAAATGAAGAATCAAGAGTTTGAAGCCTATTTAGACAAAACTGAGCATTCAAAAATAAAGCAATGCCACTTACACATGGAAAAACCAGTAAATGTCGAAATACAGAAATTTCAGCAAGAGTTTTTTTAAAGGTTTAAAAGAATTAGAAAAGTATATTCCATAGTATCATCAAAACTGACTATGGGATAAGCTATCCTTATTTATCAGAGGTTATTAGTGATATAGGTAGAACTGTAACAGCAATGCCACCCATCCAAGTCAGTGTTGAAAGAGTGTTTTCGACACTGAAAATAGTGAAATCAGATTTAAGGGCTTCTATGAGACAGGATCTGGCAGAAGCAATTCTGTTTCTCGGAACAATGTATTAGTAAAGTTTAGACTTATTTTGTATTTAATCCCTATTCTACACTAGATGCTAAGTTTTGAAATCCAGTTAATGTCACCAAGAAGATGCAATCTGAGGTTTAACACCTGGTTAAATTTTTTATGTTCATTTAAATTTTATATCCAAACAATACTGTAATCTCAAAAAGGAAGAGAGCTGGTAGAAAAAGATGTTTCTTATTTTCTTTTGTAGTTTCTGTATTTTATATCCTATTACTTTATACTTGATAGTGTTTTGATAAAAATAAAATCTCAATGTTTTCATTTTCTAAGTTTTATCTTAGTGTCTTAAGTTCTGAAGATTTGTAAATCCTTTAATAAATAAAATGTAAAAGCCACAATGGCATAGCTATAGCCTTTAGACCAAACTTCAATAGGTTAGGATTTTAAAATGGAGCCTGGTGATACATGGTGGCAGTGATGAAATGCCTTGTATGTTACTTGCTTTCAATCGAGATTGGAAATAAGTCATTAGTATGTTTATTATTTTTATCCTATATCGAGTTGTAAGTAAAGGAGCCAGAGCCGGAGTCAAAGGTTTTATGTACTGACTTCACAGTCCTGATGGAATTTGTGTAACAGAAGTGGCGAGGGTTTTCATGAGAGCAGAAAAAGACTCGTGAGGTGGACATGTGATGTCAGTTTGGCAGGAAATTGAAGAGGTATTGTTTGATTGCCGAACAGATACTAAGGTCTTACTTGCCGACTGTGTTGCAATCCTTTTCCTAGCCTTGGGATAGGAAGGAGAGTATTTCCATGGACAGCCTGTATCTCTTTATCTTCTTTCCAGCAAGGACATACCTAGGAGGTTATTGGAAAACAATTCACACAAATAGGTAAATTACAAGAATCTGTACTGTGGGACTGTTAACCTTATCTATAAATGCGACTGATCCATGGTAATATTGCTGACAGTTATATGGGTTTGGAATACAAGGTCCAACTTTACAGTTCATATACCAAGCTTTCAGAAATTTTGGTAAAATTTTTACAGATTTTTGGTAAAGTTCATGAGTCAAAGTCAATATATTGTGCGAGTTGGAATGTCCTTATTGTCTGGGAAAACATTTATTTTTGTCACTGCAATTACATCCTGAGATTTGAAGCCTTTAAGCAATTCATCTTCACTTACACCATTTAGAACTTGATCCAATGTGACACCTGTTGAAGTATTCAGGGTCCGGTGCTTTGTTGCAGCTGCAGCAATATTAGCCAGTGATGTCATCTTTAGTACCTGCTCAGTCACTCACAAGAAGATAACTGAAGCAGTAAATCACTGGATCAGAGCTTCTTAGTTAAATCATTATCATTTTCAAATCAGATAAAAACTATTCAACACAAAGACAAGAGTAGAATTCAAGATGGAGATTTTTTTTAAGATTAGTTAAAGGGTTACAAAATTAGATGAAACAAAATTAGGAACAGATCAAGAAAGAGCTAAAATGCTGTAAATAATAAAAACAATGAATGCAGAAAGAAATAGCTTGAGCATCTTAAAAGAATACAGTAAAGGAAAGATTGCCAAAGTCTGATTTCTTTTTGTACTCAAAAGGAAAAGTGATTGTGATAGGCTTCATGCAAGATGCAGGACCAATGTAGTCGAAGCTTGCCTAAACCTCGTGATTACATAAGCAGTGCCTAGTAATCACCTTAAAAAAAGAAAGAAAAAAAAAAAAAAGGCAACAATAACAAACTATTGGTTGACAAAGTTTTCAGATTAAATAATTCGTATTAAAATTGCCAAATAATTTAAAAAAAAGAGTAATTGATCAAAATAAGAATCTTTGTGCCTTTAAGTAGAAATTGTTACAGCAAGAGATAAGCTTTAGATGGTAAAGAATCATCTATCTGAAATTAGTACAGACTCATCTTCATAAGAAGTACTATAGAAAATCAAGAGATGGCATATAGTTTTGCTGTCTTCTCATTTATCAATATATTGTTTATATTATCAGATGTAACAGAGGAGACTGCAAATAACTGAACTGAAGAGTGGTCTAAGTGGTGACTTGATAGTAGAAGTGATCACTACAGCTGCAAAAAATTTAAACTGGGCAAAAAAAAAAAAAAAAAAAAAAAAAAAATTGTTTGAAGTGATGAATCTTCTTGGTTGTCCAGGTGGCACCATATCATAAAGGAAAACTTTCTTGCTGACATTTCATCTCTACCAGTCAGAGACATCTTCAGAGGATAAGATCTATCCTCAATCAGCTTCCTTTCTTCTCAGGCGGAGGTTATGAACATCTGTAGGACTTGTGGGCAAGTTCCTAGAACATGTGGAAATTTGTTGAGTCGTGGGAGACTCCTGCTAGTTTCTGAGTAACATTCCAGACTTCTCTTCAACTCTTTTGGATTCTTGATTCATTAGGAGTAATATATTGAGGCTTTTGGATAATTTCTTCAGTGTCTGTAACCAAGCTCTTGGTATTGGATAGTTGTCTTCCCTATTGAAAATCTCAGGTGTCTTCATTATTTTTATAGGCCAGGCCCATCCTTTACATTTAGAAGGGCTTGTATTCTTCTGGGAACTCTGTCCATAAGGGATCAATGCTGATATAACATTTCCATTCTTCAATGGGGGCCATGCAGTGCTCATCCGCAATGCTTAATCCATTCACTGCCAGATTTTTGGCAGTGGTGGGGTGGAGTCTGTGCCGAGTTTTTTTTTGGAGAGCTAAGCCTAACATTTCGAGAGTGTCTTTCGTCAGTTAATTTCAATTGTTTTTCACTCCTAAATGGTTGCTAAGTTATATATATATATATACTAGCAAAAAGACCCGTTCTTCGCTCGGGATACAAAAAACAAATGTCCTAATGTGGATGATAAAGAAATTGCGATTGCGAGATCACTTTGAAACTTTCCTGAATGGTACAAAAAAAAAAAACCCTCAAAAAGGTCTGATCTCATTACAAATCTATGTCCTGAAAACCCCATAGAAGTATCCTCCAACCATGTTTACCCATCCACTCGCCGCCCTCCCATAGTTCTAGGATATTTGAATTTTGTAACTCGAGATTCCTAGATATGAAATTAATATCGAGATCAGAGAATATAAGACCACAATTTCTCCCCTTCTTCCTCCCTTTTACACCCCTAGTTCCAGGTTATTCGAATTTTGCAACGCCATTACCGTATCACTTCAAGCCTTTCCCAGTTCGTTGAAAGTCATCTGATCATTGCAAATCTATATGGGATAGATATAGTCACGTGACCATTGTGTATATGTATATAAACCAAATTCTTCCACAATCTATGTGTATATGTGGTCAGAATGGGTGGCAGGGAAGCCGACCACATTTGGTCTTCTAAAATGAACGGTTTAGCAGTTGACATCTTATTTGCATTTCTGTGTCTTATGGTTTCGAAGGAGTAGCGGGCAGAAAAAAAAAATGTTTTTTGTATATATATATATATATATCTCATAGGTGGCCATAATTAAAGAGGAGATGTGTTTGGAGCACAATAGGCAAAAAACTGTTGGGCCAAAAATGGCCAAATTTGGTGTATATACTATTCAGAGCATGAGATTATGATTTCGCAGAAAAAAAAAGAAGTTCCGAATGGTGCCACTAGAGGGGAAACTGGCGCTTTATGGTGAGCTAATCAGACGTAGGAAAGAAAACAAAAGCCTACAGTTGATAATAGGTTTTATTGTTAGTCAGTTACACATACGGTTCAATATGTTGTTCTTGCATGTTGTCCAAAATCTACATTCTATGTATCGTAGATTCTACTGCGGACCGCAGCAAATCTCTAGAGATTTGTCTCATGTGAAGCAGTATTCGATCCTTCAATGTTGCCAAACTATCAATGTGTCCTTGGTAAACCGATGCTTTCAAGTAATCCCACAACCAAAAGTCACATGTCGTGAGATCAGGAGAATGCGAGGGCTATGTTGTCGGGAATGTTAGACTAATGATGCGGTCATCTGTGAGATGCTGACATAGGACTTATCAATCCTATGTGAGGGGATTGCTCCATCCTGAATTAACACATTCATGTCAAGACATCCATGCTGTTGAAATTCAGGAATAATGAAATTTCACAGCATCTGTTGATATCACACTGCGGTGATGGAGCATGTCACTGATCCTGCTGGTTGCAGTTCTTCGAAAAAGTACGGACCAATTATGAAGAAGGCGGTAAAGCCACACCACACTGTGACCTTTAGTGGATGCAACGGTATCTGCTCAATAGAATGAGTGTTCTCAGTAGCCCAAATTCGACAGTGCCGATGAGATAAAAATGCGCCCCATCACTCCACAGAATGTTCCATGGCCATGCTTCCATCCGTGCTCGAAACAGGTGAGAGAATTGCAAGTGTGTTTCTGCATCCTCTGGAACCAGTTGTTGGACTTCGCTAATCCAAGTCTTGTAAGGGTAAAACTTCAGCATTTTGCGCATGCATTTCCATACAGTTGAATATGGTATATCCAGTTGCCGGGATACTGCCCTAGCACTGCTAGATCCATGTGTAGCATTTGCTTCCACTACAGGCGTTGCAACAGTTTCAAGTTGTCATTTGATTCTGGTTTATGTCTGAGTCCTAGTTGCACTTATAAAGATCCGATATTTTCAAAACTTGAGATCATTTTTCGCAAATTGGTAATAGTCATGGGACCTTTGCGCAGGCCCTTCATTGTTCCAAATAACTGCAGTGCAATGGATGCATTATTGCTATTTTGGTAATAAAACTTTACAATTAATGCACAATCAGTAAACACAGCATTGCGTATAGTAAAATTCACAACTCCGTCAAGCAGGTCAAACTGACCAATGTCACTCATGTTGAGGCTTATATCCGCATACCTAATGAGTCTCTTGTCTGTGTACAGTGACAGTTTCCCCCTGGTGGCGACATTTGGAACTAAAGTTTTTCTGTTAAATTGTAATCCCATGGTCTGAATAGTATATATACGAAATTTACCATTTTTGGCTCAACAGTATTTCGCCTATCACACTCCAAACACCTCCTGTTTAATTATGGTCACCCGTATCGTCCCTAACAGGAGTCATTACCGAACGAGAATCAATAAAGGCGATTGACGAATCTCATTCACTAATGACTCCTGATAGGGACGATAGGGTTTTTTTTACGTAGGGGTATTTGTTTGAAAAAGGACTTCTGAATCTGTGATTCCGAAACGTACGTTGTGTTTTAACTGTTATATTTTTATCTAATGACGAGTGCCAAGGCTGAATATTATAAAACAAGAAGGTATAGATTTTTTTTGTTTCTGACAATTCATATTTAATTTATTTTGAAAATAAATTATATAGTACTTAATGAACTATAATATAAAGAAAAAAATAAAAATACTTAAAATCGATTAATTAACCAATTTTTAAAATGTCTTTTTTTAAATATTCTGTCATTTTGAATTTTGATCTTAATATCATTAATTAAAAAAAACACATTATAAACACAATTAAAAATATTAAATTTAAAAAGAAAGAAAGAAAGAAAAGATTAACCCCTGAAACAAAAAGAATCAAATAATTAAGCCTAATGGGCTCACAACATTTTACTTAAGTCAATGATATATATTTCGTTGATTCTTTTTTTATAAATGCATTAACTATATCCTATTTAAGTAAGTTCTGATTTTAGTGTTTTGTTTTTATTATTATTATTTACTGCTTCTACAGCTTCATTTAAAAAACAAAGAAATTTTAACATTGTCATAATAGAACTGTGCGACGCAATGTTTTAAATCTTTTCTGCTACAATAAATTCTTTCCGGAAGAAAAAAAAACATCCACATAGGTTTGTGAGGTGAAAGTTCTTCGCATCTTATCCCCTTCAATCCCTATAAAGAGGGTCGTTCAACCCCTTTTTATCTCTGGACAACATCTGCATTCAAGATCAACATCTGAACATACCTTTTGAGGCAATCAGATATATTCTTTAGAATTCACATCTAGGGATAATGGAGGCCACTCCATTCATACTATCAACCTTTTTGGAGGTATATGTTACAGAACAATCTCCAATAAAACAAATTCCTCAGCAAGCTTTAACAAAAGAAATTCTTTAACAAGATATAGCTTGATAACAGTTTGCTGTTTTCCTGGGTTCTCAACATTATTTTGCCCATAATTATCAGGAAGCAAGAGAGATCTTGAATCTTATCTATAAAGATGACACATCATCAGGCTACTATGTCCAATTTCTGTATTCTTCGGTCAATTAATATCTTGCTCTATGGTGATCACAATCATTGTCAGAACTAGCAATGGTTTAGTGACCATTTAGATGTCAGGAGTTCATTCCAAATGCTATCTATCGACGTTTTAAGATGATTAAATAAAATATACTTTTTAGATTATCTTTTTTTAAACTATTCATTCAGACAATGTCAGTAAAAAAAAATTCTTAAAAACCCATCAATGAAAATTTGCTGTTAAGGTGTCATTAAGACAATTCAGTTGAAAATCATTTTAATTATTACAAATAAAAAACAAACTATTGTATAAAATAATTACTTTAAGGGTGTAGTATCCATCATCATCTCTTTTTCTTTTGCCGATGGGTGGTTCCATAGAAATTTCATTTTGTTTAGATCCATCTAAATAAAGAAAGATGAAAGAAAGATGGAGTATATTTATAGATAAATTCTGATTTCAAAATTTCCTGTTAAGATTGATTTCAAGAATTCTAACCCATACTCTTCTTATAAAAGGCTTTCTCTTCAGATCTCCTATCTCTGCCTGGACAGGCACATATCTTCAAATCTACAACACGACGACCTAAAACTTCGCCACTATCAGAAATATAAATGTTCAACAAAAATATTACTTTTTTTGGTATAATGCAAATTCAAAAATTAAGCAAAAAGAAAGTTAATGTTGTGAGATCTGGTAAACAGGTCTCTTTACAATGACTTAAAATTTACAATTTCTTATTTTTTCTATATCACTATAATGGGAAAGTACAGTAATCATGCATATGACAATACAAATAAAAACATATCTTAATATTTTTGTTTAACCTGTTCATAACCGGGTTTTACACGGCGGAGAGGTGCTCTACGTGCCGAGTTTTTTAGGGAGTTAAGCCTAACGTATTAAAATGTGATGTTTATTAGTAAATTTCAATTGTTTTTATTCCTTGCTTAGTTTTTTATATAATGAAAATAATAATGAACAGTTTAAACGTATTATAACTTTTTGAAGAAAAAAATGTTTTTTTTACAAATGCCCGTGCTCGTAGACTGATCGTCTTTCTTTAGGCCAACAACAAGGGGCGAGATATGATGCCTTTAACCGACGAATCGTTGCCCAGGATACGCCAAGGGAGGCAGCATCCAGAAGAAAGAAAGAAACATCCATGCCACGACCGGGATTCGAACCCGGGTACCGGCCGCAACGGCAGACCACCGTCGAGACCGCTCTGCCATGCCGGCACGGCAGAAAAAAATGTCAAAGATTAAAATTGATAACTATGTTTTAGTTTTTAATAATAATGAAAAAAAAAAAAATTCAAATCATCTTGAATTACAAACTCTTAAATATTAAGGAAATCAATTATATTTAACAGGAATTCAAGCCTTTTTTCTTCAACGGAATTCTTAAATAGATTCACAATCCAGCAGATATTTGTGATTTTAAAATATCCATGACGTTCAAAGAAATTTATTTACAGCGCCTTTAAGCAAGTGAACAACTCACAATACAGCTGACAATATAATTTTTCCAACAAAACCAAAACAATTAGCGGATTTGTTATAAAATATGCTTCACCCTACAAGCACGAGTATACTCTGGAGTGGCACGGAACGGGTTAAAACCATTTTGAATCGGAAGGCTTTTCAGTATTGTTTATAAATTTTCAATAAATTTGACTCCAGATATACGTTTACACTCCATGAAAAGCAATTTAATTTGGCAAACTGTCAACGTCTTACATTCTTCTAAAACTGAAACTTTTTCTCTTCCTCTGTTGCCTAGCAACTGCAGGAGAGCTCTCAGGCTCATATCATAACAAAGAGAAAAGAAGAAAAAGTCATGTCATACAACACTCACATTAATACTACACTAACATAAAATACAAATCAACAAATAGAAAAAATTATTATTATTCGTTTTAATTTTTCAAAAGTGCTGTTATCTAAAGATTGCTCTATTATATCCCAATTTTTATAAAAATTCCACTTTTCTGGTCTCTAGAACACATTTTAAACTATTTTCCCATGATGTCTGTTCATTCGTGTGCCAAGAGATAAACAGCAGCAGCTTATACTATCTTTAAGAAACGAAGCAATTCTTGCAGAGCTGTACATCTAGACTGAATCAAAAACAACCACAGTTTTAATTCCTAATTAGAATTATAATAATTAAATTTGATATTTTCAGAATTAAAATTAAAAATTTGAAAAATTAAATAATTTTACCCTGATGATTCTAATGTAAATATGAGCTTTAATGGTTTCCGATTTAACCCTCCTACACAAGATCCGTAACACATAAACTGAAACAGATATTCTGTTGAGTCAGCTCCAGCTGTAAATAAATAAATAAATAAATAAATAAATAAATAAATAAATAAATAA
>JAFIDM010000005.1:29596128-29610870 GCA_023159025.1 Thereuonema tuberculata
TTTTTTTTTTTTTTTTGATTGTGGCCCGCGAGATTCACAGCAAAGTCAATTTTGGCCCCCATATTACAAAAGGTTGGGCACCACTGGTCTAGATAGTCCTCTTTAGAAATTAAGATCTTGCTCCACCAATTTACGAGTGCAAATATCTCATTGTGACTGAAGTCTGGTGAACGGGAGTTAAAAGAAGGCACCAAGGCAACATTTCATTTCATCCGTCAGTAGCAAACGTTTTCTCAGCAAGTAAATTGGAGAAAGACCAGAAAGATGGAAGTCAGTCAGAGCAGTCCAATAATATCACCAAACACTTTAAAGCAATTTCCCCAAGGGCTTCCTTCACTTTTACATCATTGAGATATTCACAGAGCAATACTGCACTAATACCTTCCTTGGATTTTCCATTGTACTATCACCACAACAGTTTACATTCTATTCTTGAGTCTCTTCTTTCGGGCACAGCACTAGTGGATGTTTAAGTCACCGCAGGCTCACAGTATCTTCCATTCCACGAATGAAGTTTCCCAGAACCTTTCTTTATAACCCGATACAATGATTTGGATTATATTCAAACTTTGTTTTCAAATTATAACCAACCAATACATATAATTTGGATTCTCAAATGTTTTTCATGGCAGATGTTAGATTATTTTTATCCTTTCATAATTTTGGAATGCCATGAACAAACATGATGAAAATAAATTATGTATTCTTTAATATTTTCCCCCAATTTTTAAAATAACTAATGGAAGTCATGCTATAATCTTTGTTCCAAAAGAAGGAATAAATTGAAATTGAGAAATGATATAACACGAACTAGCATACCTGAGGTTGCTTTCGGTCTTACAACAGCATGTAATAAAAACTATATACTAAACTAAAAATAAAGATGTTTCCATATAAGTGTGATAAACATAAGATTTGATAATCTTGTGTTCTTAGAAAGATAGATAGAAGCAAACCCCTCAAGACAAAAGGGAAGATAGATGCAACCTTCCATATAAGCACATGAGCAGAGATCAGCATGAAGTGGACAGTGATTAACTCAAGATGTTTTGACCCATAATGCACTGTGTGCAAATATCACATAGCTTGCATTATTAGCCAAGAAATGTAAATAATACTAATGATGATCATAGCATTAGTTATACCATTTATAATTTCAATTCAATAATATGGATCACCCAATCCTTGTTAATGCAGAATTCAGAAATATTAAAACATTCAAATTTTAGATATGATGTCGTACATAATGCAGTTATTCTTAATATATGAAACTTGTTAAAAAGGTTTTTAAATAAATAATAGGTGTATAGTGTGCTTGGCAACTCCCATACATTGAAGTAAAACTCCTATATAATTTATACTATGAAGAATGAAAAATAAACAAATAATTATTATAATTACAGTCCAACTGGCACTTTTGTTTAAAGTCTCTCCTGCACCTTGAGATCCAAAGTTAATGTTGAAATTATAATCTCCTTTCCAATTCTCCCTGAAAGATAGAATAAAAAATGAGATTTTTGAAAATAAAATTAATTACTATTACTTAACTAACATCAAATTGATAATAGAATTGTATTAGATACAGCATTACTACCACAGATTTCCCAATTTCGAATCTTACATATTTGTAAAAAATTATCAGCAATTATTGTATGTCAAAATTACCTAGTCAGTAGCAAAATAGTCTGAAATTTATTTTGCAAAATGCCTTATGTATCCTAAATAACACAATACTGCAAATATATAGAGAAAAAGGGAAGTTTCTAACTATATTACTGATTCATTCATTATCTAGATTTATGATCTAGATTTTTTTAATTCAATTCTGAAGTCCTGTGCATGAAATATCATGCAGTTAATGCGAATTACTTGTAACTCATCATGTTACAAAATATATCTGTGATTCTATAATTGTACATTATTTTATTATTATTTTGCACTCCTAGCTTTTTTATCCCTGGATTATTCATTTCCATTTTTTTTTTTTAATTTTCCATTCATATCTATGCCGAATTTCGAAATCTTCATTTTTTTTAAACTGACAATTTGCTTGATTTTGGAGACCATTCTTTCAGCTAGAGACTATAATGCAAAACGTTTTATTCAGAGCTTCAGCATAAAGTGCTTCTATTTTGTATCCTACATTCTTCCATGGAAATTAAGATCTCTATTCCTGATTACGTACATAATCTTATAAAAGACAGATTCATTTGCCTCATTCTGATGGACAATGGAAAAAAAAAATTCCTACCATCAAACAAAAGTTCAACACTTCCAGTTTAACATTTTATAAATGCTCTGCTATTTCCTTAAAGAGAAATTTACTGAAGAAGCTATTTTAATATATCATAAAAGCAATATAATAAACAACCAAACGTATGTTCATGAGCCAAGACAGCAACTATATTCTTAATCTTAACTAATGAAATAAATAAAACTTACTGCTTCCAAATTATTACCCAGCATTCATTTTATTTTTATCTACATCATTTACATTTGAGTCCTATTATAAGATCTTAGCTGCCATCAAGTTACTACAGATATATAGACAATATATACAATTAAATCAATCAATCTGTAAGCATATAAATGATCAGTGATATAAATTTGCAGCTGTTTAAAGCATATAAATGCTATTCTGCTTTCTTTCTGAAATGAAGTTACTGAAATGGTCTCATCTATCATTCCATCCCGTAACTTTTAACTGTTCTAAAATTTCCTTTCCTGTCATTCACAGGAAAAAAAAATTCAAAATTTCATTATGTAATTAAAAAGTAAACAGATTAAAAGTAATTAAAATAAACAGATTAGAATGTACTGATTAATAGAAATGCAAATCAAATTCATGATGGCAGAAAATGAGAGTGCTATGTTTAAACCGCTGTAACAAATCTAAAATGGATAAAATAACAGGGTGTGACTTCACAGTGCTAGCAAAGCATACTCAGAATTACTATGGGTGAGGATTTTTGTTAACTTTTCTTTTCAATAATTTAAAGACAAAAAAATGGCATAAACTCAGCAGTGAACATCGAAACCTCACAAGGAAGACAAACAGCATCACTGAAGTTCGCAGTGTAAAAGGCTGTTGCGATCTAAGACTCACTTTTGGATCCGTTTATATAAAAAGTTTGAAAATCTTAAGTGAGGTGATAAATGACTGAAAAGCTATAGAGGGCATGTTTTTTTTGCATATTTTTGAAGCAAAAAGTCACAGTTTGGCATTTTGTATTTCCAGTGTTCAGATGGTGACTTAGATAGAGTTGCAATTTTTAGGTCTGCAAGTTGCAGTGTATTCATCAAATTCTTCACCTGGGTGTCCAAATGACATTACAATGGAAGAACGATTGTAAAAAAGTCATCCTTGACGGGAAGAAGATCCACACTGATTTGCAGGATTATTTGGAATTGCTTAATATTGAAGAGATAAAGTTTGCCAATGAAAATTTAGTGATGGTTCAAGTGCCTCAGCATACAGGCTTTATGTAGGTGAAGTGTGAAAAAACACTGAGGCATAAATGGAGGTCCTAATGATGAACAGGATCATGTTTACAAACTGCAGATGGCCATGCAGAACCATACACAATGGAGCCCTAATCGGATTGTGATCGGGTAAGGGCTTTGCAAATGTGTAACAAGGTCAAGTTATCACCACCCCATGTGTACTTTAAGGCAATTTAATTTTAAAATACACCTTTCCCTAAGGTTCGGTATGTGTTCCTTCAATTTCCTGTCAAAAATGAGCTCTGAGAAGTTTATGCTGAGATGCACAGGGAAATTTGCATCCACAAAGAGTCAGGCTGGATTCAGGAAATATCCCTTGATGTCGAGTGAAATCTACACAGACAGTATTAGATGCAGAGAATGTAAAGCTGTTAGAAACAGTCCACTCATGTAATCAATTCAAAGCTAGCTACAGCTGTCGTTCATTTAGACATAAGTTAACAGAATGACAAAAGATCTGCAAATCGTCAACATAAGAGTTGTGGATTGCTCTACTGTAACTATACAGATTTTTCAAACAGGAAATTTCCATATGCAATCATAAGCTTTCTCCAAATCAAAGAAGATGGAAATTAGATGCTCTCTATTAACAAAAGCAATGTCAATGTCATCTTCCAGGTGAACAAGGTGGTCAATAGTAGATTGATGCTGGCAAAATTCAAACTGTGTAGAAGTGAGATAATTGTTACTTTCAAAATACCACATAGGTCGTTGATTCACCATTCGTTCAAGTAGCTTGTACAACCAACTAGAAGGGCTATGGGTCGATAATTATTGGGATCGCTGCTGTCTTTGCCAGGTTTGGCAAAAGGTATGACAATGACTTGATGCCAACAGTCCGGATCCAGCCATATTGTATTAAAAATAGAAAGAATGATTTTCAATGAAGCAAGTGACAAGTAATGCAGCATTTCATATTCCGTCAGAGCCACAGGCGGTGTTTATGCTATTACCCAAGGCAACCAATAATCCCTGTATGGAAAAGGGAAGATTATATGGCTCTCCTCTATTGGTAGAAGAAAACCTTAATGAAACAGCTTCAGCCCACTGGTTAATGTTTCAAAAATCTTGTGATTAAGAGTAACAGTGCTTGAATTCCAAGCAAAAGCTTGTCCAAATACTTCAGCTTATTCAGAGATGCTGCTTACTTCAATGCCATTTTCTTTCAGTATTTGCAAAGGTTGAGAAAAGTTGAGTTCAAGCATCTCACGAATCTTATCCCAGAGGGTATTTGAAGAGATTTAACTTGTAATGGCAGATACATAATGTTGCTAGACTGTTTCTGGGTAGTTCATCAGATACACTGAGCAAAAGCTTGTGTTCTTTTGAAAACTAAAAGATTAGAAGTTGTAGGATAATGTCTAAAAACATCCAGGAGTTTAGCTTTCTATGCTGAAGTGCATTTATTATTCCACCAAGATTTGGGATGCATTAGAAACCATGTAGATGTTTGGGGAAATTGTGGTCTGAGCAGCTAAGTTGTTAATGTTATTAACTTCGTCAATAACATTATCAAGTGTGGCTACTGCTGCCACTCCCTCCTCCCGAAGGTGAAGGTGGTGAAGAAGACGACGAAAGAGAATATTATCAAGTTGTTAAAAAGATCAATGGCTTAAAGATTGCATCTATAGTGACATTGATCCAGTCAGCAGATTCAAATTTCAATTGAGAAGGATAAGAAGGGATAGCACAAGAACGAGGAAGTGCCTTCAGAATGACCAGGAAATGGTCACTGCCTCCAGGGTTGTTAATAACCTCCCATGAGGAATGGGGGAAGAGGGAAGCAGAATTCAGTGCTAAATCAATTGTAGAGGATGAAATTGGCAAGGATATGTAGTGCGTAGATGATCTGTCTTAAATATACAAAGATTGTGACGAACTAAAAGATCTTTGATAATAGTTCTTCTAATATTAATAGACGAAGAGTCCCAAACTGTAGGATGAGCACTGAAGTCTCCAACTAATAGAAGAGGTGGCAGAAATTGGCCAATGAGATTATCATTGGATGTCATATGGGAAAGATATAGAATACAGATGGTGAGTAATCTACCTTTTGAAAGGGGAGCAGTGACAGGTTCCAAAGGAATGGTAAATATAATAAAGTGTCACATCACATGAGGAAACTCCCCTTCCTCTTCTATCAGAGTACACTATTTGCCCATCATGGAAAACGATGAAGAGCAAAGGTCTCATTCCCCATGAAGAAATTCATAGGGAAAATTCATTCCATTTCCTGAAAAAATACACAAACAGGATGTTAAGTGTAAAGCAGGGCCTTAACATTGTTGATGTTGGAGGGAAGTCCTTTACAATAGATGAAAACCATAGTTGAGATGAAAATTAAAAAAACTAAAAAAAAAAAAGAAGTCATTGTGGCAGAGGTGGTGTTGGCCCAAATGTAAAAGGAACCACTGAGATCTCCTCCATATTTTTTTAATAATTAACCGCCTCGGAGAGAAATGTCTCCGATTGCCACAAAAAGGCAAATGAGTGAATAAAATTGGTCATTCTTTGAGAAGTTTAAGGGATTGAATAAAATTTAAGCGTTACTTACAAGTGTTACCTTTTCTATTAGTGTAGGATTCATTAACTTTTGAATAGTTGCACTCTCACTTCGGCTCAAAAGCTAGAAATCGTAGAGAAGCTTGAAAATGGCGTAAGTAGACCATAATTAAGAAAGATTATGACACATTCATCGTGTAATCCGGAATATTTCGTAATCCAGCATGCCTCAAGTCCCGAACGTGCCGGATTAGAGGAAGTTTACTATACATGTGAGACATGCAGGCAGCATCTCTTGCGTTAACACACAGAACTGGAAAACTATAAATGAGATTCCTGATGAAATCAATTTTTTGAGGATTTATTTTTATTCTTCTTGAAACTAAAATTGTAACTTTCCAAAATGTAAGCTTTCAATAATAAAGTTGGATGATAAGACTACATTTGACCTTGAAAACAATGGAAAATGCTTCTGATTTTATGGATTTCCACTAAAATCACTTTTGAATTCATAACTTTCTCTATAATTTATAATTACCATTTTAATCACTAGCTAAAGTTTACTTAAATTTTAAAAAGCAGACTTACGTTGATGGTACTATATTTGTATTCACTGCAGGATCCTAAAATAATAAAAAATACAAAAATAAAAATTCTATGTTTTTCAGAGTGACAAACACTAAGACTATTTATTAACTACAAGTTTTAATAAAGTAGTTTTTTTGAATTCCGTAAAAAAACAAAACAAAAGGAAAATCTTCTGCTCAAATTTACTTTTAATCATTGCCATGTAAAACTTGACTGTTTAAAATGTCTTTAATTGACTTGCCTTAATGTTAAAAGGTAAGAATTGCAGAAACAACAAATTAAATAACAGACAAATCTATTGCACTTCTACTTATATAGATATTAGGTTTAATACATTTTTTGCAATCTGGGTATCAATGGAGAAACTACAATTTAAAATTTTACTTATTTTATATAAAAGGATAGAGTATACTTTACTGCATATAATATTGTAATAAATTACATGACAGTTACTATAATTATATTGAATATCGTGAAATAATAGCAGAAATCAAAAGAAAATTGAACCACACCACAACACAGTTATTGCAAACTACAGGACAGGGAATATCATGGAAACTTACTTCCAAGGAAACTGATTTCATTAGTGGCTTCAACGTAAGATTAAATGAGGATTATGGGGCAATTTCTTGAGTTCTGCTATAATTTCATATATATATACACACACACACACATTTGCCAGGATATAAGATGCACCCATTTTCCCATTAAATTTCAGAGGCAATTTTTGAGAAAAAAAATATTCTATTGAAAAAAAAAAAAAAAAGTGTATGGGTGAATCTACAGAAAACCTGCAATTTCAGTCAAAAATTTTTGAGATTTTAAATTACAAGATTTCCTTTTCAAAAAAATTGAGATGATTGCTTTTGACGTTCTTACATCCATGATATATGTGGTTCAGGTCAATGCATTTTGGTTATTTAAAAAAAAAAAAAAAAATGACGATGGCTATGTCTACAGAATTGACTTGTGTTGATAACGATGTCGAATTTTAATATAAATTATATTCGAAATAGTGAATTTACGTGGGAAAAACTATGAAATAAATAAATAGAAGACTATAATTTATGAATTAAAAGAACTTTTTATCAAAAGAGCAAATTATCATATAAATATCCTTATTGGCATTTAACTGGAAGTGAAAGACAAGTCTTCGTGAAAAACATAGTATCCTCTATTGTTGACGATCATCACTTCCATGGACCCCAAATGTCCACGGAAGTGACGAATACTTATGTTTCTTGACCCATGTGCTTTTCATTTTGAGGTTAGGAACACATGTCATTCAGAAAATTAAGTTTACCATATTTCAATTATCATGCCTAGAAATCATCATTTTTCCATAGAAAAATTAGGTTTTAAACAAGACCACAGAAGTGATGGGATGAGCTGTGCAAATTACGAAAAATGAATAAAAAGGTAATATTTTCCTGACAAATGTGCGACTCAGACGAATAAAATCACTTCCCAATCCAAAATCGCCGTGTAAACTTTTGTTTTTAAGTGAAATGGAAGACAACTAGCGCATCGGGTGGATTTTTTAGAAAGTTTAGGAATGTCCACAAAAGCGATGGCTAAACCTTGTGACAAGACTTGAGGTTACAAAAAAAATTTACTGATAATTCGAAAAAAAAATTCACTCAATATTATATTAAATTTATGTATTTTCTGATTTTACAATATATATATTATTTTAAAAATATTCAAAAATAAAGTAGTTTGGATCTTTAGAAGCTATCCAACTGTAGCTTGTGACAGTCCACGGAAGTGACAAATCACCTTCTGTGGACAATTTTTTTTTGGAAATTCCATAAAATGAAAAAAAAAAATTATACTAAACTATAGTATACTTTGTATTTCAATGTGTGATTTTGAAAAATGACAAATATTTTCAATCATTTACAATTTATTGCTCTGTGACACGAATTACAGGTTTTCTGTAGATTCACCTGTGTGTGTGTGTATGTGTGTGTGTAAAATAAAACCTAGTGTCTACTAAGTTATAGGACTGATATCTTTTCAGGAGTACTATTATTGCCCTCAAGTGGCTGTTGTTGCAGCACTGATCAAATTGAATATAATTTTTCGCTGGTATGGGCGAGAAAATGTGGGCTGGTATGGGCTCAATCACACACTCCGTCCTCGAAATACTGAAAACATTGAAACGGTTACACTAATTTTGGTGAAAAATTGTCATCTCTCACAGAGAATGACAGGAGATGAAGTAAACATGAGCAAGGACACAGTATGAAAGATCATCGTTGAAGATTTGTTGGTGTTTTGTGCTGCATACCTTGACTTAGAAGAGAAGGAGTTGCCTAAAGTCATCCACAAGGAATTTATTCTGGAAGACAAACAGTGAACAGTCAATATTACAAAGACATTGTGGAGAGATTAATGAAACAATTCGGAGTGTTATTGATTCTCATTACTTCCCTCTATGATAACATGGTTACATATAACGAATAGCTATCTTTGAACACTGCAGTTAACATAGATAACATTGCGCACAATCTAAGTTCAGACATGTGACTAAGTAGTAGGAACAACAGCAGCTCAATGGCAATAGTAGAAAAAAAATCAGTCCTAAAGCTTAGTAGATGCACTTTCAGTTATAAAATGCATCCATTTTTTGAGATAATTTTTAGGAAGAAAAAAAAAAAAGTCTGTTAGAGAGTTATATAAAAGTTAAACGTAGTGTTAACTAAATACACTATAAAACACTATTTTTGGTAAAAATAATGACAAAAAGTTAGGCAGATTAAAAAATATTATTTAATAGAAAAATAATAGAATATATGAAATTGTAAGAAAAATGAGACATATAAAAAAAAAAATTTAATTTGTCATTTCGTTTTAACATTTTATCTAACGATTGCTGTTTCATCAGTTTTGGTTTGTGGGATAGTAGTTTTTCTTTTTTTTTTGTAAAGGGACATTATTTCTTGTTCTGTTATGAAATGTCTTTGTTCAAGACCTTTAATTGCGTCATCGAGTGTCTGCACAAGATTATCAATTGCTATCTTTTCTTCTACACGTTTATCGTTGCTGCTTTCATCATCTTCGTCGTTCTGTTTGCTTTAATACCATATTCTCAAATTTCGCCATCATTCAATTTATTCACGATCGGCGCATCATCATCGCAGTGTAGAACTTTCATTATATCGATTTCATTCAGACTCAATAAAGCGCTGGAAGTACTTGCTTTGCAGTAAGCTAAAAGCTCGGAAATTTCTGCTTTTTCTTTTGAAACTCCAAAGTCTTCAGAAATTCATCACCATCATTATCATCGTCATCCATAAATATAGTAGTAGGCAGCAAATTGTGCTAGGCATTCTTTAAGGTGTCCTTCGTTATGCTATTCCACGGATTTGCAGCATACCATAATGCATCTCTTAGATTGAAGTCTTTCATGAAATCACCAATACTTCTATCGCTATTGAGGAATCGAAGCATCCTTTGTAAAAAATCATTCTTGTAATGGCCCTTCAGTGCTTGCAGTACTTCTATATCCATGGGTTGTATTACTGATGTGTAGTTCGGCTGGAGAAATAAAACTTGAACAGTTTGTCTATTCAAAAGTTGAGCTGCCGGATGAGGAGAACAATTATCCAAAATTAACAAAATTGGGGCATTATCAGGTAATCCGGCCGCTTTACAATGTGCACGAAAGAACTAACCATGGAGTGGTTTGAAAACCATTTTGTGCCCAAATCTCAATTTGCTGCCTACTACTATATTTATGGGTGACGATAATAATGATGGTGATGAATTCGAAGGCTTTCGAGTTTCAAAAGAAAAAGCAGAAATTTCCGAGCTTTTAGCTTACTGCAAAACAAGTACTTTCGATGCTTTATTGAATCTGAATGAAACCGATATAACAGAAGTTCTACACTGCGATGATGATGTGCCGATCGCGAATAAATTGAGTGATGGCGAAATTCGCGATATGGTATGAAAGCAAACAGAACGACGAAGATGACGAAAGCAACAACAATAAACGTGTAGAAGAAAAGATACCAATTGATAATCTTGTGCAGACACTCGATGACACAATTGAAGGTCTTGAACAAAGACATTTCTTAACCGAATAAGAAATAATGTCCCTCTAGAAAATAAAAGAAAAACTAATATCCCATAAACCAAAACTGATGAAACAGCAATCGTTAGACAAAATGTTAAACGAAATGACAAAATTTAATTTTTTTTTTTTGTATGTCTCATTTTTCTTACAATTTCATATATTCTATTATTTTTGTATTAAATAATATATTTTAATCGGCTAACTTAACTTTTATATAATTCTGTAAAATCTGGAAAATTCTAAAATCCGGAATCAGCAAAGTCCAGGCGAGTCCGGATTTTCGAGGTTGTTTTGTAAAAGATTGTTACTAAACAATAAGTAATAAATTTGAGATCAATCAGAAAAGTTGAATGATTTACACATTTATATGAAATTCTTATAAGAATTTCTGAATAATAGAAGCTAATCAAATGGTGAAATCTTTCTGAATGTCAGGTTTCTTTTCTTAATGCAATTTATGAATTATAACTTCATTTAATGCTGAATTACTTTTAAAATGTATAAACAAAGCATTTGATTATCCTAAAACTACCATGGCTTTACAATGCTGCTAATTTTTTTAGGAAATTTAAAACAAAATTTACTTCACCAAGCATCGGATTCGGGAGTTGAGCATTTGGAAACCTTATATCAATTTGCTGCAACTGGAAAGAAAAAAAACAAAACATTTTTGAATACAAAATGAAGGTCTGTTAATTTATTTTTATTATCTAAACTGCACAAAATGTTTACAAAACAATAATTAACTTTGCAGTCATAATTATAGGCTGAAATGTTAGTATCTATTTTTAGGAGTCAACAATTACTCAATAAAACAGTACACATAACATGCTTTGAGGCTTGCTTTTGTTAATAATGTGTTAAACATAAGATGATAAAGTAATAGAAATCACTTTTACAATCAAATGGTTTTAAATATTACGAATCGGGTATATTTCACAAAAAGTGAATATCATGAAGAGCAAATAATGGTTAACTAATAGAGCTTTCAAAGAATTGACAAAAAAAAGGCCTGGAACACCTTCTAAAAGCCTGTTAAAAAGATGGATAAAGAAAAGGTTGGAAATTTTAGTTAAGAGCGGGAAAATTTCGATACAGCTTACAAAAATCTTTCACTAGATGACTGTCTGTTTTGACCTATTTAAAGAAAGCCCACGCCCTCCAATTATTAGTTAGCACCTCTCGCCCTTCTTATAAGGTTCCACACATTACTGTGCAGATTTTAATGATAAAGGTGTCTTTGTAAAGATAAACAAAATTAGACTGTCAAAAAAAAAAAAAAAAAAAAAAAAAATGTTTTGTGAGAATTGGAAATGCCATTTAAATAACATACGCCTTTTTGTGCGCACTGGAGGTGTGAGTCGATTTAGTTGCACGAGAGTGTAGATCTTGAAGTCCAGCACATGACCAATGTTCTTCCTTCCCGCACCCCTGACATCTAAGTTCTTCTTGTTTTAGTATTCTATTGCATGTTATACAGTTAATTTTAAGTTTATGGTACTCACTCATTTTGTAGTTGTTGTGTAGATTGTCCTCACTAATCCTGTGTTACTAAAGAAACTTGTTTTTCTTTTCTAGAAGTTCTATGTTTCACGAAGCGAAATTCTGAGCGTGTTGCTGATTTCACGCATGCACTCTCTCTTCTGCATAATTAGTCTTTCTGCTAATTCCTCAGATGCTTGACATAGTGTGTGTTTCGTTAACAAATTTAAAATGTTCTCATACAGGCAACCTGCCCTAAATTGTCGCATCTTTGGAATGAAACTTTACAAATAAATTCCATAATGTTTGATCTAATAGTCTAGTGCCATTTGCAGGACATCTTTTTTTTTCAACCACTGTCATACTATTATTCCCTGTTTAAAATCCTTAAGATTTGCATGATGCACATGCACTTTAAAAGCTTTCCATTTTATCTTCTTTAACTTTATACCTTTAACATGATTTTTTTTTTCAAATGCTGCAAAAAAGAAGGGATGTCCATCTCTTAATGAAAAGCAAGCATCATTATTACAGCCGAGATGATTCATTTGGGTTTTTTCAGACGATGAGAATATTGTTACCGAGTGCAGAAACTACAAATATATTAAATTTTGAATAACAGATGAAAACTGTTCTCATGAATTTACATTTGAAAAGATCTTATGAGAGCAAAAATTCTTCAATCAGAGTTCTACTGAACATATTCAAATTATTTTTATATATTTATATTTTTATAATCTATTTAAATTACTAATGTTATCAGAAAATTTTATTTAAGATATTTAGTGTACCATTTCCTTCAATTTAATACCAATGCAAACCAAGAAAAAACAAAATAATTGAGTTAAGAGCACAACTACTAGGTTCCATACTGATGTGGGTTATCTGCAGCCATGCTACCACTAGAATTGCCACCAAACCATGAGCCAGCATTCCAGTCTGCAGTTACAGCAACCTCATCAGGAGCCCAAATTAAGCTTTGTAAACATTTGTGACATAGGTTTAAACTATATGCAGTTAAAACTTTCCAATTGTATCATTTTTGTTATTAGAATTATTAACTGAAGTATTTAATGAAGTCAATTTCATTAAAACATATAGATTTACAAAAAATCTAACTCCTTAAAATTTTGTATTAGACATAACAATATTTCTGGAAAATCAGTATTCAACAAACCAAGAGTTTGGAAAATACTGTTGTAATTGTTAAAAAATTAAGCCTTTACAACCGAATTTCCAAAAATTTTGCAGCTGAAGAACAGCATTTTTCTAAACTTCTTCCTGAAGCTCAGATTAGTAAATGAATATTTTGATTTGGGGGACGAGTAGGAATGGGAATTGGGTTGTCAGAGCCCAAAACTGAAAATATAATTTATACAAAACAAATCTTATAAAAAGGGGCGAAATACAGAATTTAAATATAATAATAATTCACAGAAATAACTGCACAACCGTCTGAGAAAGAAGAAAGTGTTTATTTATGTTAATTATTGTTGAACAACATTTCTTTTTTTTGTGTGAGAAGTACCATAAGGAAATGTTGCTATTTTATAACTTCTCATGCAAATAGAACAAAGACTCCAACAACTGCAACTGTGTCAAAATTTCAGTTACCAAAATTTGATTTTTTTTTCTGCAAAATTATGAAAAGATATATTAATAGGATAAACTAAGAATTCTACAAGAAAAGTCAAACCTCTGCTTCTTCATTTATTCCAGATTAAAACTGTGGCATGGACACCTTATTATTCCTGAACTAATTCAATGCTCTTCATTAAGCAATTTGTAAACGTGAATAAAAAAAATGATAATTAAAATGCTTTTTTTTTGCTTTGTACAAAGGAATAAAAAAATATATTTTTAGTGTCAAAGCATATTTGCAAATCAATGACATGAGAAGTGATGGATAAAGCTTACTAATCAAAACCATGCAATGCTAAGAATGAAATCAAAAGGAATTACAACTTACAATCTCGTTTTCCTGGCTTGGAGATAGAATATCATCTATATTTCTGAAATAATAAATAAATACATAAATGCTGCCACTCATTAGCACAGTCTAGTCTTTTACTAACTAGTTAACATCAACAAATTCTTATTTCAAAGTAAAATTTAAAAAAGACATAACTTAAATACTAATTCAAAATTTTATTTCTTTGAATATTTACTATCAATTTCCTTACCGAAAATCATCTTCGGCTAAATTCCACATTATATTCTCCATTATAATCAAGCTAAAAATGTAATGGTTCCATATTAGCTAAAACAATACAATTCACACAAATTTCAATTTTTCATTTTGATTACTTAATATAATTAAAGATTTAAACTAAAAATATTATTACAAAATAATACTATAAGAACCTTTAAAGCAGTGCTTTTTTTCTGGCAGTACGCAACACCAGTACCTTTTCTTCGCACTTTTTCAAGATTTGCAATTTATTGAGAAAAACAAAATGTATTGTAAATATGCCAGTAGATGGAACCAATCTAGAGAAGACATATGATTATATCAGAGGATATGGTAAAAGTAGATGGAACCAATCTAGAGAAGACATCGGAGGATATGGTAAAAGTAGATG
>JAFIDM010000005.1:29610880-29677291 GCA_023159025.1 Thereuonema tuberculata
TGGAACCAATCTAGAGAAGACATCGGAGGATATGGTAAAAGTAGATGAAACCAATCTAGAGAAGACATAGGAGGATATGGTAAAAGTAGATGGAACCAATCTAGAGAAGACACATGATTACATCGGAGGATATGGTAAAAGTGTGCAAGTTATTGTAATAACTTCATGGTGAGCACCGACACCTTTTTTCCTAGGAAAAAAAAAGCACTGCCTAAAAGTATCGCTAAAAAAATAATAATATTTGCTAAGAAGTATTTCAGTAAAGAAAAACAGAAGTAAGTAAATCCATTACTTATTTTTACTTCTTATTAAAATTACCTATTTTTTAATTCTGAAAATTTACAAAGTTTTAATTTTCTTTAATTTTAATTAGTTTGCAAAGTGCTTTAACTACTTTATTTTCTAATAGGACAGAATGTTATTGGAAAAAAGATAATTCACTAAAACTGATATCAATCACTTAAGAATCTACATAATTTGATCTGTCATTATCAAAGTTACTCAAAATTTGTTATCTTTGAGATTCTTCAGTGAAAGGTAGCCTATATAACTGCATATTAAAATTTTTTAAGTGTGCTCGTGGATTTAAAACACCAGAAGCTGTCTTTTAAATTACATTTATTTTTATGCTAGTGTGCTGGCCTTTAAGTGACTGTTTTAGGTATATAGGCCAGTCAAATCGTACAAAAAAAAAACGTTAAAAACGCGATGTAAAGCTGCATTTTTGGTATGTTATTTGGACCCGTTAGGGAAGTGTGAAACTATGTTTTGCAAGCAAAAAAAAGTTGTGCTAGCTGAGTAATACGTGAAAAACTGCAAAATTTTCGGACTTTTTGAAGTTTCTGCAGTTTAATTCACAAATTATGCATATTTTGAAATTAGCTGTCATTATCATTTTGAAAGTACGAGGCGCGTTCAAAAAGTAAGGGCTGTTTGCTTATATATAAATATTGGCGCTTCGAAGCACAGCGCTTTTACTACTGCAGCGCCATCTACTGACTCATTGTGAAGCTACAGCGTCATTTGTTTTGATTCTGAAGTCGTATTGTTGTCCGTGAATGCAAAGAACAATGGCCACGAAAATCGTTTATCCCGCCAAATGTGAAGTGCGTTCTGTGATTCGTTTCTTATGTGCAAAAGGATCGTCGGCTGCTGAAATTCATCGGGAGTTATGCCTGGTTTACGGACCTACAGTTATGAGTGAAGGAAAGGTTAGACAATGGTGCCGCGATTTTAAAAATGGCTGAACAAATGTCCATGACGAAGAGCGGAGTGGCAGGCCCAGTATCCAGGCCGATGAAATCGTTTCACAAGTGGACCAAACACTGCGATCTGATCGTCGATTGACGACTAGTGGCCTGGCTGACAAATTTCCTCAACTTGGACGCACTACTGTTTACAATATTGTCACAGAAAACCTCGCATACCGCAAATTGTGTGCAAGGTGGGTACCAAAAATGCTCACCGACCACCACAAAGAGCAAAGAATGTCTAGTGGACGAAAGTTTTTGGCCCGTTATCAACAAGATGGAGATGATTTGTTTTCTCACATTGTTACTGGGGACGAGACGTGGGTATCCTACGCCAACCCAGAAACAAAACTGCAATCGATGCAGTGGCGACACTCATCTTCACCAAAACCAAAAAAGTTTAAGCAAACTCAGTACACAAGTCGGAAATTGATGGCTACAGTTTTTTGGGACAAAGACGGTGTTCTTTTGGTTGATTTCATGGAACGTGGGACAACAATTACAGCTGACGTGTACTGCGAAACGCTCAAAAAATTGAGACGTGCAGTCCAAAACAAACTGTCATCTGGCATAATCCTCCTCCACGATAACGCGCATCCTTACACTGCTGCCAAAACCAATGAAAGAATTCAAGATTTTCGTTGGGAACTTTTTGACCACCCACCGTACAGTCCCGACCTCGCACCTAGCGACTACTTCCTCTTCTTGCATTTTAAACAGTGGCTCGGTGGACAACGTTTTGAAACCGAAGAGGGACTCAAAAACGCCGTTATCAACTGGTTCAACTCTCAGGCGGCAAGCTTCTATGCAGAGGGGTTAAAGAAGCTGGTGCAGCGGTATGAAAAATGCTTAGAAGTGAACGGCGATTATGTAGAGAAGTAAAGTAAGATTGTACCTAACTAAATATGACAATAAAATTTGTTTCTTATGAGTACAGTTTTGTCTGTGACCAAACGGCCCTTACTTTTTGAACGCCCCTCGTATATTAAATTTGTGACAATTTAAGCCCACCCACAGCTCCGTATGACTAACAAGTTTTGAGATATGGCACTTCAAAAATTGGCATGGTTTCCAAAAATTCAGTTTCCCTTTTGTTTTCAGCCAAATATCGGCACAAGCGCTCATCCTACAATAAAAATTATAATAAACTACATTTTAGCACATTTAATTACCTTTCATTTAAGCGCAAAACGGGGTCAGTAGACCATATAGTTCTCTTGCAAGCGCTAAAAAATCAAAAATTGCAAAAATAGATTTTTTTGATATGGGCCTAACCTAAACACTGCTAACATGAAATTGTGGGCATTAGGCGAAAGAAAAAGCCAGGTAAAAAGTTATGTCTATTGACATTTATTTTGTTACAGAAAATAATTAAAATGTTATGAAAAATTAAAGTTTAAATTTTTTGGAGGGTCCCGGTTGATTATCTTGATGAGACCACTGTTGTTGAGACAACATCTCCTCCAGAGGGAAAGATTTGTCGATGTATTCTTCGTTGTCGGAGTCCTCATTTCAATTGTGGGGATATTTTGGCATGACTTGTCCCGACAGAAAACAGAGCACTTTAGCCCTGCACGTGCAACCTCGTCCTTTGCAGCACTTGCATATTATGGATTTTAGGAGGGTTGGAGGAGCTGGGTCCTTTGTGGAAGTCACGGGTAACAGCCCCTGCTGGTTATTAGTCCAGCCCCGGTTGGTTGGTTCTTTTGCTACCCCCAACCATTCCTGAAGCTAATGGTATGTTCGATATGCATGTTGAGCTGCAGCCTCTTCAGTTGGGGGCAGACGAGCCATATGGACCTTGGTGTTGGCAACTGATCGCACGAAGATTTCGTAACGGAGAGTGTGAAGAGTGCTGGTGACTCCTCCTCCATACAGAGCCACAAGAAGTTTATTTCCAGCAGCGGCTATTTCGTCATGAGTGACATCCGGCTGTAGGAAAATGGTAGCCACATCAACCAGCCGTGGATGTTTTTGGAGGGCGCCCAACATCTTCATCTTTCCAAGCCAGACAAGGGCAGCAGTAGTGTCGCATCCGGTAAAGGCGTGCACAAATAATACAAATCCAGGAGGAAATGATAGCTCTCCCGGATTGAAAGATGTAGAGGAAAACTGCAGAGAGCCTGATTCACTCCTGCCACTTTTGTGGAAGAACATATTGTCCACACTAGATCCCAATCCATTTAGGAGTAACAAGAGGTCCACATCCTCTCCCACTATTATTACTTTTTCATAGGATCTGCTCTTGTATAGCGCTGTTTCAACCTGCTTGTTTTGCACTTTAACGGTAACTGACGACAAGGTTCTTACCTTGGCTTTTCGTTTGAAGCCAACTTTCCCAAATGAGTTTCCCGTGATCTTTTTGATCCCATCAATTCCCAATTCTTGTGCCATTTGGCAATTGACTTCAGTGCCCCAACAATGCCATTGCTGATAGACATTATTTTTCGAAGAATACATCGACAAATCTTTCCCTTTGGAGGAGATGTTGTCTCAACAACAGTTGGCTCATCAAGATGATCAACCGGGACCCTCCAAAAAATGTAAACTTTAATTTTTTATAACATTTTAATTATTTATGTAACATAACATATGTCAATAGACATAACTTTTTACCTGGCTTTTTCTTTCACCTAATGCCCACAATTTCATGTTAGCAGTGTTTAGGTTAGGCCCATATCTTAAAAATCTATTTTCGCAGTTTTTGATTTTTTAGCGACTGCAAGAGAACTATATAGTCTACTGACCCCGTTTTGCGCTTAAATGAAAGGTAATTAAATGTGCTAAAATGTAGTTTCTTATAATTTTTATTGTAGAATGAGCGGTTGTGCCATTATGTGGCTGAAAACAAAGGGAAACTGAATTTTTGGAAAGCATGCGAAAACATGCCAATTTTTGAAGTGCCATATCTCAAAACTTATTAGTCATACGGAGCTGTGAGTGGGCTTAAATTGTCACAAATTTAATATACTTTCAAAATGATAATGACAACTAATTTCAAAATACGCACAATTTGTGAATTAAACTGCAGAAACTTCAAAAAGTCCGAAAATTTTGCAGTTTTTCACATATTACTCAGCTAGCACAACTTTTTTTTGCTTGCAAAACATAGTTTCACACTTCCCTAACGGGTCCAAATAACATACCAAAAATGCAGCTTTACATCGCGTTTTTAATGTACAATTTGACTGGCCTATTATAACTGTCATGTAAAAAAAAATTATTCACAGAATAAAATTTACATTCAAGGTCACATTTTACTGTAAGAAATTTTTCATCATTCCATACAACTCTGTACTTTGTCTAAATGATTTTAAAGATGGTTGTTGAGTGAAAGCCAACTTTTAGAAAACTTATCCATTCAAAGACCAAAACTACTTCAAACTTAAAAAAAAAAAAATCAATACTGATCATTTAGTGATGAGATGGACAAAATAATGAATAAAGTAAATCTGTTAAAAATTCCATTTACTTGAAGTAATCAATCTCCCAGAAATCACCATCTTTACTATGTGTGAAGCTTAAAGTCTTAAAACAACAGACTTACAATACAATCTAAATTAGAAACAATGGCTTTTATATTCAAACAATCTTTTAATGGTGAAACAAAACTTTATTTTTAGACTTCAGAAATGCCCAAAGAGTGGTTCGAAATATTAAATGTGGTTAAAAAAAATGAAGTGATATATATTCATAACTAACTTGATTCAATTTATGAGATTTACATGAGGAGACTTAAAAACTGTTTATGGAGAAGCGGAGATGAAATAGTGAAACTACCTAACAAAACAATTTGGCATTAGTTAAATGGGGAAGAACTGAATTTTAATGAATGCTTGTTGGAAATTGCAATCAGTTTCAATGGGAAGTGAAGCAATGATTTAATAAAAATCTAGATTTCATCATTTGCAAAATTTAGAAGATTGTTTGAATGTAAAAGTTTAATTAAGTCATAAAAACTGCCAAAGAGCAGGATGATTATTATTTTAAGCCATCTTCGGTTTCAGATGATATAGTTGTCCTAGCTACAGAATTGCAATTGATGATACAAGAACTTGACAATGGAAGTTTAAAGTTAGATTAAAGATAAGAATCAAGAAAACAAAGATTATGTTTATTAGGTTGGTTAATAGGCACTCAATTAAATTTGATAATTCTGAATTAGAAGAAGAAGCTACGTATAATAACAAATTAGTATGGAAGGAAGCATTATGCTAGAAATTAATCCAACTTGAATGGAATGCCTATGGCAGAAATACTGTAATAATGAAAGGAGCAATCCACTATGTTTAAAGAGTAAAGTTCTTAACAAATGTATATTCAGAGCAGACATGGATGTTGACCAGGAAAGCAATTCAGAGACTGCAGACAACTCAAAGAGGAATGGAATGATGTATGTTAGGAATTACAAGAGACCATTTAACAAATGTAAGGGTGAGACAGAAAACCAGTGTCTGACATTATTATCACTATAAAGCAGCTCAAATGGAATTGGACTAGCCATGTAGCAAGGCTAGATGGTCAAAAAAAATTCTGAACTGAAAGCAAGAACAAGATAGATGGGTGGATGAAATTAAAAGTTTTGTTGGTTTCGACTGGAAGAGAAAAGCTTTCTACCGAAAGAACTGGGAAAAACTTGGAGACCATCTTGCAGTGGATTGAAACTGATGATGACGATGATATACATATTGTGGTGTATGTTTGCGGCCATTGGTTTGTGAAATAAGGTGATAGACTATTAGACTGAATAGGATCTTGGAAGAACTCTCGAACTATCTAACTAACTAACTGTTTATTCATATGCTGCAGGAGTTTAAATAAACTATTTACAAGGGTTGTGATTGGTCGGCATGCTTTTACAATTGATTGGGGGATTTAATTTACACATGGATTTTTAATTAACAATTTAACTGATTCTCTAATATTCAAACTCAATATGCAATTAATAATTATTAATGATACAAAACACATCTTCTTTTTTTCTTCTTCTTCGCAATATTTCGCAGTTTATTGTCTTTTAACTGCTTCATCAGGCTTAATATATGGAAAAACTTTTCGTAAGATACAGTAACGAATCTGGTAATAATATATACAATTAACATCATTTCAACATTTTAAACCTCAATATTATTACAATAATGAGTATATACAATTAACATCATGAGTATATACAATTAAACTGCGAAATATTGCGAAGAAAAAAAGAAAATTTAACTGATTTTAAATAACAACAAAGCCCGGCCAACGGAAAATTTGAATTGAATTATAGAATTAACGGATTTAAACGATAAACAATAAAAGATTAGAATATACAATTGATAATAGAATAAATGCTGATTAATACAAAACGTAAGACAACTAAGAATTTACAAGTATAAATAGAACTAAAATAAAAAGTTAAATGTGAATATAAAAATCACTACAATCTCCAGGATGATTTAAAATTCCCTGTACAAACTTTGAAGATAGATCAGGAATACAAAAATAAACTGTATTGATAGTGGAACATATGTCTGCAAATGCCTCCCGAATGTGCATTAAGGTTCAGAAATAAAAGACAACAAGTAGACGACATGTTTATTAGCCCTATGCTTACAATATGATATTAAGTACCACAATCATACCCGTGATCATTAAGCATTCAGTTTTACACCATCTCTGGTGCAAATAATCAAAAGTTTGATGAGTGGACACAGGTCTCTTGAGGAACTGTTCATGATACAATGGTACAGCAGCTTGTCCGTTTCGTTCGCTGCCTCATAGGTTAGGTGCATATCTGCCCTCTCAGCATTAGTGAAGTGATATATCCTACTTGTACAAAGTCAACATCTCAAATGATGATGGCTCACACCGTCCAACTAATGTGCTGCCAAATAGTGTCCTCTAGCACAATCAGGTGGAATTTGCAGACATACGTTCCACTATGAATACAGTTTGTTTCTGTATTCCTGGCCTCCTTTAAAGTTTCTGCAGGGAATTTTAAATCACTCTGTATGTAAAATACTAGTCAAGGTCTGGCATTTCCCAGGTACTAAGCTTTTGGTAAACAATATTGCTGATATTTTATAAGAAGCAAATTCATAAAATTGTTTAACTATACCAATTTGTCAACATACAACATAGAATTGATGTGGAAAAAACATAGCGTCTTTAGACTGATACTTAACTTTGGCTTCAGTGGCACGAGATAATAGTTTTTTCAGGTATTCTTGTACTTTTTCACTGATATTGGTTCTATAGTCTTGTGCATTTTTTTTTTTTTTTTCCCAATTTTATTCAGAAATTAAAGCTCAGCAATATCCGGATCTCATTCAAGTCATGAAAAACGGCCATTTCGATAATTACCTCGATAACAATGTTCATGGTTTTAATTGATAGTTTATAGTCACTACCTGTGTACTTGGTCTGTCAATCAATGCGAACCAATTGCCAAGTGCGATAAATATGAACAGATTGGAACCAAACTTTGCCAAAACGTATTTCATTTTCTAATTAATGACTCTTAAAAGCTTGGTTTGATAGTTGATACCAGATCCGAATAAACAGAGGATAAACAAACGTTCAAGTTATGTATAGACAAAGGTAAACAAATTATTTTATTTTTCTAACTCAGTAAGTCTTTAAAATCTTGAATTATTTCTATGTTTAATTGTATTAATAATTAATTACCTATTTAAGTATTATTGTATTTATGCTTACCAATGACTGTCAAAAATAACAATGTATAGAGACCAGCAAGATAGCCCAGCTTAAAAAGTTTTCGTTTCGTTTCTGCAATGGCCAATTACGAAGAATGTTTTGGAACCTGATGCAAAACACTTGTTGATACGACTGGGGAAAAAAACATTTGAGACAGATTCATTTTAATAGCTTGCCATTTTAAACTATTAGAAAAAAGAATCAAAAAATTAAATAAATTACAGCAGAATTAGCTTCTTTCTTTTTTAAAGAAATGAAAATTCGGACAAGACAATGAACAGGTGACTTCAGAATTTTTCCCTTTTTTTAACTTCATTTGGTTAAAAAATAAAACACAGAAATTTATTTAATTCCATTTTAAGCCAGTTTTCTCTGAAAATACATTAATGAGTTATTGTACTTCATAAGGGGTAAAATTCAGTTCTTCAAAGAAACAAGTAATCCAAACAAAGCGGCGCTGAAACACTAATGGCATTTCAAAATGTTTTGTTTAGGCTTAACTAGATGGCAGATCATAAGTCAAAACGCTTTACGGCATTTGAAAAAAAGGATCCAAAACAAAGCAAAAAGGATTAAAAAAAAAAGTACACATATACCTCTTCTATAATAATAAGATCTAGATAAGAAGTATAAGATCGCGACGGTCTCACAACGTCTCAACAACGTCTTAACACGGAGCACTTACATCATCTTAGCAATATCCATCCGCCAAAAGTTCAGGAAAAAAAGTTAATTTCTTATAGAAGTAGTTTACAACTTGTCAGCCAAAACGTTAAAGTTTTGTTAAATTTATTTAATTAAAAATAAACTTCGTAACTTAATAACAATAAAAAAAAATCCACAATAATTGAAAGACTATATTTTGCGGATAAATACCTACTTCGTAGGTGGAAAATATGAAATAGTGCGGGAATGAGACTCGGCAGGTCAGAGAAGCAACGAGTGAAGTGAAGAACTTAAGGAAAAGTAATCTTAGCTTATTTGTTGCTTAATGTTAATGGAATACAATGATTTGAAAATTTGCAGGTTTCAAATAACATCATTGGCAATTTATTGACATTTCTTCAATTCTTTCACAATTTCAGTTGAAACGAGTTTTCTCAATTGGAGACGACACATGTTTTCCGTTTCTATTTTGTCCTTTTAATTAAACAAAATTTGTATGACAGTCACAAACAGAGGCTGTGTCATGGGTCTAAACAAGCACGGACTTACGAGGTCCTGTTAAATTTATTTCCGGTTCGAAACTTTTCGTCTACAGTCGTCCGCATCGACTTTTCGTCCCCATCACCCCCTTCAAAAGAAAAACAATTGTCTGTGTAGAAATACGAACCCTTGGCAAATCTAGATTGTTCGTCTGACAACAGACTTTCTTTAAGCTTTCATCAATTCGAGTGAAAAAAACAAAAACAATCTTAACTATCAGAACTTTACAAACAAACTTGTGCTTGTTCAACAAAATAGATATCCCGGTTTTCTGAATGGTAGCAAGGGTTGTAGTTTCTCATTTTTGAAATTGTGTCATGCTGCTCTATTTTCTAAGTAAGCAATTCTTGGATTTTAATACATATTCATAAACTTAAAAAAAAAAAAAAAAAAGTCCATGAAAACTAAACATTTAGAGCTGTTTATTGGTCTTTCTGTATTGTTGGTTTGATAGACTAAATGCTAATCCAAAATAAGTGCTTTTGTGTGCTCATAAGGACATACAGTGGGACCTCGTTCATGGTACAAAACTCGATATCCCACAGTATCCTATGGGAAATAAATTAATTGGTATGGGACCCTCAACAAAAAAAGGCCACCATTTACATACATTATTTATTCTTCTTCATGGTTACAGGTTCTTGAAGTTCTTCTGTCTGTTACTGCTTTTTACCTTGTACAGACCAGCAAGTAGAATGGTGAACCGATCGTTGTAGTGAGCAAAGTTGTGAACATTTCCGCAAATTTTTAACAAAGTCTGTAACATTTAAGCGATCCATCAGTGTCGATATCCCAGCGAACCATCAAAGAGTGTGCCCTGAACTTATTGCAACACGTATGGACGGGAGCGAACATTTCGG
This sequence comes from Thereuonema tuberculata, assembly GCA_023159025.1. Taxonomy (NCBI): domain Eukaryota; kingdom Metazoa; phylum Arthropoda; class Chilopoda; order Scutigeromorpha; family Scutigeridae; genus Thereuonema; species Thereuonema tuberculata. The sequence continues at coordinate 29,620,896 of JAFIDM010000005.1, forward strand.
TCATCATTTCATTTATTTGATTGTACTTCAGTTTATTGCTAGTGAATTTGATTTTCATGTAACTTTTACCTCCAAAATGGAATGGTTCAAAGAGAGATTACATTAAAGTTAATCGAGCTTTATCAAAATAAAGAAATAATTTGGGATTCCAAAAATCAAAATGGTTTTAACAAATATTTAAAAAATGTCGCTGATCTGTACAAGACTTAATATCTCATGGAATACTTCAATTTTAACCCGGGTTCATGGTACGAAAAGTTCACCGTACGAGACCCAACTATATTCAGGTTCTGTGGTGCAAAGAACATGCATTTGTACAGTTGACAACATTTCTGACAGCTTTGTCCTTGTAAATTTACATAGCAATTATTAAATTCAATTTTCCTCTGTTTGCAGTCTCTTAGTTCAAATTATAATTTGAACTTGAGTTATTATTTTGACCATAGGTCTTGTGATAAAATTGATGAAGTGAAACTTAGTATCTTCTTCTCATAGACAGTTTTAGTCATAAACGATTTAGGCTGTTGCCTACAGCCTTGAGCATGAAGATTTCAGTTTTGGGATTTTTTTTTTTTTTTTGATTGGTGTGATGTTGAGGCTGAATTAAGTTTAAATATGATACAAAAGGGCCTTGGGTGAAACCAGAGATGAGGGTACAAGCCTTCGAGGTAATGGCCGCTTTGGAACTACTTTCGGAATCAGAAAAAAATTAGAAAGGGACAAAATTTTTTCGAAATTTCCTTTAAAGATACATCCTGCAGCTTTGGATACCTAACTTGGCTAACCTACAGCTGATCGGAATCGACGATTCATTCCTCCGGAACTCAATAGCATGTAAGTTGTTTCTTAGGCTAATTCGCTTCGCCACGTATCCTTCCGAACACTGCGATTGCTTGGTACCCTCTCCTCCGGTTTAGCCGGGTCTTGTGCTTTTGTCTGAATTTATTTAAAAAGAGCTTCAAAAATATACACTACTTAGGACCTTGCGTAACTACAATTTTTATTCAAGTATAAAATACTAGATAGATAAACTTAGATTGTGCTGCCATGTGTATGTAGGGTCATTACATGTCAATTCAACCTGGCCGTGACACCTACAGATTTCCATAAAACTTTTTTTACTTGTTACTACCACTAAGTTAGGAACCCATGTGAAATTACATGTTCCTCCCAAAGACACATACTTTCTGAGATAAAAAATGGTAAAATTTTGAAAAATTGCACGTAAATGCTGTCTTTGAGGCTCCACATAAGGTGTGCAGTATTTAAGGAAAAAATTCATAGCTCTGTGTATAATCAACATATATCTTCTTAGCAATTAAAATCCCACTGTTTTACTGTCACAACCTTTTAGAGCACACTTTGAGGTATAATTAAAAGGGCCTGGTAAATTCTCTGCCTCTTGTCATAATGCTCACTTACAAAAGCCATTGTTTTACACTTAAACATTTGTTAATAAACAAAACTAATGTAATTTTAGTGTCTCTCATTGAAATTTTTGTCACATATCAATCAAAATGTATAGATTTAAGAAAAAACTGTTGTATAAACATTGCTTTCCTCTGAGAGATCCTAAAATTACATTAGTTTGGTTATTAACAAATTTTTAAGTCATCTAAAGACCTAATTGTCTCAAGTTTCTGCATCTTGTTGGGCGATTTGGAGAATGATATAGCCATTATATATGAAACACAAAAAATAATCACAGTATTTAAAAGAAAAATCCCACTTGTAAAAAATGTACATTATTTTAGTGACGGATGTGGTGCTTTATCAAGAACTTTATCAACCTTAACCACCACAATGAAGACTTTAATAGCATCATGGGCTTTTTTTTTTGTAACCATTCATAGAAAATCTCCTTATGATGACATTGGTGGAACAGTGAAGCGTCTATTACCAGAGCGAGCCTTCAAATGTGTCCTGGTGGTATAATTGACTCAGCCGAAAAAGCAAGATTTCTGCAAGACAAGAGTTAAAAACATAAAATTCTGGTTGATGAAAAAAGAAATACTTTCAGAAACATGTTAGCAGCTAGAAGCCTGATTCTCCAAACAAAAACAATTCCTGGTACACCCATTTCATTCCCGAGTCTGAAGATTCCATTGGAACAAAGAGAATCAGTTCTGATGAAAACTTCATCACTATTTTCTGGAGAGCAACCACCTGCAGACAAGATGTCACAGATTTTTATAAACTCATACGTTGCATGTGTTTATGACAGCCACTGGTTTTTTGGATTAGTACTTTCAAAACATGAAGAGGAAGGTGATGTAAAAGTGAATTTCATGCATCCCTGCATCATTGTTTTATTGGCCACCACAAAAACAAGACATTGTTATATTCCTGTGTGTAACATAATTTCTTGTGTTAGTCCTACCATCACAAAAGATTCTAGAAAGATATACGACTTTCCTGAAAAGGAGGTTGATTTTGTATAAAGCCAATACACCAAACTCTTCAATAAGATATAACATCGCAGATGGAAAGTAAGATTTGATTAATTATTCAAGCATTTAATCTATTCTCATTTTCAATCTTATCACTTAGCAGTGTAGTGTACTGTACTCTACGTAGTACATTCAGATTCAGCTCAGGTCTTAGCCAGACTCCACTTTTTCATATCAGAAGAGTTTCTCCCTTGAAGATTTTTATTCGATCTCATTCATCTTCAGGGTCATTCCATGTCAGGTCGCCTGATGATTTCACCACACCATCACAGATTTTCATGGAAAATTATTAGCATGTAAGGACATATAATTAACACATTCTGCAGACTGGGATTTTTAGGTTAAATTCTTGCTGAGATATGAATTTTTGAAGTTATAAAATTTTTATACATGCTGTGCCTCTTGTTTTATGTATTTTCTTAAATACCTCATCTCCTAATCAATCAAATGGAACCAAATATGTTTTCCTAAGGTAATTTTCTATGAAGAATCCAAAAATTCCAACGTAATTAGTCTAGGACTAACAGTTTTATAGTAATGGAAAGCATGTAAGCATTTAGGAAAAAAATGCCACATGGGATCACATTTAAAAATTTGAGGTTTTAACCCAAGTCTGAAAAAGATCTAAAATAACTGAAAAAAAATAATCAAGTTGGAGTTTTGCTCCTGAACCTGGAAAAAAAAAAAATCACGAAGTTGGTATTCTTTTTGAAATTGTGTAGAGAAATATCCAACAATAATTACTTTGTCACTATATCTTTATTTAGTAAGTTCAAGTTACCCCTTAATTTAGTCATAGCTCTGTAAGCAGTAACTCTCACTTATAGCCAGGTAAACCCATATTTTAAAACTGAAAATTCACCCGTTTCAATCGCCAGTGCTAATTGTCGCCAATATTATTGCAAAAAATAAAACCTTTTAATTAACTTCATATAATTTCCTTAATAAAAGTGTTTTACTTAGGTTTTACTTAAATATTTTCAATAAAAATTTATTTTTTCTGACAATAAACTGCTGTTAATATACCGAGAGAGTTCTGCAAATTTCTACAGTACTAACTAATAGTTAATTATAGAATTTGTAAACAAAAAATTCAAATTCTGCAATTAGGTGATAGTTATTCAGAATGAAATATCTGAAGCACTCCATTTATTTTTCTGCTTTCTTTTCAAAATAGTTTCCATATTTTTGGTTTTGAATCATACGATTCTGGAAAGGGAGGGAATGACTTTACTTTCTGTTTAAGAGGGTTGGGTTTTCCCCCACATCTACTTTGTTTGCAAGGGTCTGGTGCAACTCGCCATTCTTTGAACTAGCACCTTGGCAGAAGCAATTGCTCGGTGTTTGTTTGCAATTCTTTTAAACTGAATGTCACAGCACGACTTATTCAGGAACTGCTGGATTGAATTGTTTTGATGAATTCAAGGAAGAAGAAAAAGAATTCGTGTTTTTAAGGTCTGGGATGTTATTAAGGTTATTTCTGCTGCCAGTTCAGTTTATCACCACCAAAAATTGCTTCTCTCAAAGTATGAACAGTTGCAAAGAAATGGTTGCAACCTATTTAATAAACATAAAAAGAACATCAAGAAAGGTTTGAGATCAATTACACTTGCAGTTGCAAAAGACCACACAGGGTGTGTTATTTACAACAGTTTGAAGCCTGGTGAGAAACTGATGTGTGCTTCATGTAGACTAGCTGTAGCAGACTGTAACAAGGTAAAATTAATCCTTTTTCCTGATGGATCTCCTGTACAACAGTCCGATGAATCAGAGGCTGAATCCCTTATGGACACTAGTGAATTGAATGAAAGTATTAAAAAATTGGACTGTAAAGTTAAGTGCAATAAAATAAGAAGAGCTGAGTTGTGTAAGCAAAAAAGAAGGCAAAACAAGTAAGTGTAGCAGTAGACAAAAAATTGAGCTCAGCAATGAGAAAGAAGATGTGTTGGTCAACTTTATGTGGATAAATGAATGAACAAATCTGCTGGTGTGGCCCTTCTGGAATGACAGGTGCTTCATTTCATTTATTCATGTACTGTGCACATTACCAGCTCCAGATATGCATGGCCAAATTGGACAACAATACAAGTACAACAACAGTCTTTTTAATAACAACTGCCAATTTCTGGAAAAGGCTCAAGCGTTTTTAAGAGCATCCCAACAGTAAGTGCTTAGGACACTTTATGAAGTACTTTAGATAGATCTAGTGAATTTAGGAAATTCTTTTGTATTGAAGATCTTCTAGTGTGACGTAAAAATGCAACTATTTGGTGATTTTTTTTTTCCAGGCCCAGGAGCAAAACTCCAACTTGATCATTTTTTTTTTCCAGTTACTTTAGACCTTTTTCAGACTTGGGTGAAAATCTCAAATTTTTAAATATGATCCCAAATGGCCATTTAAATTTTTTCCCTAAATGCTTACTTGCTTTCTATTACTACAAAACTGTTAGTCCTAGACTAATTTTTGGATTCAGTATAAAAAGTTATCTTGGGAAGCCAAATTTGTTTCCATTTGATTAGGAGATGAGATATTCAAGAAAATACATAAAATAAGGGATGCGGCACCTAAAAAAATTAATAACTTAAAAAATTCATATCTTGGCAAGTACTTAACCTAAAAATCCCATAATTTGCAGAATGTGTTATCTTATGATCCCTTACATGCAAATAAATTTTCATGAAAATCTGTGATGGTGTGGTGAACTCATCAGGTGATCTGATATGGAATGACCCTTCTTGTATCCAGCATACACATTTCTTCCCTAGGTAATTTTAAGAGAATGAAGTGAGGACATTTTGATGATTCCTTTAGATTTGGGCCATCACTGTCATAGTTCCTTCACAGTGCCTTCAGGCATTTTAATTTGAAATTGAACAATTCTCAAATGTAGAGGTCTGCGCTCCAACATAAATGTTGCAAAGCTCTCATGTAGACAGTGTTCCTCTGTCGTTCCTCTGTCTCATGTTCCTGTGGGTACTATTCTTACAGGGATAGACCAGTTAACCCTTTGGGTTATTGAATGCCTAGTCACAGTGTACTGTGGCTTTTAATAAATCAGGAGTAGTTATTTGTCTTTAAATGACATGAGATTCATCTTCTCCTATAATACTTCTGCTCAGCTATCATTGGGATGGGTAATTACCAGCTGGATCCTGTAGTTTCCTTCAATTATACCAGTTTCACTTTTAGGTTTAAGAAACCTCGTTAGTCAATGATGCTAATGTTCACTCTCAGGTCTGCCATTTGACCATATAATCAAGGCAGTCTGGGGTGTTGCCAGGTTCTAAAGTTAGGAGGAGCTAGCACATAAAAAAAAAGGCGCCTGACACATACCAAATAATTTTAAACTCATTATACATTTATATTTTGTGTTTAAAATCAAAACAGAAGGAAGATACAGTTTTAAGTGGAAGTACATAATTGTTATTTTGTATTTAAAATCAAAACAATAAAGTTTTACAGTAAGCTCAAAACATAATAAAAGCGTGTGTAATTTAATTATTTTAATTTTAAACGTAAAATGAAATAACGAAGCATTATGAAAAATATATGAAGAAACTACAAGAGTGTTTCGTCTAGGTTTCATTCTAGAAAGTTATCTATTACTTTATTAAAATCACTTCATTAGCCAACTCTCTTTCAATGGAGAGCAAAGCTAACCCAGACAATCTATCCTCACCCATTGTAGATTGAAAGTAGGACTTGGTGTTTCAGACGACTAAAGGATAGTTCCTTGCCATATTTCCTTGCTAATTCTTGAGCAAAGGATTAAAAAGAAATGCAAAAAAATTCTATGGAAAGCTGGACTTGATAGTATTATTGATTCTATATGAAAATATAAAGCAAGGAATATTTTTAAGATTATAATGAGAAAATTGTTTTAACTAATCTACTAATTCCATATTCCTTGATAGGATTAAAATTAATTGGATTTAAATAACTATAACGAAAATCATTGGAATTATTATTTTTAAATAAGTTTAAATAAGAAGCATATAAGTTTGAATTGGAAGTATGTAATGAAAAATATTTTTCTAACAAATTATTTTATTTGAACATTATAGGAGATTTTCCAAACACGAAAAATGGCAGTCCTAACATTTTCCACTCTTTACAAGCAGTCAAATCAAATCAGTGCATTTTCTCCAAATGGCAAGTTTTTAGTAAGTATAAGGTTTAGTTTATATAGAATTATGTTTAATATTAAGACATTTCCCAGAAGAAGTAGGAATCTTAAGTCTTATCTATCATGGTAAGATGTGTCCTACTCTACATCTAGTAGATATCCCTTCAGGCCACGACAGATGAGGCTCCTAGTTTTTCATGACCACTGGGGCTAAGTTGAGTTGATATTTGACATAGCAAGCTGAAACAAGAAGAATGATCATTTTTCTTTACAGGATGGGGAAAAAACTTGTGAATCGATAAGAATAAAAGAATTGTAGTAAAAGAAATGCTGTTTCAAAAGGATAATACCATTATTTTGAAAAAGCATCTTATAAGATGAAGAAATTCTCTTTGTAGTGGAGTTAGGAAGTGCTTTTGTAAGAAGATAAAACTTCAACAAGGAAGCATTACCACTTCTAGAAACATTGAATTGCTTTGTTATTGATGATTTGGTACTAATACAAGCCAGTGGAGAGTACAATCATGAAACATTGTGTGAAGCTACAAGAGAATTGGAATGCTATGCTAAGAATAACATTTGGCAGGCCCCAACTGATTCTGGATATATGATATTAAAGAGAGTAAAATCACATATTCAAATCAATTCCATACCAATAGTAGTGAACTTAGCATTGCTATTCAGGTTAAAGGAGGAGAGGCATTATTGAAATAAAACTTCATTTCAGAAGTTTCTGAACTTAAAGAAATAAAGCTTCAGTATTGTGCCGAGATAGACCAAAAGCTCAATTAAAACTACTAAAATTCAGAAGTTTCAGTGAGGGCTGAAGAACCTCTTGGTGTGGGTGTGTACATTTTCTTACTACAGGGATGTGATTCTTCCGCGGATCCGCGGATTTCCGCTTTTTTTGTATTTTCTGGGACTTTTCCGATTTTTTGTTACAAAATTCCCCAAACATAAAAAAGTTTTAAATTTTTCCGCGGAAGCAATTTTCCCCTAAAATGCAAGCGGTTCTTATACCTCACCCTAGAGTTTTCTCGTTCCTCGGAGAGGATCCCTTTCCCCCCTCGTCCTCCCCTAGCTTCTCTTCCCTCCTCACGCATTGATTCAATAAAACTGGTCGACCTGTTGTCTCTCTGGCGCCCGTTGGACTGCTTCACCACGTTTTCCTTATCACTTTTCTTTTGCACGTGCCATTTTGAGATTGCGATTTTCTTTTTCTTCAATATTATTTTGTCGTCACCTTTTATGAGTGCCATACTGTTCTAAAAATAATGACCAGCGTTCGTACGGACATAGTATCTCGTTCGTCTTCTATTGACGTTCGGGATATAGACAAAAAATGTAAAAACCCGTGGCGATGGGAATGGCTAGAAAAACTAGTAGAAGGCATTCATTTACGTGAGGTTATACGAAAATTGAATAAATGTGGTGTATGCTACTGTGTCATTTGCAGCAAAGAATTGGCTTATGGATCTAGAGGATATGTTGCACTTGCGGACCACGTGAAATCTGATAAACATAAGTCGTATCTTCATGCGCGGAAGGAGCACTTCGCATTGCCTGGTGAGTTGTGGTTTCTATTTACTTTTACAAACATTTGGAAATTATCCTGGTTTTCAGATTTCCTCTTTTTTGCCTTTTGGTCAATCACATCCCTGTTACTATGGCAGATTCCTTTCCATGGTAAGTCTTCGTGAGCAGGGAAAATGGAAAGGTGAGCTAGTTAAAATTCCTCCTCAATGATTTTTTTAAAATCTCTTACTTTAAAATTTATCATTGGCATTAACAGCAGGATTGTATCCTTACAAGGAAGTATCATTTCAAAGTGTTGGATATGAAATTTGGGTGACTCAAAAATTTCTATATCACTTTTATTTAACCCTTTTACTGCCAGCGGGTTGATATATCGGCCCTCTTTGGTTGTGCAAAAACTGCCATGGGCCATGACTTTTTTTACTTTTTTTTACTCGTGATTTGTGGCCTATTCAAGGGCTCCCGTCTCATTTAACTGCATGTGCTTTATTTCTGCTGCTTACTAAGATGGTTTCATCCTATATATACTGATTGTTCACATTATGCTTGCCTCGTAAGTTCTCCTGTGCTTTTTTGTTACCCTCGGGCCAGTATCATATTACTTTAGTGGTGGTCTGTTTTTTCTCTGTGGCTCTTAGTATTTATTTTTACAGTATTTATTTTTTTTAGATAAGGCAATTTGCGATTTATATTTTTTCATTTTGAAACAATTTAGAAAATGTTATTTTAGGGCTGCCTCTGTGACAAATGTCAAAGTATTTGAAAAAGTAAGGATATTGAAGAGGCGCTCATCACTAACGATGATGACAGAGATTTGCCATCAGAGATCTCTGATGATGAGATTTCTTCTTCTAGCAGTGAAGAATCTTTCGTTTATATCTCAAGGCCAGGTAAAAAGAAGGTAGGATCTCTTCTTCTTCCGAGGGAGATGACTCATATGGATCTGACCTAGAAGAGGATAGAAATGCTGATCCAGGCGAAGGCGAGTGGGTCGAAGTGAGAGTGAATGGTGATAAACTTCTGAAGATACCCATTGAGTTTCTAGAGACACCAGGACTTAAGCATGCTCCTCCAAGTGATGCACAACCAATCCCAATATTTCGTTTATTTTCTACGGATGTTCTATTGAATGAAATTGTTAGGGAAACAAATGCATGCGCTCGACACTTTCTCAGTAGTGATGGACGTGCAAAAAATTGGGAAAAAATAACGGTTGCCAAACTAAATGCTTTCATTGCATGCACTTTGAAAATGGGCCTATTTCGAAGGCCTACAATTGAATCTTATTGGTTCACTCAAAAATTGCAATACATTGAATGGTTTCCTAGAGATGTTTCCTAGAAATCGATTCCAATTGATCTTGAAATTCTTTCATTTAGCTGACACAACAAATCTACCTCGGCCAGGGGAAGCAGGATATGATCCTTGTACCAAAATACAGTCCCTCATTGACCATGCCAACTTAGTTCCCAGGCACCACTATATCCCCCGATGAGTATCTGAGTGTTGATGAAAGCTTGGTTGGCACCAAAAACCATAAGCAACTATTGCAATACATTCCTAGCAAGCGTCATCATTGCTGGGGTATAAAGTTCTGGATGTTATGCGATTCTGTGTCGCACTATTTTTTATCTTTCTATATTTATAGAGGCGCTAAGAGAAAAGAAGAAAAAGATCTAATAAAGCTTGACTTGGCTTACACAGTTGTAGAAAAGTTATTTAAGATGGGTAATTATCTTAACAAAGGTTATCATATTTTTATGGACAATTTTTTCACATCAGTACTTAGCTGAATACCTGTACAAAGTAGGAACTTATGTAACTGGGGCTATTTGCAGGAATAGGAAATTTATTCCAATATAATTAAAAGAAAAATGTCAAGTAGGAGAAGAGCGGTACTACCGTAATGGCCATATTCTTGCTGCTACCGTGCGAGAAAAAAAAAATCCCAGCGATTTCCTGTGATTCTTCTTTCGATGAAATGCAAAGCAGAAAAGAGTAAACACTCATCTACACATGAGGTCAGGTGAAAGATGTGGAGAAGCCTTCCATTATTCAATCCTATTATGATTATATGGAAGGAATCGATATGTCAGACATGATTCTCTATACCTATCTTGACGAGACATTTATAGTAAAATATTGGAAAAAGATGTGTTTCAATATTTATTCGCATATGGTTCTGAATTCCTATATAAAATATATAAGAAAAATTTGACATCTGGAAAAAGGCCTTTGTCCAGGCATCATTATATTATTAGCATAGTTCAGGAACTTGGCAGAGAATGGCTTCAAGAAAAGCAAAACAGAGTTAGGCAACCTGCATCATCAGTGACATGTGGTTTCAAATAACTTATAAAATTGCCAAATAAAAAGAGAAGGACTGTTGTTTGTGCAGTATAAGAGGGAAGAAGGGAAAAGGACAAAGAAAAAGATCCCGAATTGTGGGTGGTAAATGCAATAAAGGCCTTCCTAGCGAATGCTTCCATAAGCATCAGCTGATGAGATGTACAGACATATAAAATATTTTATATCTCTTGCAAAAGTTAATTGATCATCTAGAAAATGTACCACTGGAGCAGGCCTCGCAACAGGTCCCATTTTTCCCTAAAAGTCCGTTTTTGTCGAATTTGGTCCTTTTTTTTTTCCTATTTTCATTTTGAAAAAACATAGTTTTGTTTCTACACCATTCACATACTTCCAGTCTCTCAGTTGCTAGCTTTTAGAAGAAGCAAGTAGCAAACTTGACGAGGCCATTAAAAGAAAGGATTTTGTAGCAGTGAGTGTTGCCCAGGCCATGGTGGAGGGAGCCATGAAAACACTTCTGAATGTAGGCAGAAAAGAAAAGCTATTGATGGCTTGGAGAAAATCCTTCATTTAATCATATTGTTCATATTCAGTTTAATTTAGAACTACACTTTGAATAGTTAAATGACAATTTCAATTCAGTTTCCCTTACAACTGTTTCATTGTTATTGCGTTTTCAGTATCATTAATTTCAATCTGTTGCATTTTTTTTTTCATAATAGTCTCAGTATCAATAATTTTCATCATAACCAATTCCGCTAGTATAATGTCAGGTAAACATATCTGAGGTTTCTTGTGCCAATTGTGAATATTATTAATTTTTATTTTATTATATTTATTTCACAAATTTATTATTTGTGCATGTCAAGTCTTTCTAAGTAAGGGGATTGGATGAAATAAAATATCAATCTAAAATTATTTAAACTTTCAAAACTTTTTGATTTTCCTTCCAGGCAGTAGTACTTAATCAGAAGCTCACTTTGAAGGAAGGAAGCTCATTGCAGAACTTGCAAATATATTCATGCCAAGATAACATTCATGCAGTGCAGGTATTATTAACAGAACTTGAAATAAAAGTGTTTCCTTTTTTGTTTACTGATATTTTTTATTATTGACCAAAGAAAATAAGGAGAAATCAATTAAAATTGGATAACATTGAGTTATATACAGGGCTTAATGAAGATGATAGCTAGCATTAAATGTAAATGGAATTGTCAGATATCGCTTCATTCTATTTAAGAATTCATAAGTAGTGCTGTAAATAGGAAAATTAGATAATACCCCCTCTGTTCCGAAATACTGTTCCAATTTCACGTTGTTTTTTGTTCCAAAATACTATTCCGATTTGATGTTCTTACTGTTTTTGACTAGAAAAAAATCAAATATCTTTAATAAAATCACTTTTTTAGAAACTAATAATTCAAGGGAAAAATTGTATATGTACACACACACACACACACATTACGTATGTATATACACAAATACACGTGTGTATATATATGAAAAAATATTCTATTAAATCGAAAATCCAGATTATTTATTGTTGTAAAAATTCAAGGGGCTTTTCCAGTACACTTTGTTCAACAGAAAGAGAAATTGGCAAGATTCCTTGGTTGATTAGTTGATTCTTTCCAATATGAGGTTGTTTGTAGCAATTTCCCCCATTGACTTTCAATATTGATGATATACAATCTTGAAGCGATAAAAAGACTTTATTCAGTATACCAACTTCCAAACATATCTACAAACATTAAAGCCATCTGATACTGGTATCTAATACTGGTTTAGAATTTTCAAAATGTTGTTACTATTTTACTGTTTTCCACTTGAATTATAGAAAAACGTCTAAATTTTATATAAAAAATTTACAGATGTTGATTGTGAAAATTACTGACACCATCCCTACCAAATGATGCCTCATCGATAAACAGGACTGATGCAATAAACAATGGAGTTCATTATGGTTTGCGCAATGAACCATCGGCAAAACTTTTCCCATGGTGGGTAATCTGCAGGCGTCAGACCCTGCACATGATGAAGATGATGAAGATACAGCAACTGTTCATGTAGTATTCGCCATGCGGTCATTTGCGATGTATCAACCACAACAGCCAATTGTTGTATGCTGATACCTGGGTCATCATCAACACTCTGCAGTACCTGTTTCTCCAGATCAGGCATACGAGCGTCTCTCGGTTGTCCTCGATTCCCAGTAAGTGGTACAAAGGATCTTCTCTCCCCAAGTTGCCAATAAGCTGCGGCAAAGGTTTTATGGGTTGACTGTTGTCGGCCATCTGATAAAGCCGTGCATCCTCTTCCATTTGCCCAACCGTACATAAGAATCATGTGCGACTGCTCACGAAATGAATAACCTGCCATGGGTAAGCTCCTACAGGGCACTACAGTAACCTGCCCTAGAATGCAAACATAAGAAAATGCCGACACACACCAACATTACACAATTATCCTTGGCGATGAATAGCTGTTAGGTTTAAATGCGATGTCTGTAGATGGACTGGTAAAAATCACTCGTATGGCAGCACTTGTGTAGCATTGTTCTGCGTACAAAACAACACGTGGAGAACATTTCATACAGTCACTCTGTGTTGCCCATGCACAACAATGCAGTAGTGTATTTCAGTAATGCTACCAATAAAGATACTGTTCATGTCCATTGTTTCCATTTGCTTCATTTCTTTGGATTGAAATAACCATGCACTTCCGGTCATATATTTATCTGACCTTTTTTTACTTCATTTGGTTTGGGAAACCTGCCCTCGCAGTTTGTTCCCCTATTTTAGATTAACCCTGTATAGAAGAAAGGGACTCTCACAGAATGAAATGTCAGTGATACTGTTTTTAACGATAGTCTTCTTGTGGATTGTGGCACTTGTTATAGCATTTGACTATTTTTTCAATCAACCAATAGAAGGAATGCCCTTGATGCTTGCCACAATGTGATAGTTCATTTGACTTCTTCATCATAGGTGAAATTATGATTTCAAGTCAAGAAGCAGATAGAAGTTATTGGGGACCAAATCTTAGTTTTCTATAGATGACCTTTCAGACTTCCATGTTAGTTCTGGGTTTGCTTTGTCATTATCTAGTTTCTTATTGAGCAAAGTCACTTTTCCAAATGGATCATCCTTTTAATTGCTGTGCATATAATTCAAATTGAGACTGCAAACACTGTACTCCTTTGCTATGTAATAGAAGCTTTTTGTGGCGACTTACACAAAAGTGTAGAAGAGAGAACTCTTCATTTCATTGTGTCTGTCTGTCCATCCATCCATCTATCGCCACCTTTACAGCCCAAACTATGGTCATAACTTATTAGTAACCTTATAACTAGCAGAGGGGGGAAAAATACAAGTTCAGATCTGTCACTTCCTGTTCTAGTCCCATGATAATATTTAAGTAAGGATATTCTCAACACCCTACATGCATTCTGAATGGCTTTATTCAGCTTTTGTTTGTAATGGTAATTGTATAGTAGTTAGTACATTGCATCATGGCCACAATAACGAGATACAAATCCTGGTCATGGCAATACTTGAATAACAATATCATGGCCAATGAGGATCTTCCGTTGGTTTTTTTTTTATTTTATTTTGATTTATTTTATTAATTATATTATCTTCATTATATTTTGTATATTTTTGTTGTTATTTGTAGGAACTTTTGTTAGTGATTTTGTGCACTAAAGTTAAAGAAAGAAAGCTCTTACCTTCATTCTACCTATCCATCTGTCACTACCTCCACAGTTACATTTTGCACTGACATGAGTCACACCTTATAAAAAAACCTTATGACTATTAATATAGGAGTCGAAGTGATCAACAAATAGGAATTCTGGTCTGTGGTTAATTTCTGTCTCGCAAGATGTAGTTAAAGTTTCGTGTACACTGTGAAATTAGTTTTTTGCATTGTTGCATTTGTAACAAACTTAAAAACTTTGTTTTTCTAATTGGCCTTCCCGCTAATATTGTTGATATCAATTGATGAATAGCTTCAAATGTAAATAATAATCTTATTTATTGCCATGAAATCTTAAAGCCACATCCATTTATTCTTAAGAACTCTGAGGCTGAAATAAGTCTCAGCTATAGTGGAACTTGCCTGGATCTCAGAAGGAAAAGTATAATTGCATTGTTTCTAATGTTGTAATCTAATGTTAAGGAACGGAGGCCTTTTGACATTACTACAATTAGTCTAATGAAAAATGGTGGAAAAGGCAGTGTGTAGAAGAAACTGAATATAGAAGAGATAGGAACAGAGAAGTATTAACACAAGTAGAGGGACAAAAGCAGCAGAAAGGAGAAAGAAGAAATTAGAGTCGAGGTGAGATCTGCATATGGAGCTAAAAAAAAAAAAGAAATGTGAGAGAAGAATGGTACTTTGAATTTTGCAATCATATGCATATATATATATATGTTGGTGCTCAACCAAATTTTTCTCATAAAAGCTTCTTCAGCACTAACCTTGGACAATTAAACACCTAATTTCAAGAAAAATACAGGGATTTCATGTCCACAAATGTTATTTTACTGAATATATTGATATTATGTATGTAATATAAATACGTCAGAAGTTACAGACAGAAAATAATGTTCAAACAATATTCTTCAATTGTGAAAATGCAGTAAATTATAAAAATTGTTTGTTATAAATTGTATAGCTAATTTTTTATTCAATTTGGAAAATAAATTGTAATCAATATCAATCATACTATAATGTACAATGCTAAAAGGGTTAAATTTAAATAACATTGTAATTACATTTTTGGCTGGTTTTTTTTCTTTTGAAAAAAAAAAATGAGATAAGAGAGTTAAAATGAGACGCTTATATTAATTTCCTGAAACTGTAGAAGTTTAAAGTCCTCCCATTTTACTGCAAAATTGAAATGTAGAAATGATGTCTTTTATGTTAAGGAGTCAGTGTAATTGAGCTTTTGTATCCGGTATGGAAGGCAAGGGAATTTCCGCAATCCGATAAATTGAAGATACTTAATAGTAACTTTAAATCTGTCTTACTCTGGAAGCAAAGGTTTAAGGAAGAAAAAAAAAATCCGGTGATCGGCTAACTTATGTAAATACATGTTTAATAAGGATCTTCGAGATTTACTGTCCCTCTGTAATTATGAATGAAACTATGGCAACTTAAAAAGAACCTATTGTAATGATGATAGAAAGATGAAAGTGGAAACAGATAGACCATAGTTTGCAAATCCATTGAGAGAGAAGTGATGAGCTGGAAGAGAAAAAAGGATAGACCAAAGGCAAGCTGGAAAAGAACTGTGCAAGAGGAAACCCAGTGAAACATCAGGAGAGGGGAAAGTGTTCACAAAATGCAGAGAAACAATATTACATTTGTAACACAATACAAACATTTGTTAGTTTCCTAATTATTATTTCATGTATCTTTTCATAGCATCATATTTTTATCTCACCTCCCCATTTAAAGTAACAGTTGCAATTATTTACTAATACTTCACAGAAATGTTGAGAAAGTACATAAACTCCAGTAACTTCAAAAATTTGTCAGTCCCATCATGCACTAGTAAAGCCAAATAGTTTTAAATACATGAATATCTCTTTAACAAAGCTTCATTAAAAACAGAATTATTATTCATAATTTCACGAATGATAGTTTTTATTTAGATTCTGTAATAAAAGAATATTTGTAAAAAAAAAAAAAAAAAATGCTGTGCATTTACTACCTGATTGCAAGATATAGGTGAGGTGTGTTTGGGTTTGAATATAAGTTTCTTGATCAGGTAAGATCAGGGGTGAACACCCGTGACTCGCCTGTACATTTGCTGTGGCCTGTCAGTGTCAAACTTACAATTAAATTTGAGCCTTTACATTGCTGCCAACAGGTACATTGAAAAATGTCATCCACTTGCAGTGGCACCTGTCTCAGAGTTTTGGATTTACTTAAATATGAGTTAACAACAGATTTCAGAAAGTTCAAAAATTCGAAAAATCATTTTAGTTATTTTCATTGCTCTTTCATGTTGAGACAATTTTGCAGACAGAATTAATTGATATTCAAAGGAACACTGAGTTAAAATCAAAATTTGGCGACGTTTTATTCTTTGATTTCCACAGGCTCTATTTACCTAAAGAAATGGACCTCCTCAGTGCAGTGAAAGTGACAATTTTTTTTGGCAGCTCTTTTGTATGTGAACAGTCATTTCTGGTATAAAACAATTGAAATCCAAAGGACGATTGCTACTTACTGACAAACATTTGAAGCAAGCATGCGCATTGCAATAGCAGACATTGAGAAGTTAACAGAACTTAAACAGTGCCAAGTTGCTCATTAAACTGTGTCCTGTTATTTGATAATTTGAAGTTTACGTAAATTACATTTATTACTGATTTTTTATTAAAAATGGCACTGTAAAATCATTAATTAGTAAGATATGTATGTAAATTACATTTATTATTATAAATGACATTATCAAATCATTAATTAGTAAGATTTATATGGAGAGGTTGGAGGATGGGACGCTACAGCCCTTCATCAGACTTTTATAAAAATATTGGCCCTCGGACTTCATAAGATTGTGCACCCCTAGATAAAATCTATTCTACAAAGAGCTAACTTTATCGGAGAAGTTTGTGTAGTAGTTTAATCCATGATTGTGAAAGTGATACATTGATATCAGTTGTTCAAAATAAAATCGAATAAAATATTTATTCATGAAACAACAAAAAGAAGGATTTGCCATGATGTAATCTTGCTTGAACTGGCAAAATAAAACGAGCATTTTGTTAATTTCTGAAAGAATGAAAAACAAGTTACAAGGATTCATTGGACAAACATTTTCAGCCATTTTTGAGAAATCCTCAGTGGCCTACTTTTACTTTCTCAACAAATATGAAACACTGCCAATAGCATGTTCAGGGGATTTTTAGAGTTTAAATTTTTTGCACTATAAGCAATGAAGAGTCTTGGCGTTGGAAGTGCATAATAGCCCAACAATGCCAATGAGTTGATTGCTCCAAAATGGGAAGATGTTGACATTAATGGTCAGTTTATAGTATAAGGAGTGTTGTTAATGCTGTCCAATCCTTTATAAATTTTTAAATCTACACAAAACCTGACAAAACACCATCTTAACTTTGCTATGCTATGAGCAGACATATCTACAATAGCATTGAAAACACGGTGTTCAAAACTTCCCCAAACGTTTTAACAGAATTGGCTTATCAGTATCATACAATAGGCTGTGCACTGCTTTTTCTTTGCAAATGCTTTAGTTTTTGCATAGAAATAGGAAAAAGAAGCATTGGTGAACTCAAAGTTAATTATCAGATACCTTCCCAAAGACCAGTTTCATATAATATTTGAAATCGATCAGAAAATTCTAAAAATAGCAATTTAATTTACATTGTGTTAGATCATTAATAAACAGAATTTGCTAATGTATGTTGTAATCAGTTTATAACATTAGGCCTACAAAAAAAAAATATGAATTTATTACAGATTTTATCAATATTTTACATTTACTTTTTTTTTTTTCTTTTTTCATTTAAAAGATATTGGTTGGCATTTTGTGATTATAAAATCATTAATTAAATTTTCATAAATATTTGATTTTGTTGTAACCTTCTCTGGTTACTAATTAACAGAGCAATGTTTTGCTATCTTTCTTTTTTTTTTTCTTTTGTTCATTAAAAAGTTGATTCCATACAAATATTAAGGAAATATTTGCTTCACCTATGTCATTCCAGCATTTGGATTTTACAAATTGATCACTGTATATTATATATTATGTAACAATGATCTTTTCTCCACTTCACAAATAATTGCTCCACATCAGACATTTTGCAGATATATTATAGCAAAACTAACCTGGAACAGCAGAAAAAGTTGTGCAATGACGAGTGGTAGAAATACTTGTAAATGCCTGTGTAGATTGACTCACACTTCTAATGTAGCCGCCGCATGCTTTTCATTGCAATGTTGAAAGTGCTTGCATAGATGGCATCATTCAGTTTGCCTTTCCATTAAGAGTGTTTCACTTGAGTCTGTAACTATGTTAGCAATGCAGCATTTTCAATACTTGTGTAGACTGACCCAAACATTTTTTTATTAAAGAATTAATTTTGAATAATTTAAAAGGTTATATGAAACATGAAGTATAGATTGGCTATTAAAACCATACAAAAATGATTTTGTCATATAATAACCCACTTTATACTATTATCGTATTAGTTACAGGTGTTGGCTCATCAATACAAAGACTGTTTTGTAAGCGAAACAAGAATATGGACAGTTGGACCACGTTTATAAGAATGTTTTCAACAGCGCATTGTGATGCTCACATGAATTGAACCGGAAATCCTGTTGTTAGTTTGTTGCTGAGCGAGTGCAGTCAATTTTAACATATGTACATTAGTGTTATGTGTTTGAATGGCTCCACGAATACAGATTTGGTGGGAAGGGTACACATTGTAGCCCTTTCCGATGCGAAATAGTTGAATTGCTTATGCATTACTCCGCATCAACACTTCCTCTGAAATCAAACAACAGGAAGTTAGTAAGCTAATACTTAAAAATCAATGAAAACAATGTTGAATATCTTCAGATCGGTTGAGTGTAGGCCCTCAACCCACATATATTTTTGAAATATTCCATATATGTACTTTCATCTCACAAAAAGGCGTTGATTTTCACTATAATGTCTTCTTGTTTAAGTGTGTCCTAATAATTAAATTTAGATCCCCTTACTTTATTGCTCTTTCAATTTAGTCTTAGGTGCTTCTTTTTAATTCTTTGCCCATTATACTGTAATAGAGTAATGAAAAATATTAAAAATCGTAATGCACAAAATTAGGATTTGCACCTTGAATTATCATCGAAGGAAACCTGGAACAGCTGTTTCTACCTTATTAGACATCATCAGCCAGATTTACCCTTGATGATAAGCTCTGTGTTTACAAAAAGGTTAAGGTTGTCAGCCTTTTTGTACACTCCCAAAAGTGGTTTCCCCAACCAAAACTAAAACAATAAAATAAACTATAAAATATGCAGCTTTAAATCCCTTGTCCTGACAGACTCAAAGGGGATTTAATGTGGGAAGGAAATCAGTGTTCCTTGAATCCTAACTTTGTACATTTGGATTTATGTTCTCCACATGCATGCTGAACTTTATTTTTATTTTTAAGATTATTTTTTTTTTATCTTTTCTATTCCAGTGGTCCAGTAATTCAATGTATATCATGTGTTTAATACCAAAGAAGAATTTAGTACAGGTTTAGTATATCTGCTTAAATTAGTTTTAAATGGTATTTAACACATTTCTTATTAATGGCTTTACTTAGTACATAATACTTTTGTTTAGGTTTGGTCAGTAGAAAATCCAAAATGGTTTTGCAAAATAGATGAAGGTTCAGCTGGACTTCTTTCTGCTAAATGGAGCCCAGATGCCTGCCATATTCTTAGCACATCTGAATTTTCTGTAAGTATTCATTGAAATTAAAATGTTATATTCTTTGTAAATTGTGTTTTAATGCTATCTTAATTTTTGGTAAAGGAAAGATTTTTATATTCTAATATCTGGTGAATGATGTGGAATCATATATTCCCTACTGGCTGCTTTACACGCTCTCAAAAAATTGCCTCAAATACGCTCGAAAATATGCTGTTTGCCAATTGCAGCTTTACATGTGGGAGCGGCAAATCGCGTTTTGCTCTCATTTAGATTAACAATACTTGTCGGCGAAGCGACAAAAAAGTTGATTTTGTAGCTTTGTTTTGTTATTAATTCTCATCTCATTTCACAGTGGAAATAAAGAAAAAAAGGATCCCGGAGGAATAGAATGTGGTGAATGAAGCCATGGATCGAAACCACAAGCAAAGAATATCCAGATTTCAGCGTGAAGTTAACACTGTTGTAATTTTAAAATAAATTTTTCTCGCTTCCAAGAGCGCTGCTGTCGACTTGCTTCTAATATTTGCCTGAATTTAGAACTTGTTTTATTTGGAACAATAGGCATGATTTTCGTTCAAGTGGTAGATTTTCGAGCCACATGCCTGTTTCAGGCAAGTTTTCAGGAGTGTGTAAAGCAGCCACAAATCTCTATATTATTTCTTCATATAAGTAAAACATATATCATCTTCTACTATCTTCTTTTATTACCAATAATATTCCCAGTAAAACGGAATGAAATATTGTTGGTAATAAAAAAAGAGAGAAAAATATGGGTTGCATGCAATAGATAATTGAGATGGTATGGATGGAGTGTATATTATCTTGCGCCTCATGGTTTTTGTTTTAAATCTTACAAGTATTTTCATAGCTGTTAAAAATTTACAATCACTAAGTTTCAGGATTATCTGTATGGGGCTAGGAAAAATTATTTTATACTTTTTAGTCTGTTTTCAAAAACGTGATATATTAAAAAAAAAATTTTTTTTAAATAATTATTTTCTGCTTTTTAGTCTTTGTGTGTATGAAATTTTTCAATCGATTTTAAACATTTTCATGAGATTATAAGAGAGACATAAATTTCAGGTTTATTTCAGTTTCTTTTCTCTTGTCGCTTTCGTTTTTGCTTCTCCTTCTGTAGGTGTCGCTTGCTTTGGGTGGTTGTCTCTTTGACCATCAAAGAAATTGTCATTAATGCACTATTCACTATTAATATTATTATTATTATTAAATAAAAACATGGTAACACAGTAAACGATTTTGCAAGCGAGTTAATATTGCATTGTCATCCAGTTCTGAGCTATGTTTAAAGTTTCAAGTCGCCAGCTCATCGGGAAGTTAATTTAAAATCAATTACAAAATTTGTACCGAACAGACAGACAAGAAAGCAAGTTAATAAAAACGTGTTAAATTAAAAAAACTTTGAAGTAGAGAAAAGGAACAATACTTCTTCAGAAGATTGATGGTGACAGAGAAATTTGATTGGAGCTGATGTTTCTACTATATTCTAAAAGCACAGCTTGAGTTGATTCTGCCACCTCTGATCAGTTTGAAATTATTTTTAATAGAAAACAAATGCATATCCTATTTTATATCAGCATGGCATTCCTAATTATAAAAGCTTTTAAAAGTTTGGTTCCAAGCTTTGTATATCCTTTAATATTATTATAAAGAAAAATTATTAGAATAAAATGCTTTTGAAGTAGAGAAAAGGAGTGATACTACTTCAGAAGATTAGAGGTGAAATTTGATTAGGACAGATGTTCAATACTCTAAAAACCTCAGTTTGAAATTGCTTCTAATGATTGAAGCCATGAAAGAAGGAAGCTCACTTCAACTAGAATTAAATGGAGCCTCCCACGTAACATAATCACTTAAACGATTGGGATTCATGCACGAGCAAAGAAAGCACATAATTAAATATCACAAAGTCATCAAGCCATCTACAGAGAGAGCTGTATTGTAAAGAAAATTCATCAGAACATTACAAAGTGCTTTCTGAGAAAAAAAAAAGGTTAAAAATCACCACCAGGGTGTAATGGTGAGCTATCAAAAGCATCAGTAATGGGCAGTTTTAAAATGAATAAATATAAACTCAAATGTGACATTGAAATAATTACTTTTATTGTGTTGTAAATGCTACATATAGTGGATTCCGAACTATGGTATAACAAATACCGGTAGTGGAGACAACAATAACTCAATGTGACCTCCTCATGATGTTGTAGGAGCTGCAAACTAGGAACACAGCTCTTTCCTAATTTTAAGGTATCCCATGGCCAAAACATCACGGGGCTAATATCAGGCGAATGAGGTTGCCGTGGAAAAGCAACCACTTATCAGAGAACCATTCTTGCAATAACTTTTATACAGTTTGCCCTATTTGAGTAGGTACTTCATTTTGTGTGAAAACAATTGAATCGAGACGCATTCGCTGTTGCATATTCAGCATGTTCCAATCCAATCACAGGATAATTCTCTCTGGGAAAAAATGGACTAATAATAAAAGTTGTTGTAGATCTGCTCCATACAGTGATTTTTGGTGATTCTGAAGGGATTTGTTGAATTGGGGATTTCTGCTCTTCAAATGCAGCAGATGAGTGTTTGTAGCTGAATTGAGATGTAAATGAGCTTTAGCTCCTTAGAATATCATTAACAGCTAAGTATCATTGACTTCCATCAGAATAAGAAATGTCAGGGGAACTCTGCATCAAAGCAACTGATAAGTGTGGGTTAAAATGGATAAAAGTGCAACAAGTTATGAAAAAAAAAAATTCTAATGATGCCATACGGCATTTTGAAGTGCACCAATTGTGCAATGCTGAAACCTGCATTATTATTGATTATAGTTCAATCACAGCAGTAGCAATCTCTTCAGTCTGCTGAGAGATCGGTTTACACCCTCTGTTTGCTCATACTCTTAAAGAAAAGAAATCTGGTTTCCTTTCTTCTAACAGCATAAGCAAACACTCTCACCAACAAAATATTGGCAAATGAATGAGTAATCGCTGTTGCACATACTGGTGCTGATTGAATATTTCTGCATGGAATTTACTTTTACCACCATTTGCAAGTAGTTTCCTGCTTGCATGTAGGTCAGCTTTCATTAAATTATAATATTTACACCCGTTTAAGTTAATCCAAGTCTTTTTACTCTTTAAGAGTGCAGAGCAATCCGCATATACTATTATAATTAGTTTACTATTATAATCAGAGCAAGCTCATATAATTAGTTTGATTTTTTTGTATCGGTGCCTTCTGAACAAATAAATGATTGAAAACAGAATGCTTAGAAACAACTTGTACATTAATTGTTAATAACTTCAGAGAGGAAGTGAAGCATTTCCATCCAAAGGTCACTGCTGTCATGGTTGCAAGATCTGTAGCTGATGGAAGCAAAGTGTCCTCAGAAAAACTATCAACAATTGCCTATGATGTCATTCAAGATCTCAGCTCACAAAAGCTGATGAATATCTGTAGAGATTGGCAGATCTTAAACTGAACATTCATCATTCTTATCATCCATCTTCAAGGAAAGTGTTATTTAATTTATAATAGCTTAAGAGAAGACTTCATTTATACTAATCTTGCAGTTCTGTACCAAATTTTTAATATGCATCTATTAATATACAAAGCAATTTTCATATGTACCAAATACCAATTGACAATAAAACGGCAAAAGCTCTCAAGTTTTATTTAGAACCTTCATTCATCATAGTGGAGGTAGTAATTTCCCTAAATCTATTGAGGTTAAAAGATTATTCAGTTTCTCAACTTATTGGTAGGGATCTGTGAAAGTGGTTTTATTTGAAAGGAAAATTCGTTTTAAAATTTCAAGATTTCACTGTTATTGCCAATTTGGCAGTGTTATTTTAAAATTATATACAGTTGACTCGCGATAATCCGACATTTGACAGTCCGACATGCTCGGTAGTCCGACGCAGGTTCGAAAACCGACTCGATTGAGGCAGTCACGGAGGTAAAATGCACAATCACTTGCGATGAAGGTATGTCGGCTGCAGACACTTTGATACGTTGGTGTGAGGAGAAGGAATTCGACTACGAGAACATTTTAATGTTAAAAGATATTCAAGAAAAATCCATGAAAGACTCTTTACGTAAGAAGAAACAAAAAACGATTACAGATTTTTTTAAGCCATAAATACATATGTATGTATTTTTATTTTTTATTTTAAGACATAAAATTATATTTTACATTATATACTGTAATTTTATTTTTTTAAGACATAAATACAGTAATAAATTAGTATTACATACATACGTATTCATTTGTGTAAAACTATGCCTAATGAGCTTTATTTTATATCCTCAATGGCCATAAAATATGTACTCAATATGTATTGTAACAATATACATACTGTAGTAATTACAGTAATATATATACATAACTTAAATTTTCTTGGCTTAGAAGTCAAAATTCAGTTTTAAAAAATCAACCTTTGGTAATCCGACATTTTTGATAATCCGACCCCCTCTCGGTCCCGTAACTGTGGGATTATCGCGAATCAACTGTATACGCAAGTTTCATAATCCTGACTTAAGATATTAAACAGAATAACAGACAATAAATTTTACCTTTTAGGAAAAAGCAACTATGGTTAGTATCTCTGCGTTCTCTGGCATCAATCTTTGCCTTTGATCGCTCACCACGATACCGTCCACATTTGATGTTGGATACCAGATGGCTTCAATAGTAGCTTTAACGAATTCTGTATACTTTTCCCTCAAGGAGCAAATAATCTTCTAAATGTCCACATGATTACACTCTGGTTGTCTCATTTCTTCTTTATTACACCTCACAGAACAACATAGCCTTTCTAGAATATAGTAGAATCATATGCCAATTTTTTCAACTCCACCATGGCACTATCAATACTTGGGATTGCATTGCTTAGTGTCCTAAGATAAAAAATTTTGCCAACTGCTGCAAACATCGATTTTGATGGGTCTTCCTGGATTGAGTTGCTCAGCTTGGTAAGACTTCTATGCAGTTGTCTTCAACTGGTTCACTGCTTCAGCCTTCTTGACTGCTATCATTCCTTGAAACAAAGCAGTGAACTCTGCCGAGAACACCTCTTTAGTTAACAAATCAAGTAGGGTTGGATAAGTTACTTTTAAAAAGTAACTGAGTTACAATTACTTTTTAACAATTAATATTGTATTAAAACAATATTCTATTAAAAGCTTATTATTAATAATAATAAAAACTCTGTTGTAATTATCATATCACATTATAAAAATTGATTGATTGTATTACAAAATTAATGTATAGATTTAGTTTATTTTTCAGGAATTTTATTTAGAATTTTTCTTTTTAATTTAAATGTACTGTAGAGCAGTCTTCTCGATCTTTTTTTGCTCCATGGTGCACTAAAAAGTTAGAAGTAGTGCAAGTTAGTTTTTCAAATTAGTAATAGTTTCAAGTTAGTTGTTCAATTTTTTTTTTTTTTTTTTTTATTATATTGGGAATCTGAAATTTTGTTTATTTAATAGCACTCGTATTTAATCAAATAATCCTTGCTGATTATTTTGCATTCCTATATTTTCAATGATACTCTCTTCATTAATTTCTTAGCAGTAAATTTTGTTTTACCATTTTTCTTTTTTTTTTTATTTAAGCTGTCATTTTTTTTGTTCATTGAGATATTTATTTAAGTTACAAAAATAAAATTACAAATAAAAGAAACTAAATAAGATATTGTTATAAAACATGAATTATTTTTGATGAATTAGACTATTGTTTCCTGAGCATAAATAAGCTCTTTATTTTTTCTCCATTAATTAAATCTTAATTCAACACGTTTGAGGAAGTTTTTTATTTTGTTTCTCCTTAAATCACAACGTATTTTAAAGTGAAATTACTTTGTTATTTTTCTTCTATTTATCACAATTGAAATATATTGATCCTTTTGAAGGCAATTTGAAAAAAGTAAAGAGCATGTTTTTCTCTAAATTTTGATGACACATTTTATAGTTCTTTATTACAATCAAGGAATGGAAAGAAATCTTTGTTAGCTCACAGATATTCGGATACATATTTCTTTATTTATCAAAAATTATTAAAAATAAACAAGCATCTTCCTTATTAGTAAGCAATATTTATATTAAATTAGATTTATTCAATGTGAAACACCGGCTTAGTCACATTAAGATTCAGGGTTACCAAAATTCTCGATGGAAAGATTGCCTCTTAGGCGTAAATGTAAATGCCAACTTTATTTTTGAGATTGATGAAGTTTGGATCCGAAGGCCACAACTTAGGATCCTTGCAAAGGAAAGAAGCAGCTTTTTCTTTTCCGTTTGCGTGGAGGATGTCGAAGAGTTCTGTTCTGTGAAGTATGTCTCCAGAGGACTCGCATGCTTAAACGATTTACTTTCTACTCTCTTAAGGGCCTTAGCCTTCGGTAGGTGCTGTAGGTTTTTAACCATCTCAATTTTTGTGGCGTCACTGACACAGGAATCAAAGAGAGCCAGTCCAACCAAATGTTCAGAAAAGAACCACAGGTGGCGTTGAAATGTTACAAAAGTAGCCTTTATATTGCAATTGGGATAGGCTTCGATTTGCTTTAACAGAATGACATCATTCATAACAGCTTTCTCAGCCTTGGTTGCCTCATTCCAATGTCGACCATAGATAAGGGCTACAAACACGCTTACTTCAGTGTTTTCCGTCTGCAGATGTAAGTGTAAACTGATCTTTGAATAAATAGATTTTCAGAGAATAAATAGCCTTTGTCATCCAATGTGCATTGTGCAAACCACCTGGGGCTTGGAACTTTACTTATGATCCTGGGCTTGTACCTCCAAGAAAGACATTACATAACTGCAACAGCTCTAAGTAGTCATCTCGAGGCTGCTTTGACTGATGTGAATCCTCTAAAATGGCAGTATAGTAGCTCACCATTTCTTCCCTAAGCTTTTTGTTTGGTCATTGAAGTTAAACAGATCATTTCTGCCTTGAGAATATATTTCATTGTCAATATGAGGCCATTGTTTCTTAAAACGCTTAAATATAAGAACATCTGGACCCCCCATTTACTCCAAAAGCTGTGTTGTAAACAGATGAGAGCACAATTTCAAGTACATGGAATCCACACAAGACTAGTCTTTAAACACTCTTCAAGAATAGTTACATGCTCCAATCTTCAAGCCTGTATTGGCAGCTGATATGTCAAATATTAGAGTATGCACATTTTTCCTCAGGTTCCAATTATCGAGAGCGTTTAGGCAAGCAGTAGCTTGTTTTGGCCAGTCCCACGGAGCTCCTAATAATTTCTCGTTCCCATCTCCAGTGACAAGTATTACCACTCTGTCAACCTTTTCAATACTTCCCGCAATATCTGTAAGTAATTCGCTATCCCAGTGTAGAAATAAGGGATCTTCAGAACAGAAACTTGTCATTTTCTGCTAGACTTTTCTAACTAAGACTTCTTAATAGTCTTCTAAGAGTAACAGTTCATTGATTTGTTTCAAAATCACCTGTAAACGGTGAACTTTCACAAACGAAACATAAAAGTTTACAACTTTCAATTCATAGGGACCCCTAAACATTCTCCAATTGATCCAAATTTTGGTTTGGTAATTTACTTTGCATAGTGGAACAAGGGCAGCAATGTGGAGATAAATATTTTTAACTTTTATTTTTCTCATATCATTTTGGACCACCCTAATATATATATATATATATATATATAGTAAATATACACCTATTTTAAATTAAGAGATTTCTTCCAAATTGATGAAACTTACTTTTTTTTTCCATAATACTTGTTGTGGCTTAGTGGATGGGATTGGAGTGGGACATGGAGTGCGAGGCTAAATGTCCGAGTGAGTTGGACTTTGAACTTTGGGGGAAAACAGAGAGAAGAGACCCCATCTTTCCGTGTGTGCATGGAGACGACTTGCGAGGAAGCAGTGTGTTTTTGAGTTCGATACTCAGAAACTATCCGATTCTTTATCTGTGGAGCTCGAAGCTCAGATCAGCTACAACGCAGTGAAACCTGCTACAATCTGGACCCCAAAGAGCCATCTATCTACACATTAAGTAAGTGTCCTTTCGGTCCTATTCTATTGAGCCACAACTAAGGGGAAATTTTGTTATTGCATTAATTAATTTCTTTTAATCGATTCGTGGGCGTTGCACGTCAGAGACATCAATCTGCTCCATTCATTTAGTGTGGTCCGTCGATGGTGGATTCCTTGAATCCTTGACTTATCTATGCAGTTCTAATCTAACTTACTATTTCGTTATTAGTCAACTGTGTCGAAGGTAGCCTATTGCGGCAGACATTTGAAATTCTTGACCCTAACGTCAGTGACATTAGAATTCGTTTTCAACCATGTGTTAGGCTTAATTTATTTCTCGCTTATTTACAGTCTAATTAGCTATTGAATATTTTTTTTTTTTGTGCGACAACTGTTGTTGTTTTGATCTCTATTTCCTTTCAACTATCAAAATTATGGCGGAGTTAGATGCTCAGCTTAAGGTGCTTGTTTCACTTCGTGAGCACGGTTTTAGATCCTTACAGATTTTGTATGATTTGTCTAAGGAGGTACAGGATGACAGGTCGAGAGTGGGACATTTTCGTGCTAGATACAAACATCTTGAGAAAATTAGAACGGAATACTATGAAGTTCACGAAAGGTTGACTGAAGTATCTTCCAAAATAAATCCTAAAGAACAGGTATCGAATCAAAAGCTGTCGTCATTCGATGAATTGTATTACGAAATTATTAGTG
Organism: Thereuonema tuberculata; assembly: GCA_023159025.1. Classification (NCBI taxonomy): domain Eukaryota; kingdom Metazoa; phylum Arthropoda; class Chilopoda; order Scutigeromorpha; family Scutigeridae; genus Thereuonema; species Thereuonema tuberculata. Next base: position 29,649,518 of record JAFIDM010000005.1, read on the forward strand.
TAGCTGAAGAGCTTGATAGCGGCGCTGATATGTCCCAACCAATGGGTACAGAGGATAAAGATGTAAGGCTCAGGCTTCCCAAGCTGGACCTGCCTAAATTCGATGGTAACATTCAAAACTGGCAAACGTTTTATGATACCTACATGTCTCTGGTGCATCAAAATAGCAGGATATCACCTATTGAAAAATTTCATTATTTGATTTCATGCGTTTCAGGACCTGCTTTAGCAATCGTTAAGGGGATTCCGTTCACAGCTAGTAACTATCCTATAGTGTTTAAAGCTTTAACGGATCGCTATCAGAATACCCGAATTCTCGCAACTTCTTATTTGGATAGAATCGTTAAACTTCAGCCTATGACAGGGTCTTCACTTGAAGGGTTAGGAAAATTGGTCAACACCGTTAGTGAATGTGTAAATGCACTAAAGGCACTTGATATTGGTGACCTGGGAGATTTTGCTTTGTTTTATCTCACTACACGAGTGCTAGGTAGTGATACACGTAAGCGCTTTGAAGCACAACATGACCAGCTCAGTATCCCGTCCTTCGGGGATTTGATAAGATTTTTACAGGATTACGTGAAAGTACTAGAAATAGCGGAGCCCAGAGTCCTTAAGACTGCGAAATTAGGATCCACTGTCGCGAAAAGCGCATTCGGGCTTGCAAATAAGAAATCAAACACATCGAATGTGAAGAGATCGTTTGTAGTGGCTAAAGGAACTGAGAAAGCATGCATATGCCCTTGCTGTAACATGTCACACAGTATTTATAAGTGCCCCAAGCTTCATGGCTTAGATGTCGCACGCAGAGTCGACTTGGTAAAATCTCTTAGGCTTTGTACTAATTGTTTACGATTGGGTCATGTGGGCGCCGACTGTTCATCCAAGATAAATTGTTACAAATGTGGAGAACGTCACAACACACTCCTCCATTCAAATCCCATGCAGAGTGAGAGTGGAAGTGTTGTTGAGAACGTCACAACACACTCCTCCATTCAAATCCCATGCAGAGTAAGAGTGGAAGTGTTGTTGAGAACGCTTCTAAAAATCATGCTAATACAAGTGTTCAGGTGTGCGGAGTGGCAGCGGAGAGCAAGCGGGCTCTGGTATTGCTTGGTACAGCCGTGGTGCGAGTGATCGACTCGCGAGGTAAACCTCAACGTGTACGAGCTCTTATAGATAGTTGCGCTCAGGATTCGTTCATTACTACATCATGTATCCAGCGTCTAGGTCTGTCGATACAAAGATGTAATGTAGCCGTAGCTGGTCTTGGTCAAAATAATCTTAAGACAATAAGGGGCATTACTTCATGCTCTGTGATGCCATGCTTTTCCGAGAGCCCACGCTATGACTTGCAACTTATAGTAATGAATAAAATTACGGGATCATTGCCTACTATGCAACTGCCGCTGTCTGTGCGTCAGTACTTCAAGCATTTGATACTGGCTGATAATCAGTTCGATATACCCTCTAACATAGATCTGCTAATCGGAGCTGAAGTGTTCCACGAGATTTACGATGGTCAACGCCTTTCACCCGGTCCAGGTCTTCCGACTGCCCTGCACAGTGTATTTGGTTGGGTTATCACTGGCAAATTGGAACCTCACTGTTCAACACAGGAAGTTTCGGCTCTTGTTGCCTCTACACGTACTCTTGAGGATGCAGTCAAGAGATTTTGGGAGATTGAAGAGCCAGCGAAGGTTGAAATTGCAAGCGACAAAGATGAATTATCCGAACAGTTATATCAAACATATACTTACCATGAACCCAATGGTAGATACGTAGTACCGCTCTTACTGAAAGAAGAAGTGCCATGCTTAGGTGATTCGTACGGTACGAGTTTAACTCGTTTCCTCAATCTTGAAAAACGTCTCAACCGAGATAGCCAACTCAAGGCTGACTACGTAAAGTTTAGGCGAGAATATGAAACTTTGGGTCACATGGAACCTGTCTTGGAAAAGAATCAAAATAATCGGTATGTTATACCTCATCACTGCGTGATCCGACCGGACAGTTCCACAACAAAATTGCGGGTAGTGTTTGACGCTAGCTGTAAAACAAACATGGATGTTTCTTTAAATGATCTAGTGTATACAGGTCCAAATCTTCAGTCAGACATTGTTGAGTTAGTAACAAAGTTTCGTTTGCATAAGATTGTGTTCACCGCTGACATATGTAAGATGTACAGGCAAATAATGATCCGCCCTGAAGATAGGGCATTTCAACATGTGCTTTGGCATGAATCGGCAGAAGTGCCCCTTGTTGAATATGAACTCAATACTGTGACGTATGGTGTATGTAGTTCACCGTATCTGGCTATGCGGACTCTGCGTCGTCTAGCTGCAGATGAGGGAGTAAATCACCAGCGAGCTGCCGATGTACTATTTACTGATATATACATGGATGATGTCTTGACTGGAGCTGAGTCCCTGCAGTCTGCAATAGATTTAAAATCCGAACTGGTGGAATTATTGGCTTTGGGTCAGTTTGAACTTCGCAAGTGGAGTAGCAATGATCCTCGATTTCTAGAGCAGTTGCCTTCAGAAATTTGCCAAATGCCTAGATCTATTTCGGAAGGGAAGGATAATGGTATGCTGAAAATTTTAGGTGTACAGTGGGAACCTAACGGAGATTTCTTCACCTATAAGGTGTCACATGCCGATGTGGGACTTACGAAGCGTTCAATCTTGTCAAAGATTGCGCGTTTTTTTGATCCACTGGGTTGGATTACACCTGTAGTTCTGTCTGCTAAACTTATTTTGCAAGATCTATGGCAGTTAGGATTGACGTGGAATGAAGAGATTCCTACCAATGTTGCTAAGAGTTGGACAGAATTGGCTAATGAACTCAGTTTATTGGAACAGATCCGCTTGCCTAGATTGATCTTACCTTTGGGTGCGGTGAAGACGCAACTAATTGGTTTCTGTGATGGTTCTTCAAAGAGTTATGGTTGTTGTGTCTATCTTAGGGTAGAGACACCCACTGACCTATTTACTCACTTGGTCATAGGTAAATCGAGAGTAGCTCCACTAAAACCTTTAACAGTCAATCGTCTTGAATTGTGCGGGGCAGTCTTGTTGTCTCGCGTTCTTAATTATATGTGCATCGTGCTTAAGCCTTACTTAAATGAGAACGTTCTTGCATTCACTGACAGTTCTACGGTTCTCGCGTGGATAAGAACGCTGCCACACAAACTTAAAATATTTGTGGCTAATCGAGTTGTGGAAATTACGGACAATGTAAAGCAGGATTGCTGGAAACACATTTCTACTAGTGATAACCCTGCAGATTGCAGCAGTCGAGGTTTAAAGTGTTCAGATAACCCTGCAGATTGCAGCAGTCGAGGTTTAAAGTGTTCAGATAACCCTGCAGATTGCAGCAGTCGAGGTTTAAAGTGTTCAGAACTCGTCTCTCATCCGTTATGGTGGGCAGGGCCCGCCTGGCTAAGACGCCCTGCAGATGAATGGCCATCGCAACTGCCGTCGTCATCGTCGTTCACTTTTGACGATCTTTCTGAACACAAATCAAACACGCTCGTGTGCTCGGAATCATCAACAGAAGACTTTCTTCTATCACTGATGCCTAGATTCTCATCATTATCTCGTCTCCAACGAGTTCTGGCCTGGTGTTTGTGTTTTGTTGACAATTTGAGGCATTCTGTTAATCTTAGAACAAAAACTGTGTTGTCTACTATGGAGCTCGACCAGTCAATGCTTCTCATTGTAAAACTGGTACAAACAACTGTTTTTAAGGATCAGCTACATCGGATTCAAAATAACCGACCATGCAATCGGGTTATTCAAAAACTCTCGCCTTTCATAGATGCAGGGGGTCTGTTGCGAGTGGGGGGACGCATTCGAAATGCCAAACTTTCATTTTCTGTGCTTCACCCATTGCTCTTACCAAAACAATCCCACTTATCAGTATTAATCGTTGATCATTACCACAAACTGTACCTTCACTGCGGCCCATGGATCCTCCAGTCCCTAATACAGAGACAATTTTGGATTCTAGGGATTCGGAACCTAATCCGTTCCCGATTGGCCAGATGCATAACCTGCTTTAAAACAAAACCTTCACCGTTGGAGCCTATGATGGAGGATTTGCCTGTTTCAAGATTGGAGCAGGGTAGATGTTTCCGAAATGTTGGTGTTGATTTCGGTGGTCCTTTCGTTGTCAAAGAGTCTCGTAGAAGAGGTGCTAGAACTTACAAGGCCTACTTGTGTCTCTTTGTTTGCCTATCCGTTAAGGCTGTTCACCTCCAGACAGTAACAGATTTGACAACTAACGCATTTCTTGCTGCACTCGATAGATTTGTTGCTCGCCGTGGTTTATGTAAACAGATAGTCTCCGACCGTGGAACTAACTTCGTAGGAGCAGCAAGACATTTGAATGATGTATTCAAAATGTTAAACGACAACCAGGCAGATGTAATGTCTGGATTGACTCAGAGGGGTATAACTTGGTCTTTTCAACCTCCTGGTTCTCCTCACTTCGGAGGAATATACGAAAGTGGTATTAAATCTGTTAAGTATCACTTGAAGAGAGTAATAGGGTTACAAGTATTAACGTTCGAAGAGTTATCAACTGTCTTCACAAAAATTGAGGCAATGCTCAACTCTTGACCTCTTTGTGTACTTTCCTCTGACCCTAATGAGAGAGATGTATTGACCCCAGGTCATTTTCTTACGGGTGGTCCTTTAATCGCGATCCCTGAACCTTTGCTTGAGGATTGTTCCCATTTGCATTCAAGATGGCAAGTGTTACAAAAAATTACGCAATGCTTTTGGCGTATTTGGCACCGCGATTACCTACACACATTACAGCAAAGAAATAAGTGGTTTATTTCCCAATCTAATATCCAAGAAAACGACTTGGTATTAGTAGTCGACCCTAATCTTCCTCCATTGAAGTGGAAATTAGGGCGTGTGGAACAAGTACATTTAGGCCAGGATAAGGTAGCAAGAGTGGTCACCCTACGCACCGCTCATGGTCTTATTCGAAGACCAGTAGTAAAGATTTGTCCTCTTCCTATTGCCTAAAATTTCCTTTTAATTTTCTTTCCTTATTTTGTTTCCGGTTCTTTGGTTCTGTTTTAATCCACCTTCTCATGTTGAGTAGGTTTTACTTACAGCTGTTTATATATCTGTATATATGTTTATTTACTTGTGAAATCCCAGGTTGATTTCAAGTGGATGTTGTGGCTTAGTGGATGGGATTGGAGTGGGACATGGAGTGCGAGGCTAAATGTCCGAGTTGGACTTTGAACTTTGGGGGAAAACAGAGAGAAGAGACCCCATCTTTTCGTGTGTGCGTGGAGACGACTTGCGAGGAAGCAGTGTGTTTTTGAGTTCGATACTCAGAAACTATCCGATTCTTTATCTGTGGAGCTCGAAGCTCAGATCAGCTACAACGCAGTGAAACCTGCTACAATCTAAACCCCAAAGAGCCATCTATCTACACATTAAGTAAGTGTCCTTTCGATCCTATTCTATTGAGCCACAACTAAGGGGAAATTTTGTTATTGCATTAATTAATTTCTTTTAATCGATTCGCGGGCGTTGCACGTCAGAGACGTCAGTCCGCTCCAATACTTTTCATTAAGTGTAAAAATACTTAGTTTCCTTCCCACTATTTTCCACTTTGTTATTAAAGCTTTTTGTATTTCTATTGATTCCATTTCTCTACAGTTGTCTATGGATATATAAAATCATTTTGCTTTCCTAAGATTTTCTCAGCTTCATTAACATTTTACCATTCTTTGTCACTTGTCTGAAGGCGACAGTTTTTATTACATAATGAATCAAAGTTGTAAAATTGAAATGATACTAGAGAGAAGATCATGAAGAAATGTAAATGTATTGCATTGCAGATAACAAAACAGGTAATTTATCACATAATGGTTGAAGAAATATTTTTGGATTTTTACAAGCCTTATTGATAAAGCATCAGTATATGAAGTCTGATGTGTTTAAGATTGTGATTGTTTCTGTTGATTTTTCATGAAGGATGTTTTTAGTTTGTGTTTCTGTTCGTTACTGCTTTTGTAAATCAACAATTAACCAAAAGGATTTTATCCATATTATTATTGCCCATTAAATTGGAAGAATTCCAATACTGTAACATTTCGAGCAGAAAATTCCTTAACATGGGCTTCTTTCTCCCCAATTCTTCAAGTTCAGAAACCAAAGTTATAACCTTTCATCGTGTTTATATTCTGTTTTTTTATATGTTTTTGTTGATAACAAGTCAAAAAAAAAAAAAAAATGAGAGGAAAAAGAACAAAACAAGAAAAGAACATCAAAGAATTCTTGTGGTTATTGATAGTCTTACTCAAATTCTGAAAGAAACATTTTTGATTGAATTTTCCAAATATTGAAACATTATTGTGTAAAAATAAATAAATCTAATTTTAATTTTATGATTTAATGTAGTATAAATATGATTTTGACATATTAATTACATTTTTAGTATTTTATTGTCTTACTTTAATAAATGTAATTCTCTTTTATTCCAGCTACGAATCTCCGTTTGGTCATTAATCAATAAATCTGTCTCCTACATTCAGCATCCAAAAGCATTTGAATCCAATGCCTTATTTAGTAGAGATGGCCAATACCTTGCAGTTGTAGAAAGACATGACTGCAAAGACACTATCAGTATTTTTACTTGTAGTACATGGCAGCTCATTAAGGTATGTAAAGCAAAGTAATTTTTGTTAATACCAAAAAAGTATTTTATGAAGTTATTGTCACATTACTTAAAAAATTTTGGTCATTATTTGAAATGACACCTCTGTCTTATTCTCTCTCTCTCTCTCTTGCTTTTTTTTTATTTCTTACATTCATCACTTAAGCTCTAAAATTTATTGTTATTGTTGTTAATTGTTGATTTTTTTTTTCAGCATTAAATCTAGGCAAGGGTAACCAGTGTACAGTATTGGAACTAAACAGTTTTAGTAAAATGAAAAGCTTTATCTGTGATTTTTTTCATATGTAGATAAAAGAGCTGAATGGTAGATTCATTATTGTGTAAAAATGCTAAAGTGGTTTGAAAATGCTTAAATAAAAAATGCACGCGTACAAATTAAAGGGACATTTCAAAACTTAAAATTTAATGAATATACAGGGTGGGCAAAATAAGAGGCCCGGAAAAAAAAAAGGACAGAGTCCACTATCGCAAGGGAGATTGGGTTGGTTGAACCTATTCTTCTCACAAGGGAGACAGCATCGGTCGGATCCAACATAAAAAGATAGAGAGGAAATTGGACAGTTCCACAGGTAACAATGTATCAATTATTGACAATAGGACTGACCCTTGTTAATGAACTGCCTTGTTAATGAACAGAAAATGCTGGAAACCATAATTGCGATGCACCAATCGGTTGCTGAGGCAGTGCAATCAACTGGCTATCTCGATCGCCCGATCTCTCTCCCTGTGATTTTTACCTGTGGGGCAAATTGAAGGGTCAGGTGTACTCCAATTATCCTCACACACTGGAAGCGCTACAACAGAACATTGAAAACGCTATTGCTGCTATCCCTCAGGCAAAGCTGCTAAGCGTGTCTCACAGTTTGATAAATCCAGCACAGTGCTGCATTGACGACAACGGTGGCCATTTTCAACATCTTCTGTGATGTGAATGTGACAGCAACCGATTTGTGCATCGCAATTATGGTTTCCAGCATTTTATGTTTATTAACAAGGCAGTTCATTAACAAGGGTCAGTCCTATTGTCAATAATTGATACATTGTTACCTGTGGAACTGTCCAATTTCCCCCCTATCTTTTTCTGTTGGATCCGACCGACGCTGTCTCCCTTGTGAGAAGAATAGGTTCAACCAACCCAATCTCCCTTGCGATAGTGGACTCTGTCCTTTTTTTTTCCGGGGCCTCTTTTATTTTGCCCACCCTGTATATACACACAAATGAACAATACAAATAGAAAATAGACTCAATAACTCTTACAACTCCTTTACTTCAACATTCTATATTTCGTCCTGATGAGATTGTTACTATTGAAGGTTTAATTGTATTAACTTAAAGCATTTATTTGAAAAGAATTTGTAATGTGATATAATTGTTACAATTTACTTTATCATAATTTGTATTTCATAAGAAGAGGAAAGTTTTCTCTTTCTTATTTAATTCTTTATTTTTATATTTTGTATTATTTGAGATTCCTGAAGAAGTCCTTTCATCAGGACAAAATATAGAATGTCGAAGTAAAGGAGTTGTAAGAGTTATTGAGTCTATTTTCTATATATGATAAGAAGAATTATGAAAGTTGTGATGCAGAACAATACAAATGTTTTAAGGAAATACTGACATGTATTGGAAGGCCACATTTTCAGAAAGGGTAAAACTGTTAGGGAGCCACATTTAATATGGAATATGATTGCCCCTAAAAGTTATACAGGTCTCACAACTTTGTTACATGCTGTGAATATGGTTATCGTCAAGTCCAATCCAGTTGGCAGTACAGTCCATTCTTTGAGAAGAACTAAATCGTAACTCTTGTATATCTCTATGAGGAGGAAGTCATCTTCCTAAGGCTCCCAAACATTCTCTTTTGGATACAGGTCTGGAGATCTGGCTGGCCAATCCATCAAAGCTATGTCTTCATTTTCAAGGAATTCGTTGGATCACATTAGCTCTCTGTGGACAGGCGTTATCGACAACAAAAATAAATTCTAGATGAACTGCATTCCTAAAAAGGCGAACACAGGGCTTCAGGATCTCTTTTTTGTACTGCTGAGCTGTCAGAGACCCTGTCTCAAAGACATAGAGTTCAGTATGGCTATCATTTATGCTGCCTTATGCCATAAAAAACCACCATCTGCATAATGGTCTTTTTCCCAAATATTTGAAGAGTTGTTTAATGTTCAATGCTCGCTCTAGATCAGTACACATCAGGAATCAGTCTGTAGACCAAATCTTGACTTGTCAGAAAAGAGAAGTTTGGAATCTTGGGTCCAACCGATGATGTTGTCAACTCTTGACAGATTCTTCTTTTAATTGCTGTCATCTGTCAGTTTTTTTTTAATTCTTTGGTTGTTTTATCACTTATGACACACTCAGCCACTTTCAACTTACATTTTTGTGGTAACGGAAGTGATAAGTCACCCATTTCTAAATTAATTTCACTTTGTATATGTAGTATATCAAAAGATTACTGTCTTCCCAATGAGAGATGGCTGCCTTGTTTTTGTGAGATCTGCGCATGTATCATCGATTAGTATGGTCAGGCACTTCCGTCTGATGTTATGACAGGACGCTTCCATTACGGTAAAGGCTTGTTACTTTGCAAAAGAGCATTGTATTTATAAATAATATATATTTATTTATTTATATAAATACTTATTGTTAGCAACTGGTATTGAAATAACGCTAAATAATCGAGAGAAGTTTTAATTTGGCGTTATCAACATGTCTTTCTCAGTGAAAACAGACTCTGTCGTCCATTGTGACAGGAAAACATAATTGATCAGCTACCGGAAGGGCTGCGCAGTTCAAACTTCCGCCGGTCAACTTTCATTTTGAGGACAATAGTGGATAAGTAATAGGCAAACTGGAATATAACAAAAAGCATTTATTCTCAGGACAGCATGCATAACTGCACTTGGCAACATTGGCGTAATGCACTGCTCATAGCATTTCAACGTACAGTTATACTACAGAGCCTTTCCTTTAAGATATTGCAATAATTAAAAAATTACGATTACAAATCCATAATTATTCTAAGTTTGAGCACACAAGTAGAATAGTGCAATTCCAAAGTTTTGATCATTTATATCTCGCCATTTTCCAGAGGAAACGGTTTTAGTCACATTCAGATTTTCAGTCTTTCGAGTAATCTTTGAAATTAGAGGACTTTTTTTGGGACTTATTTCAAGTTCTTATTGGTAATATAAAAGTTCTTCTTGTGTAATCTCACTGGATTCAACTGGATGCACATCATTATTAATATCTAAATCTGCATGAATGGGAATCATTTGGTCATTGCTTCCATACTTTGCCTGGATTAGGTTCTATTAAATAAACTTGCCCTAACTTTGGAAAATTTTTGCTTTAATCCATTTTCCTGACTGTCTTTTACTCTCACTGAATCTCCAATTGCAAAGTTTACGTGATGATTACCTCAAAAGCTCAGTCTCTCTATTTTTTGCTTAGGTGCCACTCTTTCTAACATCTTCGATCAATTTGTAGTTCAAAAGGTGACTTTATTTGTTGTACACTGCTGTGTTTTGATAAGCCATTCAAAATCTGCATAACGCTATTTCAAGAGCTACATTATCACACATAATCACCTTCACTACATTAAAAAAACAAAAAAACCTATATTGAGTTTTCTGCAGCACCATTTTATTGTGGATGAAATGGTAGTCTTAACATATGGGTTACTCTTACTTTTTTCTAAAAATGTTTTAAAATCTTTGCTAGTGAAAGTTGGTCCATTATTCATGAAGAATTTCAATAGAATCCCTCATCTAGAAAAGTATGTAAAAAAACTTCTATAGTTTCCCTGTTTCAAATTCAGGGAAATTCTTCCCCATTTCAAATTTCAATCCATTTCGAATATGCATCAAGAATGATAAACATTTTACAGTTCTACAGACCTGCAAAGTCAGCATGTAATCATTTATTTGCAAAATTTTATTAAGGTGCCTTAAATAGATAATTCTAGCAATTTGTTTTTTTATTCCATAATAACTTCTACAAAGATGTGGTATTTCTTCGATATTTTAATTCAGAGATGGCCACCCAAAATATGATCTCATGAATTTTTTTCATTTTTACAACTCTGACATTGTTCTTGTAGCAATGCAGCTGTTAATTTGAAAAGAATGGTTGTTCTATGCATCCATATGAAACAGTTATTTTCAATATACAATACATTGTTCCACTCAGAAAAAAAAAGTTTGGTACTTTTGGTCATTTGTTTTTCTCCTTCAGTAATACTGAGTTCTTTGTAATAAGAGCTGCTATTTCTGTTCTCAATATACATGGTACCTCTTCAGTAATTATATTTAAATGTGATGATTTCAATTATCCCTCCATGCTACAGTAATTCTTTTGTCCAGTGTAAACAAGATAAACTGTGATCCTTTGCTGTTGTAGAAAAACAGGAAAGTGTGCCTGCTGTGGGCCCAGAGCATTGCAATTGGACACTTGGTAAGTGGAATAAGGTCACTTGTTCCTACAAATCTTAGTTCCTTTTCCACCATGCTGATGTCAAGATGAGAATATGGTGCAGGCAGCACGAATCCATGAACCCGTCTTACCAAGTGATAATCCTACAAGCGGGTGGCTGTGGAATAATGGTCCAGAGAATATTCTCCTGGGACATAATTGGTTCTGTAATACCCCTGGAAATATCTCTTAATGCCTCGAGCTATCTCAGCATTGTTACCGACCAGATGCACCCGTTTATTTATGGCTACAGTGTGCCCCGACACAGATGGCCACTTTCAACAGGACAATTGACCCTGTCACCGTTTGCGATTGGTTCAGTGAACATGATTCTGATATCCATTTACTTCATTGACCAGCTCAGTCACCTTATCTTGACCCCATCGACCATTTGTTGGATGACATGGAAAGCTCCATTCTCCTAGAAATGCCACCATTCAATGTGAGCCAATGTGGCTGCTCTTCTGACAGCGTAGGTCAATATTCTTGTGAAATGGTTCCACCACCTTGTAGAACCTATGCCTAGCAGAATTACAGCTGCGATCAAGCTAGAGGAGGACCAACTCATTATTAGTGTGGTGCCTCTAATATATGTACATATATATATATCAGGTGTCCAAAAAATAACTTGAGGTGTTGCGCCATAAGTTAACAAATATTAGGCGCATTGATCTTAAACTTTGGATTGTAGATCATAGGGAATGAATTTCATGGGGAAAAAAGTTTCTAGTTCACATAGTCACCACCAGAGGGCATGTGGCACTGCTGTCTTCTATGCAGTATCTTCTGATTTTGTTGCTCGTTAGAATTCAGAATTGTGGAACAGACCGGTTGGTTACAGAAGATGTTCAATGGGTCCTCCATCCTCAGAGACCATTTGCATTCGATGCATACCGTGCTCTATAACATGTCGGGGCAATTCATCCTGCAAATGCCCACATTCATGATTTATAGTGTTTTTCAAGTCCTGTAGCGTGTGCATCCTACCTTGATAGACTATATCCTTGAGATAATCCCAGAGCCAAAAGTCACAAGAATTGATGTCATGCTTAAGAATAATGCTTGCTTATTACACGATCATTAGGGATGCTCTCTAAAATTGCATTCCTAGCAATGTGTGATGTGTCAGTATAGCTCCATCTTGTTAAAGATTACTGTGTTTAGGTCACCTTTCTGCTGCAGAAATGGAAACACTTAATAAAGATGTGTAGTGAACCCTGTAACGGTACAGGTGAACTATACGGTACATCATAAATTCATTATCGATAGTGATCCTTGACCCCTTCTGCAACCTCAGATACACCTGTATTCACATAATGCCCTGGTGGCATTCGGATGCAACTGATAATAAAGTTTCATGAGTAAAGCCTGATCATCAAGTGTTAATGGCATTCCTATGCTCTTGACGACTAGTGGATAAGTCATCATGTCCTAACCTTTTCAAGGAGAGCTCCATTTGCATAGCCAACAGCAGTGCCACTCGCCTCTTGGTGGTGACTATGGGAACTAGAAACTTTTCTCATGATTGCACTCCCCATGACCCATAAGCCTATAATCCAAATACACACACACACACACACACACACACACACACACACTTCATCATCTCACAATTTTTCCACTTATTAGTGGGTATCCTGAACCGAGATTTTATCCAAAGCATCCTTCCATTCCTTTCTGTCCAAAGTCATATCATCAGTTAAATTATGATATGTGAGGCTAGCATTTATGTGGTCTAACCACTTCTGTTTTAGTCTGTCTTTTTTTTCGTCTACCAATTTCATCCCACTTGTAAACTATATTAGGGAATCTTCCTTCCGTCATTGATCCACCTAATCCACATGGCAGAACCAACTAAGCCGTTTTACTTCAATGGTCTGAAGAATGATCTGTTTTACTCCATCATTTCTCGAATAATCGAATGAACACTGGGGCCCAAAAATTAATAGAGAAAAAAATAGAACATCTAAGCACAGATCTTTTCACTACTATAGAAATTGAAAATGTAAATATATTTATGTATATATATTTACAGTATGTGCCAAAGTAAATGATACTGAAATACAGTAAAACCCCGCTAATCCGGCATCCGCTAATCCGGCACATTCAATAATCCGGCAACTGTCTAAGGGTTTTTTTTTTACACTGAATAAGCCTTCCGGACAAAACAGACTCACCAGTTCCAATTGAAAATAATGCCTTATTGAACCTGTTGGATAATGCAGAAAATGAAATTGTACATAATTTGCCGAGAGATGAAGTTTGCGAGTGGATAAACATTGACAAAGAAGAACCTTTAGTGGAAGAAATCACAATAGAACACGGAAAAATGGCCTGATACCTATTAATAGCCCTTTTGACTCTATTTTAGCGGTATTTCTGCTATACTCGCAATAACGGCTATTTTTAGACGGCGCTCAGTAATCCGGCATTTTCGGTAATCTGGCATTGCCGAAGTCCCGAACGTGCCGGATTAGCGAGTGTCTACTGTATTTATGTACAAAAAAGGTTTGTGTGACATACAGAATACAGTAGAGGAAGTTTGCACTACAAGGAAGTCAATTTCCACACATTTTCTGAGGCATAGCATGTGTTTGATATGCTGTATGTTGTGTTGTAGGCAGTACTCGTAATGCTTACAGAGATTCTCAGAGATGTCCCTGAAGAAAGATTGCTTCATTTCTCTGATGTATGTCACAATCTTTTGACGTAAGTCACGAATGGTTGCTGCTAGGTTCTCTGAAAATGGCTTTCTTGAGCATACCTCAAATGTGAGCTTCCAGTGGTGTAAGATCAGGTGAATGAGAGAGATACGGGAAGGCTGTATCTGTATCACAAGAAATGATGCGATTAGCAGAATTTGCATGAAGCAATTGCAGCGTGTCCCTCGCTTTGTGGCAAATGGCCCTATCCTACTGGAACCATTGTATACGAAGTGGCAGGTTATGTGCACAGCAGAATCTGATGAGATCCCCCAGAAATGGTTTGAGAATATTTTCTCTGTACCACACCTGGTTCACAGTCAGAGGATTGTCATGATCATCCTCAACAAAATAAGGGCCTTAGATGCCGTTTACAGAAACAGCACACGTGTGAAAGGTAGTTAGAATTTCGCCAAACGCAGAATTAAAACGGAGTGCAAGGGACGGTTCCAATCCTACGAATCAGTCTGTGCGTTTGTTTAAATCACCAAAATTCAGCTGTGCGACGTAATGCAGTAATAAGTTTCAATAATAATGGTTGGACACAAGAACTAAGGTGGAGTGTTGTCTAATTGTGCCAGTAAAATTTACAATGTCAGAATCATCTGAGTAAGGTAGCCAGAGATATGGAACAGCGTAGCGCGTTAAGTAAACCGAAGCTTTCGCATTACTCAGGTTCATAGCTCTCAGTCAAGAGCGCCACTATTCTGTTTTATGTAACTTATGCCTTAATTTAACGTTGAATGATTGTTCTTCCAAAAGATGTAGTGGTGAGACGTCCCACAATTGTGACAGTAGATTAAGTTGTGAATAAATGGTAGTTATTGTTATGCCCGGCTGTACATGATTTTCTTTAGCTTGCTTGCTAGGACAGCGTCGACCCCTAAGCCCAAGGTAGCTGAGCTAGTTTAAACTGAGTATATCGGGACATTTGGGTAGCACTGTGGTCGTAAAAGGGAAAAAAATAACGTAAAAATTATCGGTAAGCAGTCCGATTGGCACCCAGCTCGAGGAGGGGTTTTCGGAAATTTCTATTTGAATCCCAAGAGCACAGCCGCGTCACAATATATATAAATATTGTGACATTACGATTTGCTGAGTTACTCTCCGAAACTGCTGGAAATTCTCAGATGGACGCCAGTCAAATGTGCAGTTTGACGAATTTTTCTATCTGGGAAAATCCTTGTTGAAGAAGCTGTCCAGTTCACTACCTCCGAGGGTGGGGTCAGCGCTTAACCTAACTGAAGTTGGCCAATAACGCACGCACGCACACACAGAATTTTTCTTAAACAATTAGCACATTTATTTACCTCACCTCCTCATTGGGACCGGGGTCGATTACATAGCTAATGAAGCTCTCTGTTACTCTCGTAATTACAATAGCACACTTTAGTACAAACAGTGACTTTAAAATTTACTTTCTCATGGCTTTGGAGTTGAAATAAACAAAAAAAATTAATTAAATATTACTCGTTGAGCCAATTTAGCTGAAACTCTAATCTACTACTTTGTCATGTCTACACTGTGTAGATAATTCTATCAATCTAATAGTAATTGTCACCTGCAGTAAATTACTGGTTTTGACTATTTCTTGCAATACTAAATTTAACTAAATGTTTCAGGATGGCTTTTCTCGCTCTTCGGCTAACTTAGACTCCTGTTGACATATCACGTTTTTAATTCGTAGAGTGCTTCTTGAACTGCACTGATGGAGGGATTTTTACAGATGGATGTGGCAAAGATACATGATGAATTTATTTAATAACATAGCACTAATATTCACTTTAACTATCGCTGATACTCTGTTCCTCGCTGGCGTTAAGTCACTAGTTTCCTAACCTACTGTTCGTCTTCTAAAGTGATGGCGTTCCTAGCTCTAACACTGTTTGTTTCATAAGAGTTCGCTGGCTAGCTATTCGTCCGGATAAGCTAATGAAATATGCTCAATTCATACTTAGATATCACTGCTCATCGAATTCTAGCTGCTGCATAGAGAGTGTTTTAAAGGCTATCCAATCCTGTTGCCTTATTTGCAAATTAATTCAAACTAAAATTTAACACTGTCTAAACTCTCGGCTATGCGTGTCTGTGTTGATCCGAAATGTGTTGAAGTGTCCAATTCGAAGTGTGCAACTGTCTCTCCATCGCCAAAACATCGTAATTTAAAACTACCTTCCTGCCTTTCGGATGCAAAAGGTCACGTGATCGAGAGCTGAGCTCCATCAATCAACAATTGATTTCTCTCAGACAGGATATCGCAGATTTTAATTAACTTTAGAATGATTCACAGAACAGGTATTTGACCTTTCGATTTAGCAGATGTTCAATCTTAATTAAAAATAAAAGGAATATTTTTTTTTCTCTTTCGCAAAAGCTTTTTGCGATTTCACACAAAAATAAATAATTAAAAATAAAATTTAGTTGTTTTCTCAACAACACAATAAATATGCCATGGTTTATGACAATAAATTAATAAATTAAAACATCTAATATGGGTTTTGTCATAATATATTTATTTATTTTTTACCATTTACTTTCTCTTATCTCAGCATTTCAAACAACATTATCATATGAAGCAAGGTGTTTTGCTTTTGTTAATGTAATTATGAGGAGAGATCGAAAAGTAATGCACAACAATTTTTTTACGTAATATTATTTTGATTCGACATTCAAATTCTGGAAGATAGTTAGTTTGAATCTTGTGCTACAGAGAGCAATTGCTCGTTCAGGTGTCGCCCTGGCAGAATGAGCATGAACTACTGAGAAAAGATGGCTCATTTGCTAGCATCGTCGACTTGTGAAGAGAGCGAAGTGTAGTTCATTTTTTGTGGGCAAAACGAAAAACCCCGAGTGAAAACCAGAGAGAAATGTTGGAGATGTATGGTGCTGATTGTCTGGATCGTAGCAACATCTCCAGATGGCGCAGGTTCTTCATAGAGGGCTGAGTAAACCTTACTGATGAAATGCTTATCCGGCTGACCAGTGACCACTGCCACACCACCCAAGGTCACAGGCATTCAGGCGGCAATTCAAAACGATCAGTGCATCAATCTGTTGACCTTGATGCAACAATTCAACATTTCTTATGGCATAGTGTATGACATTGTGCATGACAGATTGAGATTTCGCAAAGTCAGTGTGTGCTGGATACCCAAAGATCTGTCAGACTTAGGTGTAGGGACTAGCGATGAATCTTGGGCATGCTACTACACGCCCGAAACAAGGCAGGCGAGTATGGTATGGAAACATTCTGGGTCTTCAGCACCAAAAAATTTCAAAGTCACCCAATCAGCGAAAAAAGTTCTGGTGATGGTGTTCTGGAACGTTCATGGCATACTCTTGGCGGAGTTAATTCCAACCAAGATCACTGTGAATGCCATAACCTACGCTAGAATATTGACAAAGCTGCATCGTGCCCTTTGAGACAAATACCCTAATTTCAGACTTCTTCACGACAATGCTCGTCCCCATGTCGCAGCTTCTGTTCGTGAATAAAATGAGAAATTTGGCTGATAGGTGCTCCAACATCCATCCTATAGTCCAGACCTCGCACCATCTGACTTTCACCTCTTTGGACCACTGAAGAAATTCCTAGGAGTCCAACGCTTCAGTTCGAATGAAGAAGTGAATTGATCATGAGTAGGTGACTGATCCCAGGAAACAGAGTTCTATGAATGAGGAATACTAAAGTTGGTGTCATGATGGGAGAAATGTGTTAAGAGACTTGGTTCGTATGTTGAAAAATAGGTAACACATGTAGTTTGTTTGTGCATTATTATTTTTTTTTCCTTATTAAATATTTTGAAAAAAAAAAAAAAAAAAAAAATTGTTGTGCGTTGATCTCCCCTTGTATCTTGTTTCATGAAATAAAATAAAAACAGAGGAAGCTTTCTTGTTACATGAAATAAAATACTTGATTAATAGAGATAATGTTTCTTTTCATTTTAGAATTTTGAAACTGATACAAAAGATCTGAGCGGTATGTTATGGTCACCTGATAGTACTGTTCTCTGTATATGGGAATCAGTATTAGAGGTATAACTTTATTTTATTAAAAGGTTTTTATTATTAATTGTTCTTTGAGTTTCATCTTTCTATTTCACAGGAGAGATTGTAAATGGTTAACAGTTTTTGTGTAAATGTTTTTTCTTAAAGTGTTTATTTCTTTTTCTTAAATATTATATGTGGCAGACATTTTTTTCCCTATTCTGTCATATATAGTATGCAGTATGTACTTGAAGACTTGCAGTATTTGAACGAAAGATATTTAGAAGAATCCTGGGGGCGGTCAAACAAGAAGACTGCTGGAGAAGATATATCAATGAACTATATGAACATTATAATGACATAAATATGGAGACACATGTTAAATTAATAAGGTTGAGATGGTTAGGACATGTGATAAGAATGAACAACAATATGAAAGTTAAGAAAGTTTACAATGGAAAACCAGAGGGTATAAGGACAAGAGGAAGACCGAAATTAAGATGGATGGACAGTGTAAGGAATGATATAAAGGAATTTGGAATTACAAATTGGAAAAAAAAAGGTGGAAAACAGAGAAAACTGGAAGAGAGCTCTGAAGGAGGTTAAGGCCCAAATGGGGCTGTAAGACCAAACAAGAAGAAGAAGTATATACTTGAATAAAGTGGAACTTCTTTTTAAATATACTTCCTTATCAACCTAAACAAATCTTTCAGTTGCTTTCCATTTATTCAATTGGTTTTCATTTCCTGTTGATATTGAAATTATATGTACTGTTAAGTATGGCCATATAATTAAACCAAATGATCCTAGGGTCCACCCAGCCCTCTGTAGAATGGGTAGTGGGTGTTGGGCTGATCACTTGACCTCAACTTAGTCCCATTGATCTTTTGAAGCGCTTGGAGCCTTACCTTCTGCAACCTCAAGGACCACGTAGGCTACATTGGATACTCTAAATTAACTTTAATTAAACTTTCATTTACTATTTAGACTATTTTTCATTTGAACCATCCACTATTTATGAACAATCAAAAGTAAAAAAAAAAAATACTTTTTAAAGCTAAAAATTTGGATTCTTTGCAACTCTATTGAAGATAATCCCAAATTTTTAATACTATTGAAGCTATTGTAGTTAAATGAGTAATTATTTGACCTTTCAAAGTAATGGTACCCAATATATTGAAGAAATTATAAATGAAGAAGAAAATTAAAGATGTATGGAAAGATAATAATAAAAGTATAATTAGGAAGCTGACTATATTTTGACAATGTAATAAAATTGCCATGTTATTAAAATCTTAATGAGTTCATTGTTGCTTCTAAACCTATATATAAACAATCAACTATTATTCAAGTTAAGGAATCAAATGAGTAGTGAATGGCATTAATGAATAGTGGACCATCTTTAGTGAGAAAGACGCCCAAAGTCTTATCTTGGGATGACATAACAGTTACATAATACAGTATCTTACTTTAAATCTGACTAAAAAATCAAAAGGATACAAAAATGGTAAACATTCAATCGAGGACATATTTGGAATTCTTTAAAAAATTTGGATAAGGATGATAAGGGTTACTATTTTTAGATTGAAAGAATCACTGCTTATTCAGGAGAATTTGTTAAGAGGCATTTCATGTGAAATTGTCCAATTTTAATTAAGTGGTTGCTTGACTGTTTTATTTATTTAACTTTTTTTATATTTTCATCATAAATATCCCTACTAGTGAGTAGTCTAAAACCTTTTATTTTGCTTTTTTCTCATCTGCTACCATCTTGAATTTAGATTTATTTATTTTTTATGGTGATAACAAAAACTAGGGTTTTCAAGAGTTATTAAAACCAAAAAGGCATTGTTTTGCTTTCTGTTTGAAAATTTTGCACTTTGAATAAAAAAGGGACTAGGAAAGGTTTCTAGCTCAAAGTTTAATTCACTTAGAACCATAGCTCTAATAAAACAAAAACAAAAAATGGCCACTCTGGTTTTATTCCCTTTTCCTGTTAAAGCCTTTTAAAAATGTGATTTTGCTCAATGCAGATGACTAAATTCAAGTCCATTAAAATGTTGGTTGTCAAATCCCTTTGGGGGAATATTTATACATTTTCTAAAAGGACAGAATCTCTTCCTTAAGGCAGTGAAAATCATAACCATATATTTTTCAAAAGAAAGGGATTTTTTTTTTTTTTTTTCAAAACACTTGCAAACCCTAGTTTTTGCTTAGCACGATGAGGAAAAATAAGCTAAATTCAAGATGACAGAGAAAAAAAAAAGATAAGAAATGACGGGGTTACTCACTAGTAAGGACTTCTTTGATCAATGAAAATAGAAAAAAAAATTAATAAAATAGCTGTGCTGCCCATCTTTGGAGTGATTTTTTATCAGAAAAAATGAAGTTCCTGATTTCAAATAAACAATAACTATACTTAATATACTTATATTTATTTATTGATTAAAGCTTAAGTATTGTATTAGATGTCATGTAACAATATAGCATATTACTTAACACAATTTAAAAGTTACCATAAATTTCAAATAGGTTTTTAGATATTTTTTTTTTTTAAATTTTACTATATGGCTTTGTAATTTAGTACAGTAGATTATTATTTACTTGATAATTAAATTGAATTCTATGAAAATTTATTGGAAGAACATTGAAAAATACATCGGAAGTACAGTGGTGCCTACTGAGACCTTGTTATTTACTGTGACTTCTCCTGGCTGATGATCGCCAACGAGCGTGAAACAGCTGTTCCAGGATGTCACTTGTGAATAATTTGGTCTCATCCATTGTTGTTTTTTAACATTGAAAAATGTTTAAGAATATATTCATTACTAAAATAATTTATTTATTTATTTTCAAAAATAATTTAATACTTAGGAGTCAATCCATTTGAAGTGGTCCAGAAAGGGAAAAAAAAAAAAACAAAAAAAACTCAACTATTTTTAAAAAAATCTGATTCTTTTGGTCAAGTGACCCTAACATATTGGTAGGTCAAAATGACTATTATTTTAATTTTATTGTTTTCAGTTTTTGCATGGTGTCCAGCTTTGTTATACAGGACAGTGCTGTTTTTGCAATTTTAAGGGTTTACGGAACGTAAATATCTCAGCCTCTCTTATCATGGGGAAAAAAGTAGTTTGTTCAGAAAATAAAGGGCTACAATTTTACTTATATGGCATTTTCACCAAAACTTAATTCTAAAGGGTGAAATTTCAGCTTAAAGTCTTACTTTTGTTTCAACATTTTCATTTTCAAGAAGATTTTTTTTCAAAAAGGGAAAGAGTCAAGTTACAATTTTTTTTTTTTTTTTTTTTTTTTTATGAACAGGTAGGAACTACTTTTACTCCCACACCAGGTTTCAGTCCTAAGACTTCCTTTATTTTCTAAAAATTCTCAATATTTAGAAATTTGAAAAAAAGGCACTTTCAGAGCTCAATTTCTCAGATGGAATATGAGATAAAAATATGAACTTTTAACCCATAATAGTAATATATGATAGTATTACGCAAAAAAAAATTTCAAGTTTGATATTTGACTAAGAAGTAGAAATAATGCAATGACAAATGGTCAAAAAATCTCATGTTATAATATGTATGTATAATATTTAAATCAATTAATTTATTATTTCATTGTAAGCAAATCTAAAAAAAGAATCTCCTGTTTAGGTAAGAAAACGAAACTCAGATGAAGGAATCTGAGACACAGAAGAAATTCCTGACAACAGAAGTTACAAACAGTAAAAACATTTGGCTGAAACTGAAACTATCTTGTCACAGTCACTTGTATGCACTGTTTGTGACGGAATTTCTTCTGTTGTCAGGAATTTCTTCTCTATCTCTGTTTCCTTCATCTGGGTTTTTCTACTTTAACAGGAGAATTTTCTTTTTTATATATATTTTCTTACATTGAAATAATAAATTAATTGATTTAAATACTATACATATGTATTGTAACATGCTGATTGATGATTTGTCCTTGCATTATCTCTACTTTACAGGTTGCCCAAGAAATGATTATTTCTCTTTTTCTTTCCTTCCTTAGATTATTTGCAATAACTATGAATACTTGCAAATGTATGCTGCCATTGGAAATAGAAATGCTAATGTTATAAAAAAAATTGCATTTCATTTTTTTCTTAGTCTGTAGTGATTAGCTTTTACTTTCAAGAAGACTCTTGTAAAAAAATTAAAAAGTTCTGTATTAATACAAAAAAAAAACCAGTTTGAATCTTTGTTTAATGAATTTTTATAAAACTAAGTTTCAGATTTTCCCTTTGATGATCAAATTTTATTTAAAGTTTTTTTTTATTATTATTAATTAGTAGGACTTTTATCCCTTTAAAAGCACTTTGCATTATGGTCAAGTTTTGTAATGTTTCAGTATAAAGTTTTACTATATTCAATTGATGGCCGGTGCTTAGCAGTTTATAGTCCTTATCAATGGGCTTTAGGATTGAAATATGTATCATGGTCCTCGTGTGGTCAGTTTCTTGCTTTGGGCAGCTTTGATCAGAAGGTAAGTTTCAGAACATTTATACAATTTAAAGTAGTGGTAAATTTCATAAAGGATAAAGGACAATCTTTTTGAAATATTTTTGCATTTTGATTCATTGATTTATTTTAAAAATGTTGAATTGCTAAATATTTTTTCAATGTAACTAACTACCTTGATATCAAATTAACTTATTTCTTTGATTTCAAGTTCAATACTTACATCTTTCTAATTGGGTCAACATTTACCAGGAATTTTTGTAATTTTTTGTTTTGTTTTTGTTAAATAGCTACTTCATTTATTTCAGTTTTAGTGAAAACAGGTAAAACATGTTCATCTTGATAACATTCAAACACAGTCATAGTATCACTACAGGTTCTTACCTAACAAATTCACTAGGCTTCTATTTGCCGTGATTGCTTTACCCTGAAGACAATGTTAAGTGCTTCATTGATATTAATAAAGTCCTAGAATGCTTCTAGATTTGGAAGGTTAAAAAAAAAAAATCCTTTGTTATGGAATTTTGCAGAAATTAGCAATGGTAGTAATTAACACTCCTTCCACCTCTTCTGGAAGGCATTCTTAACTACCTTCAGGCTTAAAACATTGTCTATCGTTAATGTTTTTAAGATAATACTACAAACATTCCCTGAATAGGTAAAAATATAATATGGATCATCACGGTGATCAGATTTCGTATTTAGCTTTCAAATAACCTACAAAACAAATAACGTTCATTCTTATTTGTTGTATTTCTATCATGTTCTTAACATAGTTTGAAACCTACATCATCAGTAAATTAAGATTATCTTATCCTTAATTGTCATGGGATTAGACTTCTTAAATTTGCTGCGTTATAAATAATTGTATTAGGATGTTTGAGTGTCTCAGCATTATTTTTATGCCCATTTTGAGAAGGCATAACCCTGGCCCTGTCTGCAGGAAAAACAACCAAAAAAATCACAACTCACTAGTGAATGAACCCAGCTCCTGCAGTCGAGTGCTTTTTCATTTGATCTATCAGGCCCTCAAGGATATTAAGTAACAATAGTTCCACATTCTCAAAGACCAACAGCATATAATACATCATGATTATCTGATGATAAACCACTTTGAACTCTCCTAACCACTCACATGTTTTCTCTGTATATTTTTCAACTTTTTTCACATTTTACCTTTTCCTTCCCACTATATTCCATAATGTTCTGATATTATGGTTTATTCTGCTTAGTCAGTAGATCGTTTGGCTAGACCATAAGAAGTATCTTTTGTTTTTAAGATATTTCCATATCTTCTTTATGAATCATCGGAAGAAATTCCTTATCAGCTACAGTTGATGCAAGTGCAAGTACAGTATAAATATATTGACTTTTCCATACGCAAAATTACACTGCGAATTACATTTTTGCACAGACTAATAAAATAAAAATTTGTCTGACCAATGCATAGCTCTGCTTTTCTAAATGAGAATATTGTTAAAGAAATGCTAATTTTAGTTTGTGTTATAGAAGATTCTGTTTAATTTTTGTCCAATTGAAATTTACTGCATTTCAGTCATTCTCACCTGATATTTATGAACATGAAGCATATATGCATAAGGAACATTAGAGGACATTCTTGTAGATGCAATCTTCTTTTTAGAAAATACCTGAAGAATGAAAGAGAAAGAAATTGCGGTTTGCTTTGTTAGCAGTAATCATAAATTCCATACTGATGTAGATGAAATCTAGTAGGGGGGGGGGGAAACCCTAAAATAATATATTAAATGAAATTTTATTAAGTAAAATTAACTTTTTTTATCTCATTAAAAAATCAATAAAAAAAAATATTTATTTTTTATTAAGGTTCGAATACTAAATTGTTCAACTTGGCGTTCTGTTGCAGAACATGAACATAAAGCAACCATAACAGATACCCAAGTAGTAAGTACATATCTATTTTTACTTTACCTAGACTTAATATCTTTACAGAATTAAATACGAACTGATTTCTTTTACTATGCATCATTTTGTTTAAGAGTGGCTTTTTTTGATGGTTTTGATTCCTATTGATAACAATTCAAGTTTGGTTTAGAAAATGTGCAATTTTCTTTCCTCTTTACTGGTGTAAAACAAACACATTAGATCCCTTTCTTTATTAAAGTAAGAAAGTAATTATATTTCCTGTAACTTTGTCTAGAAAGGAAAGTTACTGAAGATCAGCTAACCCTAGGAAACATGTATCTATCATAGACAGGAATTTATTTGACAAGTCGATCGTTGAAGAAGAATTTGCTTCAACTTGTGTCTTGTTTGGGTATTCGGTGCTAGAAGAAAAACCATTTACTACTTGATATACAACTACTAGTTGATATAATTAAAATGGAAGTGTTCAGAGCCTTGTAGGGAAAGATGTTGTGAAAGAAATTCAATCAAACTGGTGTAAGTACTCCCTGACACACAGAATTTTGATTTATGAAACAAACAAAAAAAAAAAAAAAAAAAATAGTACAAAATTTTGTCAGAAGCACTTGATTTAAGATTATTGAAAGAGTAATGGCTAGAAGAGAAACTATGAATCAATTTCATGTTCATATAAGTTACAGATGTTCAATTTTCCTCCCTTCATATATTCTAAGAACCTCATTCTTGAACAACATTTTCTACAGTGGAATACAACAGGTCTGCTGGATTTGCCTCATATGCTGTATTAGTCAATCTTTCAAGGTTGCTAAATCACAAACAAGTCTTTGATACATACACCACACTTTTGAGATGGCCTCACAACCAAAAGTCAGAGGAGATGGGATCAGGCAAATGAGGTGGCCTTGCCTTGGAAATGCACAACTAATCTGTTTTCTGTGATGTGTTGTGGTAACATTTGCCATACTAGTTATCCATTGGGGATGATGCTCATCTTACATGAATACGGTAGAGTTGAGACATCTTTGCTGCTACAGTTGCTGGTCAACAAAGTTGAGAGCATCTCTCGATATCTGACAGCAGAGACAGTAAAAGTTTCTAGTGCTGTTGAGCAAATTTCTTTGAAAAGTATGGGCTGATGATAAACAATTCAGTAAACCACTCACAAAATAACGATATTCTATACTGAATGGACTATTCTGACAATGAATATTCATATCATATTCTGAATATGATATCGACAATCAAGTATGATCACTTCTGGTTTCCGGGTCACTGGGAATGCAACAGCTCTACTGCAAGCCCATTTATCTGCTAATGGTGTACCAAAGAGGTTTTTGATGGCAACTGTTCTTGACCCTTGAATTAAATGGCTTGAATAATTTAGTTGTGCTTTGCAATCAATAGTAATGTCAATTTTTCCAATTAAAGCTTTTGACCTATTTAAGATTGTATATTGTTTTGTATTTATATAAAACTATGAATTGACTTGTTTTCATTCTCTTTGTTTTAAACAAGGCAGCTGTTTCTCTGACATGACGCACAAGAAGTTCTGAATATTCTGACTCGTGCAAACCTCAGTATCTCAGTTGTAGTAAGTCCTAGAATTTTGGTTCAAAACTGATATCTTATGCACATTATAGGACACATTTTAGGATACATACATCTTTTTCCTAAGGAGCTTTTCAATAGCTTAAGTTTAACTGAATATGACACTTGAACTCCCTGAAAAGTTCATCTTCACAGTGAATTTTTTTTGGGCACATTTGAAGTCTCTCATCTCAAAGTTTTTTGGGGGCCACTCAGGAAGTCACAGCCTATATCTAAAAATTTGGGCAGGCTTGAGATATTTCTCCTTTTTTCATCCTTCAGGGGTGTGAAAGTGCGATTACTTATAATTATCACTTAGTTTATGGACGATTGTGTCTGATGAGAGACCAGACAAAAATCTGAATTTCTTCAAAAAAAAAAAAAATACTAAGCTTCCATTAAAAATTTGAGTTTTAACTGGGAATAGAATTGTAGCTGGTAGAATTATGAAAAAAAAAAAAATCAAAATTTAATTAATGGATTTGAGAAGTGACTAAGTTAAATTCCACCTTATTAAGTACTATGAAATCTTTATAGTAAATCTAACAGTATGATTCTATCTTACTCACTAAGTCAACTGCTTGTTCAGGAATTATGAAATCCTACAATCTCTCAGAATTATTTGTGAGAAGATTGTTTCAACTGCTTAACCGTCATAGGTTCAGAAAATACACACACAATTGACAAGAATGAAAACTTATGTCTTCGGAAAGAAGGATCTTGTCAGTGAAGCAGCTGCTGCTTGTCATCTTGCAGTCACTTGCAATACAATGCTTCTAACAAACGGGGGAGATATTAGATACTCTACCTCCTTCTATCCTGAGATCAATTGGTTAGACACCTCCTGCTTTGGTAATGGCTTTTAGCATACCTTTGCAGTTTTAAAGGTATGGCGTTAACTTAATTTTGAACCCCTGACTGACCATCCTTTAAATCAACTATTACATGAATATATATTATCTAGGATTCAAAAACTGATAAACCTCTATAACAGTGTTTCCCAACCTTTTGAAGTTCATGGCACCATTGGGAATAACATTAAACACTAGGGG
Organism: Thereuonema tuberculata; assembly: GCA_023159025.1. Lineage (NCBI taxonomy): Eukaryota > Metazoa > Arthropoda > Chilopoda > Scutigeromorpha > Scutigeridae > Thereuonema > Thereuonema tuberculata. The sequence goes on from JAFIDM010000005.1 coordinate 29,676,430, forward strand.
CACCCTTCCTTGAATTAAAAAAAATTAAGTTTAATACGTTAATTTATTGAAATATTATATAATAAGTAACGTACACCATAACATAATACAGTAAACTTTACTACAATCACTGAGGAAAAATATATCAATAGTTTTGTTCGATAAATGATTAATGTGAAACTTGTGATTGATGGTTAGAGCACAGATACGTGATATCGGGCCTTACAGTTGACAATAAAACACGCAAATCATCCTCAAGGTTATTCAGTCTATTTCTTGCTTTGGATTTTATTGTCACCATAGCAGAGAAGGCTTGCTCGCATAGATAGGATGTTGAAAAGGGCAAAAGTGCGTTAATTGCTTTCTTCATTAGGTTAGGATACTCTCATTAGGTTAGGATACACTTGATACATGAAAGCATTAGACAGTCTTTCATTCTATGCACCGTAGATATTCATCAGTTAGAATTCACAATATTTTATACAGATGGATCCAAAGGAGAATTGTAGGTTGGAACAGCCTTTTATACTTCACTAGTGCTATTAATCTTCCTCGTGATATTTCAGTCTTTACTTCAGAACTATAGTATATGCACTCAAATTAAAGTTATCGAAAATTCTCCTGTACTGTTATTCTGAGAATATTCTACTGTGCAGTCACAGGTTCATGCTATTCTTTTATCTATCGTAGATTTATTAACATCATTTTAGACATAGCACTATCATTATCTGCTGGATTCCTTACTTAGCACTATCGTTATCTGCTGGATTCCTTACTTAGCACTATCATTATCTGCTGGATTCCTTACTTAGCACTATCGTTATCTGCTGGATTCCTTACTTAGCACTATCGTTATCTGCTGGATTCCTTACTTAGCACTATC
>JAFIDM010000005.1:29677391-29690142 GCA_023159025.1 Thereuonema tuberculata
TAGCACTATCCTTATCTGCTGGATTCCTTCCTTAGCACTATCGTTATCTGCTGGATTCCTTACTGAGCACTATCCTTATCTGCTGGATTCCTTACTTAGCACTATCGTTATCTGCTGGATTCCTTACTTAGCACTATCCTTATCTGCTGGATTCCTTACTTAGCACTATCGTTATCTGCTGGATTCCTTACTTGGCACTATCCTTATCTGCTGGATTCCTTACTTGGCACTATCGTTATCTGCTGGATTCCTTACTTGGCACTATCGTTATCTGCTGGATTCCTTACTTGGCACTATCGTTATCTGCTGGATTCCTTACTTGGCGCTATCGTTATCTGCTGGATTCCTTACTTGGCACTATCGTTATCTGCTGGATTCCTTACTTGGCACTATCGTTATCTGCTGGAATCCTTACTTGGCACTATCGTTATCTGCTGGATTCCTTACTTGGCGCTATCGTTATCTGCTGGATTCCTTACTGAGCACTATCCTTATCTGCTGGATTCCTTACTTAGCACTATCGTTATCTGCTGGATTCCTTACTTAGCACTATCATTTTCTGTTGGATTCCTGGTCCTGTTGGAATGATTCTTGGCAAGTATGCTGCTACTCTACCACTGCTATCCCTCATTGCGACATTTATATACTTAATCATTCTCTACCTGGCAAAGGTAGAAAAACTTCCTGGCAAAACAGTGGACTCAGCTTCATAGTAACTAACATCATCTACTTTGTCCTGTTTTATCATTTTCTAAAAATAAAATTATAATACGAATGTTGTTCTAGCATGTTTCCAGATACAAGACTACATCGCCAATATTTATTTCTTAAAGATCAGCCTTCCTTATTTGCTGTTTGCAAAATTGTTTTTAATTGTTCATCAAATTTAAGAGTTGAATGTCATGCTTTCAATTAATATGGTTGTCATTGCTTTTTTCCTGTTTTAAATACAGCTTTTCGAATTTCCTGCTTTTAAATGATAATGATCTTTTATGTGTCACTTCTACATTAAGATTCATTCATCCATTTTGCCTTACCTCCTTTTCATAATTTTTAGATTATTTTTAAAAAGAAGTAATAAGTTTTTACATTTGTCTTGCTCTGTTATTATTATTTTAATTTTCTTGTTTCAGTGGTCCTTATTTTTTAAACGTTTTATATGTTTGTTCTACAGTTAGAAGCATATTCTTGATTGCTGTTTTTTTTATATTTTTTATATATTTGTAGTTTTTACCTTATTGTACTTTTTGGTTAAAAGTTTTACTGTTTTTACATTTCCTAGCACAGCTTCACCAAAGATGCTTTTGTGCCATTAAAATCAAATAACTAACTATGTTCAGAAAATAACAAAAAAAAAAAAAAAAAATTATATAGAAGAAACAGGAAACACGCACAAATAAATAATTGTGAAAAATAAAAGTTATATTTAAACAGATAAATGTACATGATTAATTTCGACTACTTAACGTAGCCCTTGTCAAATGTGTTGTATACATAAAAAATCTCACAATTTTTTACGAAAGTGTTGGATCTTCGTCACAAAAGGAGCCAATCAAGGTGATCTTTGCTATGAATAACTGGAATGCGTCCCGCTGGTCACACCTGTTACTGACTGTTGGGTGTGCCGGTTTTTACGGGGATAATCCGGCTGTTAAGTACAAATTGGTCGGTTAAAGCGGGCTAGGAGATAGCGGTGAAGTTAGGATTAGAAAGATAGACCAAGATTAACGGGAAATGTGCGGTGTTTTTTTGAGGTGGGGAGATGCACTGAAAGGCAGCGACTTGGCAAGCGAACAAAATATAGAAAGGAGGGAGAATTGAAATACTACAAATAATAGGAATAATAATACAAATAAGGTACTATAAGTTATAGACAAAAATATAAAGCAAGAGTCGAATACATAGAAGGGAACAATGAAAATGAAAAATCAAATGTATAAGAACCATAGAGGTAGGAGTTGACAAAGGGAAAGTCAAGGATCAAGATGTAAATGACAGCTTTTCATACAATGTGAAACATTCCAAATGCCACGAAACTGCAGGTTACCATAATAAAACCAAAAAGAAGGAGCAAAGTGAAGAGAGAATAACAGTAGAAATAAAAAATAAAAATAAAAAAGTAAAAATAACAATATAAATAACAATATAAAAAAACGTAGAAAATGTAAAATATAACAAAAAAGAAACAAAGGTGAAGGTAAAAAATGAATAAATAAGGATGGAACAGTAGACAAAAGATAAAAATATATAGAAATAATAATAAACAAAAATAATAAAAATAATAACATAAACAATGACCATAAACGTTAAACAGACTTAAAAATGAACATAACAAGCAAAAAGGAGAATAAAAGAATAAAAACAATACAATAACCTGAAAATTCACTAGACTTAAAAACTGGAAAACTAAAAAGTAGAAAACTAACATCAGGAAAATACTAACTTAAATATAACTTTTACTTTTTACCAGTATTTATTTGTGCGTGTTTCCTGTTTCTTCTATATAAGTTATTTCCGCACGTTAAACAAAGTTCAAAAAAAAAAAAAAAAATTCTTGTTTGATGGTATAACGTATGTGACTTTTTCTTTGTTTTGGCCTTATAGACTATGGAAACTTTGAAATACCCCAGTTTTTTAGTAGTCCTTGAAGATAAATTCAAATAAAATTTATAAAAAGTTGCAAAAGACTTTTGTTATTTTATTTATTTATTTTCCCTTTTTTTTTGCTTTTTAATAATTTTGGAAATGTTCCTATAAAGTTTTGTTTATCTAATGTCATTTTCTTAGCCTTGATATTTATTGTTATAATTCCACAACTTTAAATCTGATTATATTTTTTTAAATTTTGAGCTTTAAAATAAAATATTCTAAATTTCTTATTAGAAGTTGATTTTGTAAAAAAATTATAGAAGAATATAAATTTGCACATATTTGGGGGGGGGGGGAGTAATATGTAATGTAATTATGTAATACTTGAACTAAATGATATTTTTTAAATTAATATTTATCTTGATTTATCAAAATGTTGATTTCAAAAAATGTAAAGGATAAGAATCATATCATGGATAAGATATATTTATATTCTTTATATTATTGAATAATTTTGCTGTTTTTGAGCCACTGTTATCTTTGCAGTTAAGTATATGGTGTGATTGAAATTTTTTTTGCTTTTCAATCTGTTAAAACGTTGAATAGTCAAACCAAAATATCCTAATTTGCATTTTTTTTGCTTAGATTTAGGAAACTTGGTTTTAATTTTTCTTGCTTTCCTATTATTTATTTATTTAGATGTCAGTAGATAACACATTTTTAAAAACATTCTTGATTGTAGTATGACAGCAGTATGTAGTATGGTTTGTTAAAAATCAATATTTTGTTAATGTTTTGCATATCACATTATGAATTAGATTTTGAGATGCTTTATTTATAGGAAGAAAGTTTATTTTTACAAGAATTTGTTATTTTGGTCTTAATTTGATGTAGATATGTGAATTACAGTAATTTCAAATCTTTGCATATTCTGTTTAACCAATCTAATTGAAATAAATTTTTGTCATTCTTTTATAAAATACGTATACATATAGACAGTTTGTGAAGAAAAGGAAAAACCTTGGGCCAATCAGCAAGGAGCTCAGTTTGGGGCTACTAAAAAAATCCATTGTAAGTAGTAAGGACATAAGAAAAACTTATCCATCTCATTTTAAAATTAGCTGATGATAATTTGTGAATTATGTTTTCTTTGAAATTCAGCCAACTGTTTATGATGATTATTTAAAAGAAAGCTGGTTCCAAATTCCAAATTATAGTTGATAAGTAGTTATAAACATATTCAACAAGCCTATCATAAGTCTTATTTATGATAGCATCCAATAATCATTTTGTAGATCATCATGTTATTTCAGTTAACATATTTTGAATAATATGAACAAAAAATTCATTTCCATATGGAGAAGATTGGAATTTGCAAACAAATTTTAAAAAAATACTAAATCATTCATAAACGATTTAATCCCATTTTAATCATCAGACTGATATGAACTGTTTTTATTGAAAGTTGTTATGAGTATATGATAGAAGACAGAATATACATGTCTTCATATTTTTCATATTAATTCAATACAAAACTCCTTTTTCTTCATCATAAAGCATCTTCTTTATTGCCTAGACGATATTTCCCAGAATTTATCATTCTGCTTTATCAAGCCTTTTTTGAATATTTTACAATGAATAACAAGTAGGTATCAATATATTGTTATTTTTATTTTCATTGTCAACGAACATGACATAACATAATTAAACAACAATAATATGATACTATGGAAGAAATTCAATCATTTTTAAATAACAATTTTTTCAATAACAATAATTAACACTAAGGAAGTAATTCATTTTTCAAAACAGTATGGAAGAAACTTATTCATATGAATGATTTTATTTATTTAAATCTGGCCTTTTGTCCTCTTATCAAATCTTGGAAATATGCTGATGTGTTTGGGCTTACTATATACCCCTTGTCCTTATTTATACAATTAAAAGTCTTTATAGTGCAGTCCTCTATAACATTACGCTTATATATGTCCTTTATTCTGAAAAGTACTTCGACTATGGGATCTGGGTTATGATGTTCTACAAGGCAATGTTCAGCCCAATTCGAAATTTCCGGGTGATCATTTCTGTATGCTGCTGTGTGTTCCTCAACTCGTTCAAGTAACCTCCTACCAGTATTACCAAAATAGATTTGTCCACATGATCTGCATTTTAGCTTGTAAACAGTCCCCATTTCATTCTTTGTTTGTAGGTCCCTTTTATTTTGTAACAATGATTTCAAATTGCTTCCTTTCTTATATACAATCTTGATGTCATTCTTGTGGCAAATTTCTTTCATTCTATAAAGACTTTTAATTGTATAAATAAGGACAAGGGATATATAGTAAACCCAAACACATTAGCATATTTCCAAGATTTGATAAGAGGACAAAAGGCTAGATTTAAATAAATAAAATCATTCATATGAATAAGTTTCTTCCATATTGTTATTGAAAAATGAATTACTTCCATAGTGTTAATTATTGTTATTGAAAAAATTGTTATTTAAAAATGATTGAATTTCTTCCGTAGTATCAATTATTATTGTTGTTTAATTATGTTAGGTCATGTTCGTTGACAATGAAAATAAAAATAACAATGTATTGATACCTACTTGTTATTCATTGTAAAATATTCAAAAAAAGGCTTGATAAAGCAGAATGATAAATTCTGAGAAATAACTTCTAGGCAATAAAGAAGATGCTTTATGATGAAGAAAAAGAAGACAGAATAGTTATTTACTGATCAAAAATAAAAAATGGAAAAGAAATAGAGAAGCCATTGTATTATAAGTTGAATGATAGTAGAGGCTGAAATTTAGAGAGCAGGACATCAATTTTAATAGCCATGCTATGGTGATAGTTTGCTGAGACTGATATGTCGATTAACATCCGGAGACATGCTACAGAGCTTTTAATCTAAAATTTACTTTAGCTTGGAAGAAATATAAATGTATATAAATTCAGCAACGCCTTCAAAACCTTCTGTATATCCTCCACAGTATCAGTTACTAGCTCTGAATTAGTTTAGAAACAATGTTTCACAAAAAGAATTTGTAACCTTGCATTCTTATAAATTGGAAAGTACATGATAATCATTGACCACTATAAATTAGAGGATAAACAATAAAATTCCCAACAAATATATAAAGTAATTTGTAACATTTAACATATACATTAAACAGATGTGTCCCCTCAGGGACTCATTACGGTGAGTAGGGGGAGCTAGCTACCCTGAAATATCTGAGCACCCCAGTGCCCAGGGTATAACTGGGCCACCCTGGTCTCTGGGGGATAGAAATACAGTGACCTGGTCCTCGGGTTGGGCGTGGGGCTAACAACCCCACACCGTAAAACTATTTTGTTCAGAAACACCAATTTAAGTCTTGGAATTGAGGTGCCCACAAGAGACTGACTACATGTATGGAAATGGGCTTGAATATTGAAACAAGGAATGTACGCATCAGTGCTTCAATTAAAAATGTCATTCAGTTTATATCGGTCAATGACAGGTTATGTCTGCTTCATGTAAAAATGAAATTTCTCAATCTTACTATTATCACCTATGCGCCAACTGAAGATAAGGATGATTTAACCTAAGATACCTTTTATCCTTAACTGGAACAAATTTTTGACAGTATTCCTTTCAATGATGCTAAGATGATTGTGAGCGATCTGAATGCTCAGATTGATAATGAAGCTACCTTTTTTTTGGGACTATTGGATCGCATAACCTACACAAAATATCTAATGACAATGGTCAACGTATCATTGATTTTGCAGCTAGTAGGAATTTAATCATGATAGATCATGTATTAATTGATAAGAGGAGAGCATCCACTAACATTAATGTTAGAACTTACAGAGGCGCAAGTTGTGGATCCGACCACTATTTGGTGAAGGCAATTTTTGTTGTTGAATCATGAAGTTCCGGATAGCAGGTACACAGAAATCTCCTAAATTCGCTACTGAAAAATTTATTGATAGTAATGTTCAGAAGAAAATGAGTTTGGCTATTTCAACCCATGTGGAAAACTCTGTCATAGCCAAAGTGGAAAATCTCTCTCTGGAAGATGTTTGGAAAACCTTGAAGGGTGTCGCCTTGCTAACGAATTTGTTGGTTTTGCTCCAAAAAGAGCAAAAAAGATTGGCTTGATGAAGAATGCAGAGCTGCTATTGTTGAAAGAGATACTGTAAAGCTTATCAACGATTTTTGTGTCGTCCAGCTCAAATTAGGAAGCAAGAATTGGAAGTAGTTAATCAGGTCGAACCTCTCTTTGTTGTAGGAAGAAAAGGATTTATATCACTGAGAGAATTGTAAAAATTGGTGAGAACCTAAAGAACAGGAACTCTTTTGCTGCTTTTAAGAACATTAAAAATATTAAAGATGGCTTTAAACCATGCACTAATCTGTTAAGATTCTGATGGTAACCTTATTGGCAAAAAAAGCTTAATCATCACCCGTTGGACTAACTATTTTGAGCAATTATCGAATCCTTGTAGATCTGAAGCTCATCTATCTGATGTTTCCCTTGATTCTTCGACAGTTGAAAGTTTGGAGATTCTACTGATCCTTCCTCCAAAGAAGAAATTAGATTTGTGGTTAAAACACTCAAAAATAATTAAGCACCAGGGATCGATGGAATCCCTTCGGAATTCTAGAAATATGGGGAAGAGGACCTTTTGACTGCCTTTAAAGTATTAATGGATAAAATCTGGGCATCTGAACTTATTCCAAGTGATTGGCAAAAAAAGTATTATTTGTCCTATATATAAAAAAAGGGGACAAACTTGTAAGAATTGCAGAGGTATTTCTCTACTATAAACCTCATATAAAATTTTCACCCAAATCTTGCGTATTAGACTTGATCCTTTTATTGAAAATATTATTGGGGAATATCAAGCTGGTTTTAGAAAGTGTAGATCTACATTTGATCAACTTTTCACTAAATAACATATTTTGGAGAAATGTTGGGAAGGCAATATTGACATTCATCAGTTATTCAAAGATTTTCAACAGGCTTACGATTCTGTTGATAGAGAAATGATTATATTTAATATGAGGTTTTTTGGTATTCCTGGAAAATTAATTAAGACTAGTTGCGACTACTATGAGGAATACTTTCTCCTGTATGAAAGTAGAAGGTGAACTTGGATGCTTTTTCTCTGTTAACCAGGAATTGAAACAAAATGATAATTTGGCACCTTTATTATTTAATTTAATTTTAGAATATACCCCATTCAAAAATTAGACATTGATACTAGATACATTCTTACACACAAGTCCATCCAGATTGTTGGATTTGCCGATGACTGAAACATTATGTGCAAATCCTAATTGGAACCTGGAACTTTTGAAGCTCTTTGATACCACAAGTAAAGAGGTTGGTCTTATTATCAATGAACTAAAAATAAAGGTTTTTCAAACAAAGCCTACTAAGCTATTATCTCCTTGATAAAGTGTCTTCATATCAATTGGAGGGTTCGCTTTATGCTCTATTAATAATTAATAATAATATTAATAAGGAGGACCCTGATCTATGGGCGTGAGACTTGGACCTTTACGCAAAAATCTGCTAAAATGATGGACTTATTTAAGAGGAAAATTCTTCGAAAAATATTTGGATCCACCCATAAAGAAGGTGATTGAAAGCCCATATATAAACAAAGAGCTCTGTAATTTATTTACGAATGTGTCACTTTCCATAATTATGCGACTCAAGAGATTTCAGTCCATATTATTCGGATGGATCCATGCCTTATTCCTAAGAAAAAGTTCTTCAAGGAAACTTTGGAGTAACAAGATGTAAGGTTAAACCTAATGGGAAGATGAGGTACGGAAGGATGTTGCCGACCTGATCCACATTGGGAACTGGAAGACAGTTGCACTTAATAGAGAAGACTGGAGGAAAAAGATTGGGGAGGCCATGACCAGAAAAAGGCGGAAACACCATAGGAAGTAGAAGTAGATACATATGCCTGTATTGATAATTCTGTATAGATTCAGGAAAGTTTTCTAGTAATATTTATGCCCACTTTATTACAATGCAAAATAGAGATCTTGACAAAATATAATTAGTGAGTGATACTAAATAACAAATTACTTTAGAACTGGATTACTTTGCTAGATGATACCAATCCGTAAAAATCCACTGTGTAATTCAAGAGCTGCTAGTAACAGAAAATATTACATTAAAAATAGAGAGAGAATTGAATTTTCGAAATATCAGCTCTGTAATGGAGCACGAAAAGAACCAGTCAAGAAGACTGCAATAATTGAGAATGATGAAATATTACAATAGTGTATAACACAATTCTAAACCAGTCCATCAATACAATGATGTCATTGCTTTGGCATTGATCATTTTGAATATCTTAGACATTAATGTCATTGGTACAACAAAAAATATTATTTATATATTTAGTGATATATAATGAAATCTGTATATCCACTGTGTATGGACCGAGTATTGGCCATTCTTTGATGTAAAATTTATCTTATAATGTTTAATTTATTGATATCTTCTTTTATTGTTGATCTATTAAAATAGTTGAATGAAATGATTTAATATACACTATAATCTTCTGTAAAAATTAAGAAGATTGTGTGTATGTATTTCGGTTAGTATTAAGAAATGATTAAATGTTTATATGATTGTACATTTTTTTAGATGAAACCATAGAAACAAGACCTGTGAATATTAAGTGTATAAACCCCGATTTGACAAAAATCAATCCAAAAATTGGAGTAGGATTTTGTAGTTTTAGCTCCTGCAACAGATATTTAGCAACTATTAATGGTAAGTAATTTTGTTCACTTACAAGCAGAATTGTGAAATATATTAGTGCAGAAATGTTATTTTAAGAGTAGAACTCTCAAAATTCTGACAGGGTTAAAATGAATTTGAAGGATGCATTTCCAAGCTATGCAAATAAAGTATTAGCCTAAGAAATTACAGAAAATAATGAAATATTAATTCTCATAAACATTAAAAGCAGTTAGTATAGTAAGAATCTATTATAAAACTTAAAACTACACAATATTTATCTTTGAATAAAAATAAAATAGGATGATATTGAGGGAGTTTTCAATTTCATTATGACTTTGATTTGTTCTAGGAATACAAGCCTTTAAAACAAAATGACAGTCTAATTCTGTGGTCCAAAAAGTCATCATTGTTTCTTATGTTGGTTTTCTCATGATGCTTTTCAAAATATGAGTTCATGATTTCCCCCCCCCCCTTCCCAAAAATATATATATATATATATATATATATATATATATATATATTTTTTTAATCGCAAAGAACAGGTTGATTTCTTCTGCTAATACTTATATATTGGAAATAAATGCATCCTTCCGATTCATTTTAACTGTGTCAGAATTTTGTGAGTTCTACTCTTAAAATAAAATTTCATAATTTCACAGTTATAGGATTAAGGTGCAAATAATGAATATTTAAATGAATAAATTAAAACTGCACAGGAAAATAAAAATCAAGTAAAGAATAAAAATAAAACCAACCCTTTTCGATGGCTAGCAAGTCATCGTTTTCAAGGTTACAACTTAAAATAGAGACCATAAAGGCTCTTGTTGATATTCCATCTTTATTTTGTTTTACACCTTGAAAATGAAGACTTGTTAGCAGTCGAAACTGTTAGTTATATTTTTATTTTCTATTCTTTGTTTGGTTGATCTGTATTAAGTTTTCAGTATTTTATTTTTTGTACAGTAAATTTCTTCCTTACCCTCCCCTCTCATGAAACCATGGTTTTAGATATACTCACAAATACCTCTATTTTAATCTAAAGAAGTCAGGGCCAATAAATTGCAAGGAAGTATTTTTTCAAGAATCCCAAAATGCAGTATATTTTTATTTATACATTTTTTTTTTTCAAAAAATAATAGTTGTTTATAGTTTTGAAATAAAAGAAACAGCATCCAAAGACTAAAAAATGTATTGTGTTCCAAAAAAGTATTTATCTCTTGTATATAAAAATACATACATACTTTCATATTATCAAAATTTTACGGTGTGAATTTGATATAGTGGTAAATGAATTTCATGTTAAAAGTTTTGCAAACCACTAATTTTGTTACCAGTAAGTCATTGAACCTATAGATGTCTTTATCACATTAATCATTGGGCTATTTTGATGATTTCATAGAAGACTGCAGAAATCCTATAGGGAATTTTTTAAACACAGTAAAAGGACGAGACCAGTGTTTACAAGAACAGCTGTTTCACACTGAATTGGTGATCATCAGTTGAGAATACACAAGGTCTCAATACACAAGTGAATAGAAATGGAAGAAGAAATACGGCACCTCCACAAATCTAAACTAAAACAAAATACACATTACAAATAAAATAAAGGACCTCCAACAGCCTCAACGAATTTTCCATGCACATTTAAAGAAAGAAAAGGCACCTAAAAATGAATATGTATGTTTATGCATTTTTAGGCGCTTTTTCTTTCTTTAAATGTGCATGGAAAATTCATTGAGGCTGTTGGAGGCCAGCACATGAATTTCCCTTATTTTGTTTTTAGGTTAGGTTTGTGGAGGTGTCATATTTCTTCCTACTAAACTTTGATGTTATTCCAAACTCGAAATGCCAGTACCAGAACCACCTTCTTAAGTTGCTGAACAACATTTGGTTTGGTTCTCACAAGTTATGAAGGAAATGAGTGTTAACCTTCATCATTTTTATTTTAGATTATAATATGCTAACTGTTCTAATGACAGTGATGATGAAGAATATATTAAAAACGAGAGCGACTACAGCATCTGAAAAGCATTATAAGAGGTCCTACATCCTGGCTATAAATGATCTCTGAAGTTTTCATTATTCATTCTCTTTCTTTATAGTTACATTGTTTATACAGTTGCTAAGTACTAATTATATAACATTAATACCACAATTCTTATATTTAAGTCTTAGAAAAAATGCTTTTCTTCATTTTCTGATCATAACTAGCAATGATTTGTAACGCTTCTAATCAGTTTCATTTGCAATTCATAATTAAGCCTTTTAGACTGGATGAGTTTTATTTCTTTATTTATTTTTTTTTCTTGTAAATCTTGAATCTTGTTTCTGTACTAATTGAAAACAGTTGTTCTGTGTTCACTTTAAAAAGCAATCTTAATTATAAAAAATTCTTTCTAATTCTATTGATTCATGTAGTGAAAATCTCTACAGTCTTTCTCATAGGATATATCAAGAAAGGCATTTGATTGCCAAAGTAAGGCTTGATGTGGTCTAATACAACCAAAATAGGAGTTTTCGCCTATCTGAGTTTATCACAAAAATCTCAAGAACTTGTATACGATTGCTGTGAACAACAACACTGAACTGAGAATGGGATTGGTGTAGAATTTAGTCAATTTTCTTTTCTTCAGTTTGTTGTTTTTTTCCCCGAAATATGAAAAATGAACCATATTGAAGAAACTATCCTATAGTTTCTGTTCTACTGAAAATGAGATTTTAATATTTTATTTTTAAAAATAAATTTGAAACTTGAAAGTAAAAGTTACAGTAACAAGTAAATAATCTAGAACTTTGGGCATTTCTTATTCCAAAGAATCATTGTTATGTGTTTCCACAAATTTTATTAAAGAAATCCCAGTTTATGGGAAAAGGTTGTTATCTTAAATTAAAAAAAAAAAAATCCATGAGAATTAAATGTACAATTATTGTATTATTTAAAAGAACATTTCGTATATTGTTCCTGGTGCTTCCTTGCATCATTAAAAATCTCTCTCTGAAATATGTGAAATCAAAGAAACAACAAAATTTAACAAACCAGTTTTTGCCTCTAAATAAAATTAAGTTTCAAAATAATTTGGAAGATACCAACAAAGGAAGGTTTTTAACTCAAACTTGCAGATCAGAATGAAAATTTAGATAGTGATTAAGATAAAGAAAACATCAAGCATTTTCTTTTTTTGTCCAGTCTTTCAAATTTATTATAAATTAATAAAATTGTAAAACAAAAAAAAATTAAATATTTGTTTAAAACTTTTATAACAGATCCCAGAAAGATCAGAGGATTTTATGTTTAATTATTAGATTCATTTTATTTTTATCTCCTATATTTTTTTTCCTTGTTAAATGGTACTGTATATGTCCTTTTGTTGAGGGATTTCCTCACTCCGGAGTGAG
>JAFIDM010000005.1:29690542-29716583 GCA_023159025.1 Thereuonema tuberculata
CTCACTCCGGAGTGAGGAAATCCCTCAACAAAAGGACATATACAGTATCATGTCTCACTCCTCCTTCAGGACCAAACTATATTGTTAAATGGTTTTTGTGGGAAGCAAGATCCTAATTACAATTTGAGCTTGTATTGAATTTCTTCATTTTCTGAAGAGTCCCTTTATTTCATCAACTGAAACTTGTCCTTCCTCTTGTCTGCCTTTGGATTTTTGAATCCTAGGAAGATCAAAAGCCTCACCATTAATTTAGTGATCAGAGAGATTTAAACAAATAACCTTGTTTCCTGGAGAAGTTATCCAACTTCCTACAACTCAGAGTTGTATATTTATTAAGTTTTTTTTTTAAGCAAAAAAAGGTTTAATATGCACTACAAGACAAGGATTAAATTGAAAGAAAATATGTATTCCTTCACCCTGAGTTCTGAAGGAAAAGAATGTTTATAAATCACCTTATATGATTATATATTTGTATTTCCTTCTAATAGCATTCTAGCCAGAGAAAATATATTGATGAATAAAAGACAATTTGGATTTTTTTTTCTTCTTCTTTCAACAAATAGTCTGGCAGCCAGATGAAATCATGGAATAAAATCTCAAAGTGAAGATAGGAATCTTAAATTGGATACACTGGGAAATTATTTAGTCATTAAACTTAATAATGATGAAACAGCTGTTCTAGATTCTCCGTCATTGACAAGATTGGAGCAAGATAAGTTGTGCATGATGGGAAATTTCCCAATTCTAAAATTAGACTTGTCTGAAATTTATTTTTTAGTAATTAAAAGTAAAGAAATGGCAGGATCTTCATAAGTATAATAAAGATGATGATTTTTATGGAAAGCAAACCGAGGATTATTTCAGGAGCTTATTGTTGTTAATTGAATGGGACTTTTTTTTTCAAGGGTTCATTTCTCTTTGGTAAATACAGATCCATTTTTATAATTTTCTTTTGTATTGTTTGATGTTTCATCTGCGCTTCCAGGCAGCTATTCAAGAACAGCAATCCCATTAAGTAAAAAGAAATCATCTTAGAATACATAATCACAGATTTTCTTTTATTATAATCCATGAATATTTAATTTTCTTTTTATCTACTTAAATATTTTTTGTAACAAACATTTCATTGGCGAACCATCTAAGATTATTGTTTTAGTTTTGAACAACACGATGTTTAGAATGTATATAAGTAATTTCCAACTATAAAATGAATTATAACTTCTGCTTTTTTTTCCCCTCCATAGACAATATGCCACGAGTTTTATGGATTTGGAGTATGACGGAATTAAAACTGTCTGTTCTTCTGATGCACACACAAGGAATCAAATGTAAGTTAACTATTAAATTATTAAAATTAAAGATTAAATTGATATATACAGTGCACTCTCTCTATCTGAACACTCTCTAATGTGAACACCCCGGTATTATGAACACATTACGACGGTCCCGGCGAAACTCCATAGACTTAACATAAGATGAACTCTCTGTAATCTGAACACCCTCTAATCTGAACACCCCAGTATTACGAATGCTACTTTTGATCCCCATTCGACCTTTACCTCTCTGTAAACTGAACGTGTGTTTGCAATTGGAATTCGGGGAATTCCCCCAGCATGGAAATTCGGAGAAATGCCCCCCCCCCCCCCACTGACAGATAAGAGACAAAAGGTTAGAGCAGTGTTTCCCAATCTTTTTTGTGCTATGCCCCAACTAAAGTATCTAAAGTATGCTATGCATCACCAAATTAGATATAACTTCAAAAAGAAAAATTAAAAAAAAAAAAAAAACAACAACTTTTTTAACTTTCACAACCAAAAAAAAACAAATTATCAACATTTTTTTCCTTTAACAACCAAATAAAAAAAAAAAAAAAAAATTTCTCCATTTTTGAATTGCCCCCCTGTGGGGCGTGCGCCCCACGTTGGGAAACAGGGGGTTAGAGGGAATGGTCAAATAGTAATTATATAATTTTATTGTATGTTTTGTGAAACTTTTTTATTAAAAAAAAACAACAAAACAAATGAGATGGTAGAGTACAGGTCTGACTGAATTGCAGTAGCCACAAAATCTAAATTCAGGACCTCGATCTCGGTAATTGGCACGGCTAACCAGGCTAAGTATTCTATACAGTCTATAAACTCACTATGTACATACATTTCCCAATCTCCCTCTATAATGTTCAGAATAGAGGGAGTGCACTGTATATATATATATATATATATATATATATATATATATATATATATAAACAGCTTCCTGAAATTTAAAAACCAAATTAATTTCAAAAAGCTGTTTCTGTGTAAGTATTAAAATTCGAATGTACCTACACGTCATCAGCGGCACCTGGTGTTGAATTTTGAAACTAAGCTAAAAAAATTTTTTTAGAAATAACATAACAGCGCTTTATTATAAGAAAATTGCTCTCTTTTTTAATATTTTTTTAGGTTTTTTAAATTTATTTTATTTTTTTAAATTATCTTTTAAATTATATGCTTTTTTTGGCTATATGTATAAAAATCTTTCACATATATATACATATAAAAATTATTTATTTTATACACATAAAAAAATTATTTATTTTACATACATACAAAAAAAAAAAAAAAAATTAATCATTTTACATACATACATAAAAAATTTATTCACTCCACACACATACATAGAAAAATTATCCATTTCCCATACATACACAGAAAATTTCTTAAAACATACTACAAAATATTAAGAGCAAAAGATGACAGTTATCAATTCAAACTTAAAACTTCCTCAAATAGAGGATTTAATTCTAAGTTGTCATGAGATAACTTGAATGATCAAAATATAACAAGTCCTGTTTAGAAGATTAATGATTAAATAAAATAATGAATATATTTAATTTTATATTTTTTGTAGATTTGAAATTTAAATTTCTTTTGAAATCGAATAATATAAGTATTTAAAATTTTGTTAGGAAAATTATTATTTTTAAATTCATTAATGAGATAATTCAAATTATTCAAAAAATCATCTAATTTAGAGTTAATGGTAAGATATCTTCTTAACTCTTGTAAAAAGATATTTTGAAATAAATTAAAACTAACATTACTTGTAAATTTGTGAAATCTGTTTATTTTAAAAGGAAATAAAAATGTTTTGTTAAATAATTGTATATGAGGCTTTTGTTGATTGAAATATATTCTCAAATCCAAAAAATCCACAAATTCAGCATGAATATTGGTTTGCTGTAAGTTAATAATATTATTATAAATTTTATCTTCTATATAATTAATATTAAAATTAGCATTAAAAATAATTAAATCGTCTATATATCTAAAAATTTTAAAAAGATTAAGATTTAAAAATTTTGAAAAATTTTTAAAAGATTAAGATTAAGATTTAAAAATTTTGAAAAGATGGCGATTCAAGTTTTGTCATTTGGATATATATATATATATATATATATATACAGTCGGACCCCGATTTAACGAATTCATTGGGACCGAAAATTTTATTCGTTAAATCGGGGTTTATTCGTAATATCGGGGTCCAAAATAAAAAATTTCTGCACTTATGGAACAGCCCTAATAAGCAACTATACAAAAACACCCATAATTAGAAATTGTAACTTTTTATTCAGCAGCTACTAATACAGCGAATAATTACGCACTAGTTAATTTGAAATTTTAAAGTATGTAATGAGTAATGTTTGACTCCTGATTCCTGACTCGAAAAAGTTCTTTTTTGACTTTATGGACAGAAGAAAATACAGCGTCATTTATATCCTGCTGCATTAGGTATGTTTAGGTTTGTTTACCTAGACTAATAAAAAAAAAAAAAATTTCGGCTGTTGAAATAATTCGTTAATTCGGGGTTAATTATTCGTTAAATAGGGGTTTTTGCCTTCATTTTAATCGGGGAAAAAGAAAAATTCGTTAAATCGCGAAATTCGGTAAATAGGGGTTCGTTAAATCGGGGTCCGACTGAATATATATATATATATATATATAATAGACCTCCATCAGGAAACCTTCTAAATTTCCAAAATTTCATAGATTCTATTGCCCATTTTATATACCTAAATAAAAAAGAGGAATCTTCATGGGAGACTTTAATGTTAACTTTATGGACACAAGTAGAAAAGCTGTCTTTGACTTTCTGACCTCAATGAACTGTCACTCATTCTTTCTGCCTATTGACTTTCCCATTTGTCACTCTGCTTCTTGCTCTTCACACTCACTCCTAGACCAAATCTTTACAAATTTCCCAGTTGAAACAAAAGGTGTATTCCATGCTTTTGTTACTGACTGCAATCCAATATTCTTTTCTGCCAAAAGATCACAACTATTCAAAAACCTGACTCCTAAAAACACAAACAGTCACAAATTCACTTAAAAAAAAACACAAATAATTTTAAAGAATATCTTCAATTAACCGATTGGGTGAATGAGTTAAAACAAGGAAATAACACTTTGAGGTCCAAATTCGACAAAAATTTTTTTTATGGATTTCACAAGTGCTTTTCTCCTTCCCTAAATCACCAAAACAGAAGCAACTCTGTAATTAATAGGAAAGCATGGATCTCGTCAGAACTACTGAAAGAAATCCAACAGAAAAACAAATTATATAAATCATACAAGAAAAATCCCACTTCCACCAAATTAGAACGTCTCAAAGTTCTACAAAATAACTTAAAATCAAAGATTAGAGCGTCTAAAGAAATTTATTATGTTAACCTATTTAATAATAACTTAACAATGAAAGAAAAATTGAAGAAAATTAACAATTTAGTATCTGCTTAAGTAAAACAAAAGCTTCCACACAATCTCATAACAAATAATCCTAAAGAAACAAAGCAAAATTTCCTGAGTACACTTCTCCTAAATCCTTCTCCACCTTGCCCAGACAACAACAATAACACTTTATCTCACAATTCCACGCTATCATTCTTTCTATCCCCAACGTCTCCTTATGAGGTTCAACAAGCCATCAAATCCCTGCAAAATAAATCTTTTTCTGGACTTGATGAACTCCCTTCCAGTCTTCTCAATAAAATAGCAGATGAAATTGCTCTCCCTCTAGCTCACCTATTTAATATATCAGCAACTGAAAATGTCTTTCCTTCCTCTTTCAAACAGGCTAAAATTGTCCTGGTATGGAAATCAGATGTGGAGAATATTGGAAAATTATTGCCCAATTTCTATAATAAATACCTTCTCAAAAATTTTCGAAAAAAACTTCCATACTAAACTTACTAACTTCATCTCCGAGAAGCAGCTAATAGCTCAACAGCAGCACGGCTTCACAAAATATAAAAACGCTGAAACTGCACTAATCGATTTAACGGAATTCATTACAAAATGCATGGCTTCCAACAATATTGTCTTAAGTCTTTTCGTAGATCTCAAAAAAAGCCTTTGATTCAATTGACATCAAAATGTTACAAAGTAAATTAGAATGTTTAGGCATAAGAGGTCCACCACTAGCATGGTTCTCCTCCTATCTCCAAATGCCAATGTCAATTCACTGTAAAGTCCCACTCTTCTTTGTAGTATTGAATGCTTAGAGGGTTACCCCAAGGATCCATCTTATCTCCTGTACTATTTAATCTCTACATTAACGTCCTTATTCTTACTTCACCATCTAACAAGTGTATCTTCTATGCCAGCGGTTCCCAGCCTTTTTCAGCTGGCGACCCACCTTTCCTTATCGTTTTTCAGCTGGCAACCCACCTTTCCTTATCGAATACCTCCACATATATAGGAATAGAAGAATATAGAGTAAAACCATATTTGTATCGTATATCCCTTCCTTATATATGATCGATTTTCGATTTTTCTGATCTTTTCTGATGGTTTATTTGATGGTTTTTGATAGTTTTAGGATCAAGTTGCGACCCATCTGTAACCCTTCTGCGACCCACCGGTTGGGAACCGCTGTTCTATGCTGATGACGGAATTCTTTTATTTACCAATAAAAACATTCACAAACTTCAACAATCCTTCCAGCTATCCCTTCTCCATCTTGAAACCTGGCTATCATCAAATGACATAACTTTAAATAAAACAAGACTGTCTACATGCTTTTTCATCAAAAGAATAAAATCATTAACAATAAAAACTTTAATATTACTTATAATGGATCCGCTTTGCAGGAGATCCACTCTTTTAAATACTTAGACATTACCCTCACTCAAGACCTATCATGGAATTTACACTCACAACAAATTGCTTACAAAATCTCTCAAAACCTCGGTATCATTAGGAAACTGGGTTTTTACCAACCCAGGTACTTCAGAACCTGTACTGGTCACTAATCCATTCCAATCTATACGGTTTGGGTCTGCCCCTTCAAATTCTATGAAAATATGATTCTTAAGGTGCAAAAATATTTTCTAAGATTTATGGATAAGAAACCAAGACACATCTCTAGCCACTATCTCTGGACAAAATACAAAATTATCCCCTTCTATCATAAACTATTACATAAGAATCTTTGCTCATCTGTTATGCTAGAAACCATTTCACTCTCTCACTCTTACAACACAAGAACTACTTGGACACCATTGGTGCAAGAGTAGGAGTCCATCCACAACAACAGATTGATATTCTTGTTCTTAGTACGCTAGCGTGCTGTAGTGTGTGTTACTATGAAAGCCATCGTACAGCATATGGAAAGTTATGTACACTGTCAAACATGTTATAACATTGTGTGCATTGCTATGTAGCTCAATGGTAGGTTTTTTTTGCGTTTCTGAGTTTTCGTTTTGTTCGTACGCTACATATCTAATACAGTTTGGTTGCAGCTCTATGATTGGTAGGGTTGCAAATAACATTATTCTTAATGACTCAACATTACTGTATGTGTGTTTCTTTATTTATACACTATTGAAAAATGAAAAGTGAACACCAAGTAATGGTCCCAGAAGAATGAAATTTTATTCACACATTCTTTAGATTGTAAATAAACATATGCACAGATTAATGCAACTATGTACAGAGGCTACACTGTTTGTCAAAAAACCATGTCAGTACTTTGCAATTTAGAAAAGTAAAGAATATAAGAATAAAATTAACTTATATTACTAAACTTATTACTAATAAATGATAAAGAAACCACATGTCTTTATTACTTATTTCGTATATTTAATAATAATTATAAAAATAATACAGTAATTTTTGTTTTTAGATTTAGGTAATTTGGTTGTGATTTTTTGAATAAAAAAGAGCAAAGTCTTAAAATATTGCGTTTTTGTTTTCTAAATTGTTTCTAAAATTTGCCGCTGATGATGTGAAGATAGATTGGCTGTATCTTTATAGAAACAATGATGTGTTTTTGTATTGGCATTTTCAAATCCCACATCATTGTCTGGCTTTTTATATGTATATATATAAAACACACACACACACACACACTGTTTCTTTTCTTTTATTACTTGAATCAGTTTTCTCCCATTTCCATATCAATATATCTTAAATATCTATTTTATTGCTGAAATTCTAATGAAAAAAAATAGTGATCAAAAGACTAGAAATTATAAACTCAGCTTCATATTCTGAGTTAAAATAACCTAGCCTTTTTGGCATGGCTGAGTGGTCTAGACGGCGGTCTTCCATGAAACCGATGTTTCGGAACCTGGGTTCAAATCCCGACGTTAGCATGGATGTTACTTTCTCCTACTGTATTTCTTTTGTTTCTGCGAGTATAGCTTGAGCTGCCTCCTATGGCGTATCCTGGACAACATTTTGTCGGCTAAATGCTCACATTTCTCGACTCTTGTTGAAGCCAATAGTGTAAATGCTAAGATCCCTGGCATTGGCAAAAAAAAAAAAAAAACTTAAAATAACTTTTCTTAACAATGGCCGAAAACTTTCTAATTTCATAAAATAATGGTTGCATGGACTATAGACTGACTATGAAAAGCAATTGCCATATTTACCCATCAAGTTCTCTGCCTTGCTTTTGATTCAGCACAGCCTATTACACTTTGACACTAAAATTACACACAATGGGGAAAAACTTGCTCACATCTTGCTCGAGTATTTTTCATGTTTTGTATTACTTTTCTTAAGACAACAGTGCTACAGGTCTCAGTAATATCAGTGGTTACTCTCGTCCCTGACCTCCAGCCTCAAGATATGAATTCCTCTAAACCCTATAACTTGGCGTTTACCTATGCTATGTTCCTGTTACCTTTAGTATGTGTAATGAACTTGACCCTCACATGATCTTTTTTTTCTTCTTAGATTGTAATCTTTTATATTTTTGCATATGACAGAGAGATTTGATAGTATCTTAAAGCTTTGTACATAAATTAAATGTTAATCTAAAAAAAAACGGTAATGCAAGTTATTCTTATTACTCAGTTTTATAATTTACTGTGCCCTTCATTGACTTACCTTACAATAAATTTAGGATTTTTTTTTCTTCTTCTCACTCTACAAGCAACATGAATTTTTAAAAGTTTTTAAGGATTTCAAGAGAGCATTGCTTCAAAGTATGATGTTCAGCTGGTATAGCTCAAAAGATTTGAAACTTGTGCTGCTGCATAACGATTATAGTGTAAAAATTCTGGTTTTAAATCAGTCCTTTATGAAGTTTTTACCTACAGAAAATTAGAAACATTTCCTCTGTGCTTCTCACCTTAAAAGAATTATGAATTTTGAGATCTTTTATATGTGTCACGAACAAACTGCTTGAAGATATAACTTGTATTAGCAGGAAAAGATCAGAATCTAGAAGATTCCAAAGTCATTTTATTCCCACTTAGCATCTTCTATAGTTCCATAATAAATCAGGATGTTACAAATAATCCATCTCTAAAATCATTGTAAAACCATCTGTAAAATTATTGTAGCAAGTAACAGAAATTGACATGATTAGGCCAAGGTTTCAGAATTTTCAGTTAATCAGAAAATAATGAATTTCTGTAATTATCATGTTGTTTAACCAGTAGAGATAGAATTAAGAATAAATCCTATTTGATTGAATGTATTTTTATAGGCTTTGAATGGGATCCAAGTGAAACACGTTTAGCACTTTGTACTGGCACCAATAGAGTTTTCGTATGGACTCCTGAATTATCGTCCTCAGTTGAAATACCAAATTCTAGTTAAGTAACTCTACCAATTATTTTATTTTATTTTTTGGAGGGGATTTGATTACATTAGATAAAATGAAGTCATTTTCATGATATAAAAATACAACTGAATAATTTTAAATTGAATTTTTAAAAACTTGATAAGGGGGTCCGGGAGAAAATGGGACTCCGAAACGTCGTTTTTTAAATGATATTAATCCAAAGTAAGTGCAATTTTAGTAGGCTAATTATACAACTAATTTTTATATTTTGTCTCAAATTTATTTTTAAATTTAAGACATTTAAATAATTTTGAAGTTAGAAACTGTGATGTGGCATCAAATGTATTGTGAAAATTACCATAAAGGATCTAAAAGAAAATTAAATGGGATGATGATTTATCCCTTCATAGGATATTTTGTAAGTCTCAAAAAGCCCATTCAATTGTAAAGGGATTCTGAGTTGAAAATTTCACATTGGGGAAATTAGTTTCTCATGTTTAATTTAAGTTAGGAGCTCAAAATGTTGGACTGTGGGCAAATGTTTGTCCTTCAAAGTAATCTTTAATTGAAATTTGTTTTATAAAGTAGATTGACTAATAAGAGTTTATTTACAAACTTGTTTGTTTGTCAGAGGTCTGCAAAATAGAATCTGGATGTCTCATGATCTCTTTAGATTTGTAATGAAGACTTAAGTGTGCTCAAAGTTCTATTGAGATTCTTTTTAAGTAAATGACGATATAACTTTAAGTTATTAGTAATTATCCAAAGTAAATGAAATCATTGTTAATAACAAATTGAAATGGAATGTCAAGCCACAATTATCCTTAAATCTTATCTTTCAGTATTTCTATATTGTGAATAATAAACAGTGATATTGTACTGCAGAAAAATAAAAGAAAATCATTGTTCATTAAGCCTTCTTCTCTCTTAGTGAAATTTGTGTTGTTTCAGTAAATAATTGGATGGATTATAATACGTTCATTTAGAAGTAGAAAGAACAAGCTTTTAAGATGCCATTTTTATTTTGCTCAAAACATTTTTATTTATTTATTTATTTTTATTAATTTTATCAATACCATAAAATTTTTAATTAAAGAGTAATACCGTATATGCTCTAATAAATGCCGAGGCTCTTATTGTCGCCGGTCTCTAATAAGCGCCGGGCTGCAGAGGGGACACGGCCAAATAGTAACCGGGTCTTTGATATTTGCCTACCGGTACTAGTGTAAGCGTCCATATCTTTATAGTCGTGCATAATACCTTACGGTACATTGCCTTACAAAATGTCGCGGTCATTTGACATTGCCTTTAAGATTCGTGCAATGGAATACGCGAAAGAAACTTCCGGTGAGGCGGCCGCCCGTCATTGCGGATTCGGACGACGAATAGCAGCGAAAGGTACAGAAAGACATTGCCATTTATCTTTTACAGTCTTATATAGCATGTGAAATTCAAATAATGTAGCTGTTTGTAATATTAGCCGGTATTTATGTGTAAAAATATTGCGTTCTGAAGGTTTTTGTTAATAATGGCCGGTCTCTATTAAGCGCCGGGAGCCGAGGCTAGTTTTTGCAAATAAATGCCGGGGGCCTCTATTGGAGCATATACGGTACATTGAAATATTGCCAATTGTTTACATTTATTTATTTTATTTTATTTTTTGGTGTGTGTAAAACTTTATTATATTTCTGTTTCAGTATCTTTTGATGTAGTTAAATTGAGCTGGAGCCCAACTGATAGCAACATCCTTCTGTTTGGTCATGATCAGATGTGTCTTGCTTGTTGTGAAAAAAATTGTCTGGAAGAAAACCAAACATAAACAATGAAGACATATTCATGAGTAATAGTTTATTAATTCCTTGATTAATTTGTTGATTAATGTTTTTGTTTTTAATAATTTTATCAAATATATTATTGATCTGAAAATCTTACCCAATTAAGAAATTTAAAAACAGATCATCAGAGGAAGCCTTATCCTATTTTTAAAACATTCAGACCTGTAAATAAACTCAAGTTTTAATGTTAATCTGAACCTCATCAAAATCAGATTGTCAAGATTCATATTGAGTTAGA
Organism: Thereuonema tuberculata; assembly: GCA_023159025.1. NCBI lineage: Eukaryota > Metazoa > Arthropoda > Chilopoda > Scutigeromorpha > Scutigeridae > Thereuonema > Thereuonema tuberculata. Next base: position 29,701,673 of record JAFIDM010000005.1, read on the forward strand.
AACAAAACTAGGTTATTACAGATCTGTTAAAATTTCATTAAATTTTGTACAGTGATATAACATTGCAATTGCTGTTTAATGATTGATGTTTCTCAGGAATAGGTAAATAAAAATGTACTTTATACATATCTCCAACATTTTCAAAATAATTCATGTATTCCATCATCCCAAAAAGGCAGGAAGGCACATGGGATGCTTGTGTGATTTTGTAGATTACAGTGGAACTCTCCTAAGCAGAAAAGACTCAACCATTCCTAGCAAAAATCTTCATTGTAGAAAACTAGAATGTCCATTCAGCAGCTCAAGCAAATAGTTTATAACATTTAACAGAAGCTATAAAAACATACAAAATTCATGCAATTTTTTTTTTGCACTTTCAAAGTAGCTTTACACTTTCTTAAATAAACATTAATCTTGAAAAAAGAATGAAACATTTACTTTAGGAATCTATGGGCAAATTGCAATTCGAATGATGATTTTATAAAATAACAAATTTTTTAAAATTTAATGTAAATACACATCCTGTATTTGACAACATGGTATAATGGAACATTATTACAATATATTTAATGCATATATTATATAAAATAAAAATTCAATACTGGCATAACACTTTTATATCATAATAAAAAGTAATTAAAAATTACATTGAATAAACAATAGGTGAGTATTTATATTAGTACCATGTTTATTTTCAATTAGTCAAAATACTGGTCAATTTTCTTATTAAATTAGCTTGAAACAAATCATAAATTGCAGTAATACACATCAAATAACTAAATTTTAAAAAAGAATTACTAAAAATATAGTGAAAAATGTAATAAAAGCATTGTAAAATATGAACTTTTGTTACAACCAATGGAATAATTTCACTCATAAATTATTTTATTTTTTAAAATAAAAAATATAGTCATTTCGGAGTTGAGATTCATGTCCGTGTTAAGATACAGTGGGCTTTAACTTTATTAAGTAGGCAAATATTAATAAATTAGTTTAGTAAATCTATCCTGAAGTTTTCCAGTCACTTCTTTCCATTTGGTACTCTTACACACCTGGTGGAAATCAATTAAAACATCTTTGCAGCAAAATCCCATTTCATTCTTCTGACATTTCCTAATAAATTGGTTTTCTACAACTACATGCATTGCATTAATTTTTTACACCTACAGTTATAATTTGACCCAAATATCATTTGGTTTCATGCCAGTAAAAAACAAAAGATACACAGTGCTCAGCACAGTCTCTGGACATCAAACTTTTACAGCGATTGTTGAAGCTGTGACAATGTTATGTGGCGACATACATAAAAACATTTTCCATATTCTCTACAAAAACAACTGATCTCTTGGACATACAACACAGCACTTTTAAAGTGATAATTTGATTATATTCATTGTACTTTTTATTAGAGAGATCTGGATTTTGTTTACGTTTCTATTTTTAAGCTTTATTGAAAAGCTTAATTTTGCTTCCTTTAATTTATCAAAATAATATTCTATATCTTTCCCTTTACCAACTATATCATCAGCTAATCTCTTCAGGATACCTTCCAGTGCACCCTTTCCTTGGCCAGCTTCCATGTAGCTCTGAGTTGCAAATTCAAAACCATACTTCTGTGACAGGTAGGTTGCAAATAAAATAAAATGTTTTTGACATGGAATCAAATTCCATGTTTTACACAAACGAAAAATAGTGACAAGGTATGCAATGAAAGTTGAGTGTTACCAAAACGTGTTCCGCGAAAACACGTAAATACCCTCAGTATTCATTGCGCTCTTGTACATTATGGATGTGTCGATTGAATGGCTAAGGTTGCCCGATCGTAATAACAGCAGAAATTTCAACTCGCAGCGTCAGTGGCATGACATTAGTGAAATTTCTTTACCGAGTGGTGTTAAATTGTGAATATCTCATAAACTGTAAGTGCTACGGACATAAGTTAAATACCATTAAAAGGGGATAAAACTTACTATTTATTGGTGTACAGATCAACAATTTCCAACCACAAGTTTTGGAACAGCCGTTGGTTGAATTTAACATTTGACACTATGCAGTGCAGAAAGTGTAAAGATAAATCTCTAAAACCGATTCAAGATCGTAACCCTCCCTTAACAAATGCTGAGAAACAATGGAGGTATCGAGAAAACAAGAAAGCACGGGAATTGGCTGACTGGGACAACGCCGGGGGGGGGGGGGGGAGTACAAACGTACGCCGTCTCCGACTCCGGGAGAGCACAAGTACTTATCGGCCAGTGAAAGTTATGCCGCCCGATCACAGTAGGGACATAGCTGGAGACATAAGTCATCGAAGTATAAGCGAATGATTTTAAATTCATTCTAGCCAGTGTGTACATACACCCCAACTCTCTGGGTTATGAGATTAAATATCTCATTCAAAGAAGACTCGGACGCTACGGATGATCGATTCAGAAAGTTATTGCTGAGATGGAGCCTGATTTGTTCACTCCTATAGTATTGTGTGGTGATTTCAATAAGGACATTAACAAAAATAAACAATTATTTGAGAACATTCATGCTTGAGTACAAGTTAGAGCTAAGACCTATTTGTCCCATGTTGGGAAATACACCGATAGATTTAACTTTTGTTAGAAATGTAGATCTACTCATGAAAGCCTATGTAACGTACTTTAGTTATCACAGACCTGTTATACACCGAATCTATTTTAAATAAATTGTACAACAATACGTGCATTTCATTTTATTTCTTGATTAGTGGGACAGAGGTGAAAAATATGAGTCCATGTTCAGTAGGTGCCACAAACGGCGATCTACCAAGGGCAAGTGTTTTTGTTTCTGTATTGTTCACTGTTTCTTTTCTCCCTTTCAATATTCTGGATCTGATTTGACGTCTTCATCAATAAAAATAGAAACAGAAAAAGATAATATGGAAGGGATTTCTCTGAGGTGAGCATCATTTGTGAAGTTTGTATCAGTTTGTTTTATCTTATTAATTGACTTATTTTTAAATATAAAAATTGCAAAAACAGCGGGCTGGGAACTTAAACACTTCATAAAATGTGGCCTTTCTGTATATCTTGCTAAAGGTATTTCAATTCAATTTAAAAAGAAACTTTCTGAACAGTGACTAATCTTCACATTAGCAAGTACTTTTTTCCCTTCCTCATTTTTATTAAAGACTAGCCATTCTTAAACCTGTGTTAATATTAAATAAATAAATATATCTTCAAATAAATCTCCTTGAACCAATATCATTTATTTTGTTAAATTCTCATTGTAGAGCTTCTTCAGGTTTTATTAATAAGGAAGAGAATTCCTCTCCTTCCTCATAACTAAAAAGAATTCGTTAAAAAAAAAATCTCTCCAAATTACTGTAGGAAGTTCTACAGTAATCTAACATAGATCGTAGTTAAAATGGTTTTCATTTGTTTTTTGTAGATTACCTTGTCTTCTAACTTTTGTCCTGTATATTGTTCCTGTGTACTGATAACAATGTTGATTTGTGATCTGCAGATTCATATATCATGTTTCCAGGCAAGAACATGCCTTTTTTTTTTTTTTTGAACAGAGAGTGATTAAAAGAAAACTTTGTAAGGTCAATGGAAAGAAACCACAGAAAAAATAATGTTCTCAGTGAAGCAGTGTCCTTTGTATTGTCTCTGATTATTTATGTAATTGTATAAGGAGAGAATTGTTGTTTTAGAAAAGGATCTCAAGTATCAGCAAATCCACGATAGATGAGACATGTTGGTGTAATACCTTAATCAGAAGATTTGCACTTTGCCATTTTGGTTATGTGGGCCTTGTCAATACCTCAAAATCAGATATTGAAAGAGGCATCAACAATTGAGGCTACTGATCTACTACAATCTTAGAGTAAAACTACAATCCATTGTAATGACTTTGGGAATCAGATCTCCAGTAGAAGTCATCTGTCTTTGTACTTCCATTGCTATTAAGAGAAATCAAAATGAGTTGGGGCAGATGATAATCTACGAAGCCGCTTGTAAATAAAATTATGATTATATTTTAACGAAGTCTTAGCTAGCAGAGTTAAATTCTTTTAGTGTTCTAAAATTACTTTACTCAAAGATACTAAAAAAACGTGAAATCGGAAACACAATTTAATAATTCATTAAATATATTTTACAACCAGCTTTCTAAGCTTTACATCAATCCGGTCTTCGGATTTTACTTTGTATTTCAAAGTCCTTAATAAATTTAAAGCTTCATGGTCTTCTTATAAGACTCTCTTGCTTCTCTCGGGTTCCGACTTGCGTCTAACAATCTTGCTTCTCTGGGGGAGTTTTATATCTTTAAACTTCTTATTTCTACAGCCTTCTCTGTGCCTCAAATATCAATCTGCTTATTGCTGTACCACTTATCTAAAGAATCCCCTATTCTAAATTCTCTAATAATTATTCCGGCCACTATAATTATTTTTTCCGGCTATGACTGCTTTTATCTCTAACTACAGAAGGTCTTTCAATACAAGTATTATTCCTGACACCATTAGCTAAAACTATCTGTCTCTTTTCCTGAATAAACCTAAGTTAGATAAATAGAATATCTATTTCTTCTACTCTAAGAATACTAGTGATTTCTTCCGTAACTTCTCGTTGCTAATTTGAATTCAAAACAAACTTCTATAAAATTCTCAAGATCCTATATTTATCTAATCTGATTTACCTAAACCTATCTAGAATAAGAAAATCCTATCAGCTGAGAGAAAAATTTCAATGGAAATTTTACTTACAATAAAATAGTCGAAAATACCAGTTGAACACATTCGAATAATCCTATTCCTTTTATCTTGGCCGGAATATTCATTGCTGGTCGACTATAAGCTCTAGAAATCTTTCGGAGTCCGTCACTACGAGGATCGGTGTTCAGGTTAGGGTTATTTTTCCGATCTCCGAGTCTCTCACGCCATTAGATAAATTTCACCTGGATCTTCTTCTTTCAAATCAGCCGTAGTTGATCACTTTTCGCTTTCCATTCATTTACTTGGATTCTTCATCCGTATGGAATCTAAGCGTTGTATTCTTTCAGGAGTTCCCGGGCCTAGTTGTGTCTCGCGGTTGAACGAGTCTTCCGTCCTCGGATCAGTCAATCGTCTACGGTTCTCGCATCTGCTTCGGAAGGGATCGTCTATTCGCCTTTCATCTATGCAGCAACTGGAATTGTCTTCAGCCATTCCTAACTTTGATTACCGTCTTTATTTCTCGGGCGCGCTATTTCTGGTATCTTCCAAAAATTTCCCATCGATTGAAGAAACATCACAACTGTCTCGCTTTCGTCTTAGCGAACTATCGGATCATTTATCCTCCTCCGGGCATTCTCTTCTATATTGAGAATATTGAGACTTTCTCACGCTTGCTGCTTTGATTAGAAACTTAGCTGGTCAGGAATTCTTGCCTTCATCTACTTTGGTCGATGAAACCAAATCCACTTACTGGAAAACATTTGCAGTCATAATTTCCACTGCTTATTTGGTGCAGGGAACGAAGCAAAGAACCTGCTGTTGAGTTCGGCAGCTATTTTGCTGCACGTCCTATCTGGTTGCAGGATCGAAGTGAACTGCCTTTCTCGCCACCTAACAATATCGTCTCTTATTAGGATAATTGCATGTGTCGCGAGAAACAATAGAACTTCGCTCGTGAATGATCCATTCCTTTGAGCCTCAACAATTACTTTGAAAACAATTACATGTCGAAACATGTAAAAAAGACAGCCTTCCACGCTAATTTAATTATACCCTTAAAGAGCAAATTAAATTTGCCAACACGAATAAATTTAGGGTTATCGAAATTTTTCTTTTAACTTAGAAATTCTCAACGCTGAATTTCTACAATGCTGCTCATGAAAAAAATGCTTACAATCCAAGCATTGTGGTCCAGAAGAGTCACAAAGGATATAAACATTTATTTTTTGCAACCACACATATTTGAATGATAAATATCGTTGTCATTAAAGATTCACATTCTAACAATGTAAATCTTAACTTGGCAGTAATATTTATTTAAAATATTTCTAGCATCTGGGCTTTAGTAATATTACCCCCTCTATTTTTCTTTAAAAATTCAAAAGCACTATCAATTGCATGACAAAAATAAAAAAGACGGCAGTATCCATAAGAGAAGGATTTACAGATATCATTTGTAATCCTGAAAAAGTTTGGACCCACTTTTGAAAAATAAAAAAATAATGCTGATGTGATTTTGGCTTTAGAAGATCCCTGAAGGATTTTTTTTTTTTTTTTTTTAGTGTTTATAATGAAAGGAAGATCTGTTGAACAAAAAGTTGTTTCAGAGCAGTCCTCAATCATCTTGAGGCCTACATTTCAAACATTTGGGCTAAATTTACAAAAGTTGTTCATTCCTGAAGTCAAATAAAATTAACTAGGAAGTGTTTTGTGGTGAATAAAAATTCATTTGGAATGAAAATTAGCGATAAGTAAATATTTTTATTCGAGAAGTGTATTTGAGTATACAATGATAAAAGTATTAAATTTGATTTATACAATACATAACAATTTAACAACTTCACCATTATCAGAAAAATAGGATTCATAATAAAAATTATTTGACTAGAATTGTTCTTTTCTTATCGATTAAAAATTTCAGTTTTTATTTTTGCATTGATTACATAAATTGATTGCACATAAATACAGTTCTTAGCTTCAATCTCAATATTAAAAACAAAAAGACTATTTAAATGACACTTATGTATGGAACAACTGCTTGGCTTTTATCAATTATTCACCGGCATTGCAGGATTTAAAAAAAAAAGCTTAATCCATTTGGAAAATTTCAAATGTGTGAAATCACTATCACTGTCTTGCAAAAACTTGATTTTAATTTTCTGATTTAATCAGTTACCTTCTGATTAGTAAATTCTAATTCTTTAGAGTATTATATATCTTTTAATATAATATCTTTATATTAAAAGATATATAAAGTAATAATTTCGTTGATAAGGGAAAAATCAAGAAGGACATAATATATTTAATAAATCTTAAAATCAAGTAAGCTTTGCTGATTGTGAATGGATCCACTGGCACTTAGTCTTTAAGAACATTTGCAAGGAACAGTCAACAACAATTTTATCAGTGAAGACCCGTTTTATAACATCAATACTGGAATGAAAGCAGTCTAAAAGCTAACCCTTCCTCTAGCCTTAAAGAATCCAAGATCATTAATGTTATGGAAAACTGATGCTAGTCCCATGTAATTCTCAATGATGATGGGGCTTTGCTCAATAACACAGCTACAGGGAGGATTATCCAAAATTCGAACGGCTTGAATGAGATTATTAGAAAACTGCTCCACATCAAAATTTCTGGTTTCACGTGCTAAGAGAAATAAGAAAAAGAAATTAAATTGGTATTGATGCAGTAACAAAAAATAATAAAAAAATATATAAAATAGCTTTAATTCATGGTACTATTTTAAAAACATAATGACACTATGTCAGATACATGTGGTTCCATAGGATTCATTTGTTTAGGATCTTCAAGAATTGCGGCAATGTAAATAGTAAATGAAAAAGAAAAAAAAGGCAAAAATTAACCAAAACGTTATCCTCTACTATTTAAAGTAATGAATTCAGCTGCCAATTCATTGACAATGAATCGTGGCATAGTCTGATATAAGCCATCTGAAACCACAGTGCTTTTTTTAATTTCAAGTATCACTTGTATGATTTTTCTTTTGTGGATAAATGAAATTATGGAATCCAAACTGGTTCCTGGGAAACAATCCCAACAGATATCGAGAAACAGGAAGTTACAACTTGATGGTTATATAATGAAGCACCAGTGAATGAATTTATCCATTAACCCTTCAAGCCGGTAAGACATACACATGTACTTTCTAAGTAACTGTCTCACATCCTGTTTGACGTACAGGGGTAGGTTCTCTGCAGGGGTAGGTAATTGGCGGCCTCCCGCTGTTAATTTTCAACTTCATTCTCTAATTTCCTACTTATCAAGAGACAATGAAATAAGCTTGCAATTCAGTGATGGAATTTAAATTTCCGCACTTTAGTTAGTCATTAAAAGTTTTCTTTTTAGCTTCTTTCTACTCTCAATAATAAAAAGTACCGGAGGAAAGACATACGCAGGAAAGAAACTCGCTGGCCTGAAGGGTTATCAACTAATATGTTGGCTCTATTTTTTGTCAATTTAAATGTCTCTATTTTTTTTTTTTCATTTTCTTTGTATGTTTAAACATTTCTTATAAATAATTAACACTTGTTAATTTTCTTTCATTTAAAAACTTCACGATTTAAATCAAACTACTCTATAGCTTTTGAAATCAAGCCTTATATTTTTTCAATGACCAGAAATGTGTTACAATTAAATTATGGTTATCTTATTGTGATTATTATTTGGAATCAATTCCTCCGAGAAGAAAAGAAATATATCAATTTTTTTTTATTGCAATTTGGAGGAGGGGGTTATAACAATACAATTCCCTCTCTGCTAGTATATAACAGCCCACTTGATTTTATTTTTCATCAAATTTTTCCACTGCATTAAATTGTATTGAAGTCAAAATATTTAAAGGAACTTTTTATCACTAGTATAATTTTGAACTTTCATTGAGTAATTATTTCTATATGTTATTTGAGATTAAAGAAAAACAATATCACTTCAGCATCAGTTTGTCTTCTGGAAAATGTTGTCCTATGAATAAATCAAATAGTGAAGTGAGAAGTTAAAACCTTCTTCTACAGCTTTTTCTCACTTCTATGTGGGCACAAGTGACGCCAGTATAATTCTGAAGAGAAATTTTGGCAGGGGTTATCATGGTCGGATGCCCTTCATGACGTCAACACCATATCACAGGGAAGATAAGTTAAAACATTACTATGTTTTAAAGGTTCATCTCATTTAAAACAGACACTAACTGGAGTTTCTTAATTCATATTGGTCAATTTTCTTTCACTTTTAACAATTAGAATCTTGATTTGAACAAATATGACTTAATCAAGTATACATCGTTAAGTTAATACATTAGAAGAGGAATGACTGACTATTATTATTTACTTTCTCATAATCAAAAAAAGGTAGACTGCATTTTATTTTAGTTTTTAATTCAATTTACATAATGTCATCACTATGTGCTCCCTTTCTGAAAGTGCCTTTTCAATTAGTGGAATAAGTCTTTTTAATTTATGCTATAATAATTATTATCACAACAGTTTTGACAGTCCAATTTGGAACATTTCAGATAATACTTCAGCTATGTTCCATTATTTTAGATACATAATGTAAATCAACAATCACTGATCAGAAATCACTTATTTTCTCTAATGGCGAGTCAAATGATTTGAACGATTTTAAACATTCACTGTAAAAACTGTATTGAATAACTAATACTCATAAAGAACTACAAATTTAAAAGGCGATATTTTGTCCTTTTTACAGGACTTTGACAAGCCATTTTTCTTCTAAACTAAACAATAATATCACAACTCAAGAATTCACAATTTTACAATAATAGAACGTAACACTTAATCACGCTCAAATTATTAAAGCCAAATAACCATTATAGGAAGTTAATTCTTTAAATTTTAAAGTCCTTTCCTGATATAATCTTCCAATGTCCTTGATGTTTTAGAAAATTCCAAATATTTTAATAAGTATTACGAGTATTAGTTATTAAATGTTACTTGAAAAGTATTTGAGAAATTCAGTAACTGTATTGAATATTTTATTAAATGAATTTTGCATTTGGATACAGTAAATTTTCAAGTTTTTTTTTTTCCCAGATCTCAAAACTGTTCAATATGAGCACCTTTCATCCCATGACAAATGTCAACACGGTACTTAAAATTTCTCCGAAGTACGATGTAGCATGGGTCTCTAGTTGAATGAGCAGCCGTTAGACACACAACTCCTACTGTCGACCGCGACGTGATATTGTAAGACCACATGCTGCTAAAGGAGAGGAGAAAGCTTACTCTGTCTCAACATATTAACTGAATCACTGTTGGAGACTGACATTGATGGATTTATTTTTTAGAGAATTTTTGAAATCGTTCAAATCATTTTGACTCTCCCTGTATTGAACTAGCAAATTTGCTTTACTTACATATATTGGAAAAAGCTGTCAACAAGATTGGCATTAACAAGATTAGATCGTTTACAAAAATTTTCAAACTCAAAAAATTCCTAATAAAATGGTTTATTAACAATAGTGAAAAAAACTTAAAACAAAAAACAAATCCAAAATAATCATTTATTTCAATTGCAGATGCTGTACTGACTGCACCACAGAAAGTGGCAATTTTAAGATAAAATTAAGAAAAGAGGAATAAAAATATACACTGCCTGCTCAATTGAAAGTGGACACCCATGGTATGGAACAGACACCTTATTTACAGCGTGTAATAGCATGTCCTGTGGGTTTTTGCTGTATGCATAGCATCCACATGCCATGGCATGCTTTCCACCAGTTTCTGATAGCAAGAAACTGGTAATTTTGCCCACTCCTCCTTCAAAGCCTGCCCAAATTTGATGCGTGTTTGCCATCGCATCAGGTGCACATGAATCTGGCGCTGCAATTCATCCCATTGATGTTCAATAGGGTTGAGGTCTGGACTCTGGGTGGGCCACTGAAGTTCCTGAATATTATTCTCCTGAAACCAGGCACTGACAACAGGAGAGCCTTATGGCACAACGCATTGTCATGCTGAAACACAAATGGCCCTTCACCAAACTGCAACCACAACAAGGAAGCATTGTCTAGATGCCATGTTCCCCTCGATCACAACAAACTGACCACGTCCAAACCAGGAGAAACACGACCACACCATCACACCACCACCACCAAACTTCTTTGTTGGGATGACACACTTGGGTAACAGCCTCCCCAGGCAAACGCCATACCCAGGTGCGCCTATCCGATCGGTAGAGTGTGATTCGTCGCTCCACATAATGCTCTTCTAGCGGTCCATTGACCACGGCCGTCGCTCTTTATGCCAGGCCACACAACACTGGGCGTTTACAGGGGTGCTGTTAGGCTTGTGGGCAGCAGCCCGACTGGTGTACCCTAACGCATGACCACCTCCATGACATTGTGTTTCCACTCCTTCACATTTCCACTTCGTGATAATAGCACCCAAGGTCGATTTCGGCAGGTTCAGTGTTGCTCCTATGGCTCGCACACTCCAGCCACTATTGTGGCAGCCTATGACTACTACAGCTGCTTTGATGGTGGCATTTTACCTCAGCGTGTTGTTAGACACCAAATGACTCCAACTACATGTGATCGTGTTGTTTTATAACGAATATATTCAAATTATTGCCCGAATTTGTATGGGTTGTTCCACTATGGCAGGTGTCCACTTTCAATTGAGCCGTCAGTGTTTATCTATATGAATTTTTATTTATGTAAAAACTACTGAAGGACATCTATTTTATATATCTTTAATATATATATATATATATATATATATATATCCAGCAGTTAATATAATTTCTATCTATATAATGCTTTGTTTTGTTTTTTTGTTTCATTCATATAGATGTAAATATATCTAACAAACATTACTATCACCTGTTGATAGGAGTCTTGAGCTCCTAACAGGACTCAGATTCAAATAAAAAAAAAAAAAAAATTACAATGATGTGGACGAGAAAGAAATTGAAATTGTGAGATCGCTTCGAAACATTTCCAGTTGGTACAATGTTACATTTGAATTTTGTAACTCGAGATCGAAGAATATAAGACTTGCCATCCCTTTCTCCTCACCCCTACCTCTTCAAGCCTTCCCCAGTTCATAAATACTCATGAAATCATTATATCTATATCTATTCCGAAAATCCCATAGAAATATCCTTGAGCAATAGTTGCCCATCCCATAGTTCTAGTTTTTGCTCCAGATTAATATGTGTCTTTATTATGCACTACAATATTTTAGTTCCAATTTTCATCTCCAGGTGCTTATGGGCACTTTCAGTTAAATGTCAATTCAGATAAGCTTTTTCAGCTTCTGTTCCTTCCTCAATTTTTATTTCCTGGAAAGAGAATGTCATATATATATAATAACTAATATACTCACATTTATGATAGTAAAGGCGGTGATGTGAAAATGTTATGTAAGGTATGTCACGGCTCCATGGATTCCAGTTTTTGGAGAAATGGACAGGATTTCCTTTATTCCACATTGCACGTACCCCAGGAGCATTTCGAGGCCTAAATTAAAGAAATTATTACATAACAAACATTTTACTTGTAAAGTTACATATTTTATGTTCTGGTAATCAAAGTGCGTACTTAGAGAGAGAGATTAGCAGAACACAAAAGAGCATACAAAAAAAAGAAAAAGTAAAATATCTGACTGGGCGGACCATTGCCAGGAAGAAATGCACAACCCAGATCCCATAGTAGACATGAGATACAAGATGAAAAGGAGAGGCTTGTGTTGGAATCATGTTTAATAAATTGGTATAAATAAGGACAGATTCTTAAAATTAAGTCATACATCTTTTGGCTACATTAAACAGTTCAAAAGAGTAAAATAATTTAAGAAGTCTGATTGTCATCCAATAATATTAGTTTCTTTAGGATTTAATTGTTTATTTTGTGAGAATAATTCCTGTTAGTATAATAAATTGTTATTTAGTTAGATTTAAAGAATTGTAATGTGATATCGAGAAATTTGTTTATTTATTCAAAATTATGTATTCACTAAAATCCATGGAATTGTAGAGGAGAACAACTCAGTTTTCTTTCCTCAAATATCACATAGAAAATGAGGAAGATTCTCACTAAAAGAAATGAAGTTTTGTGTAGAATAAAGTAGATGTTTTGGATTATTTTATATTATAAATATATTTTCAAAGTTATGAAGATGAAATACCTTATATTTGTAAAGTGATTTCAAATTGTTGGTGTATCAAGAATCCATTTTCTTCCAACTGTTATTTGCACAAAGATTTCATGATGGTACCCTTCAAATTAACAATTTTTATTGCATTTTACTGACTGTTCTCCAAATACTGTAGGCTTGCATTTAGACTGGAGCAGGCATTTCTTAAATACTTGTATACTTATTGTAATTAAGACACTTTGTTTCTTTTAGCATACGTTCCTTTCCCTTAGCAATTTGGCCTTATGCTGATGTGGACTTTCTGTGTTGAAATTATGGCAATTCATTCTCATTTATGCTATCTGTATGTATTTATATCTAGACAGTGCATTTCATAAGAATCGTCCAATATTCCAGAAAAAAGTTTTGTAAAAAGATATTTTGGGTAAGACTAAGAGATATTCATGCTAGAAGAAAGGGGGCGTCCATTAATTACATGGTGTTTTTTAAAAAATTTGCCCCCCCCCCCCACCTTGGTGAGATTTGGTGGTAAGATGTATAGAAAGTGTATTAGAAATATCAAAGGTAATAATTTAAATAGGAACGATGCAGTTGAGGTCAATTATAACTTTGTAAGAATGGCTAGTGATTTAATAAATAATTTATGTTTATTTTGCTGTAATAATGTGAAATTTGAAGAACTGAATTTTTAATTATGTTTTTGTTGGATTGTTAATTCAAATACTTGTTTAAACTTTAACAATTCTTTAATGTTGTTCTCATGCTCATATCAATGAATTGTTATCGAAACTTTTGTAACATTTTAGGCTTGATAAAGGGAAGAAGTTATTATCTTCTCAAAATCTGCTGTTTTAATAAATATATTTTATATTAATTGGTGTTTGTTGTGGTGTTTTATACTTAGTTTGAACTTGATATTTACACTTATTCCTTGTAAATATCTGAGTATAACTGATGATATACTACTATTTGAAATTTTATTTTTTAAAGAATCAAGTAGATTAGCAATAAAATCAGAAACTAATGTAGTTTTATGTACAACTAAACTCCTGCGAAACTACAGTCAGACCTCTATTTAACGAAGTTGCTAAATCCCGAAAAAAAGTTTGTTTTATGGAAAATTCGTTAAATAGAGATTTACCTTTTAAAATTACTTTAAATTACATAAAACAGATTTCAACATAAACAATAATTATTATTAAAAAAAGTAATAATTTTAATGACGTAAAGCATACATTACCATATGCATACTTAAATTTTTTGTTAATAAAGTCTGTTAATTTTGTCCGAGTTCTTTTTTTCAGTATTTTTGCTCAAAGTATGTCTTGCATCTTTGCAATGCACCAAAAACCCTTCAGTATTTTCTTCAAATTGTAATCCGCATCGGATTATTTCAAATGATTTTAGCATTTCATCATACGAAGGTTTTTTGATTTCTACATCATTTCCATTTTGATCATCTTCATCGCAATTCATTGCTGTATTATTTTTATTTTTCACACTGTCCAAAATATCCGATTCAGTTAGTGTTTCCGAGGTCTCAACTTCAAAATCAAGTGAAAGATAATCATCAATCAGCATATCATCGTTAATTTCTTCTTTTTCCCTCAGCTGTATCCTCGAAAAAGTTCGTTAAATAGAAAATGCACTTCGCTATTTGGAGGTTATTTTACGAAGAAATTAGCAAAATGTTCTTGGTTCCAAAGAAAAGTTCGCAAAATAGAGGTTCGTTAAACAAAGGTCCGACTGTATTAACATACATTTCGTATGTATTTGAGAACTAGATTTATAAGCCTTTTCACTTCTAATGAGCATGTGATCTTGGAAACTAAGGTTGTCTTATCAGTCAATGTTTTCAAAATTTTTGTTGAAAGGAACGTGTATCTCTCACCTCGGTGCTCAACTGTCTGGTCAAGCGTGATATTTTTATCCATTTTCAGTGGCAAGCCTAGTTCTGTTACAGTCATGTCTAACTAGCAATGTCATTCTATCTAAACCCACATGAACAATTAAATGTATGATAATGTGACCTCTGATATAATGAGCAAATTGCCTGACAAGTCCAGATAATGGAAATATATCCTTTCCT
>JAFIDM010000005.1:29716593-29777077 GCA_023159025.1 Thereuonema tuberculata
TCTTATCATTTAGAATTGCTTTATAGTCTATGGTACAACATCAGATCGATTTTCTATTAACTTTTGATATCTCACTGGAGCTGCATAGTTGACAGTTTGTTGTCACAATAGACAAAAAAAATAAATAAAATAGAAAAAGAAGAATACAAGTTCTGAATTAAATGAACATGTTCTAATCAGAATTATTCAAATAAAATGTTTTTGAAACTTGGGCATGGTATTAATGAACTTGTTTAGAAATTATTTGTAATTTGCTTGATTTGAATCTCTCTTCTTTTCTAGTTGTGATTTAAGGCTATATATCCTCTTACGAGATTTCCACTAAAAAATGGTATCACTTTGAGGAAATACAAAAGGCAATTACTGCTTATAAGCCATTCAATTTGGGTTGTGTTCTTCCAATTACTAGGTCAATTTTCCTCTTCATAATTCCTCCTTATGTTCTTTGATTATCACTCGTGTTGTAACCAGACATACATGGTGTGACAGTTCATGGATTTTCTCTTAAAAGATCAGTCCAAACTTCAGATTTTCATAAACTTTATGGAAAAATAGCCATCAATTTAGGCATTATTATACAACTTCTCTCCAGCCAATCTTTAGAATGACCTAACATTGTTCCCTTTACAAGCTTATTAATTTATGTAGTCTGTAGGATTACAAAATGTTCAATCAAACCTGCATGTCTGATCTTTGCTATTTTATTATCTAAAAGTATGTTTGGAATAATCAGAAGAAATTGTTAATTTTAATTAATAAGTTTATTTGCAATTCCATTAGTCTTATTTTATTATAAGGACTAGCGAATGTCAATCTCTGAGGCGTATATTATGGAATTGCATAGCTTCAAACAATACTAAAAACAATCTCAACATTGTATAGTGTTATCTGTTATGATTTATATAAACAGAACCAAGATAACAGTAACAATGCAGGCCAAGTGGTAAGGCACTTCGCTGCCAGACCTGGATTCAATTCCAAGCAGAGAACATTAGAAACCTTACCTTCCGAGTGGCCAGCAGTGGGATATTTTAAGTTTTAATAATAATAACAGATTTAACTGACAATTTACCGATGTAAAATATTTTACCTCTTAACTATGTCAATGCCATCTCAAATTTTTAGGAATTCATCCCTATATTCATACTTCAAAATTCTAGCTACATTAAATTAGCAGATTAACAGCTAATTCCTCAATAATTGGAATTATAAACTTTGTTCAACACAAAGGATGCATAAAACCTAAATTTCCATAATTTTTAAAGTTCTCTACAGAAGTGTAGAGAATGGCATTAATTTAACCCAGTAGTGGTCTACAGCTATTTTAATTATATCTTTAAACAACAGATGACATGAGCTGTTCACAACAAAAACTTTCAACTATTTGCAGGGGTGATTCAGTTGCTTAGCATCCTTTGTTTAGGATACCACTAAATAAAAAAGAAAACAATCTTTATTTTTATATGAAATCTATGAACAAATTACAGGTGTTTCTAAATGTAATTAACAGTGAAGTTAACAAATGTTCAAACTAAACAAAAAGTACTTTGGTCTCTTGAGATCGACCCCACCAACTATGTTCTAAAATCTCACCATACTTTCCCAGGGTAATGGGAAGGATCTGTTATGAAAAATAAGTTCCTATTTTTATTTTGTATAATCATAAATTAGAAATAAATATGTACATAATTTGACAGTTCTGGTAAAGAAAGACGGCAAACATTTTTTCAATCTTATTTTGAGATTTTTATTTAGTTTTAGAAATTTACTTCACCACCATGAGAGAGAGAGGGAAAGACATGTAAGGAATAAATTAATGTTAAAAAAAAATAAAAAAAATAAGACTGAATATAATAAAATCCATTAAAAAAAATATATATTTAATATAATACTGCAATAGGAAAAGGAAATTTCGCTATCTTTGCAAATTCAAATAAATAAAACAACATAGAACAAAGCAAGGGACTTAAAGAGGGAAAGGCAGACATGCTATTGAAGCTTACAAACACACCTGCTATTGATGCTTACAGTGGCGACAGACTGTGAGGGGTTAACTGATGGTGATTGCTGGCGATTTAAGCGCGTCATCATAAATCCCTTCACCTGGCTCAGCACCATATTTATCTTCCTGTAGAAATATACAAATTCTAAATATCACTAAGGTCGGTCCAATCCTGATTGGGCAAACTAATTAGTTCCATGTAATGCTTAATTAAATACGGTAAATGCATTTTAAATCTGTTTCAGTTTTTCTTGAGTCAAGATATAATTTAGAAGAACTTTATTAAAGACGAGGACAGTGAAGCAAGGATTAAATGCTGTTATATTCCATCAAAAACAAAAATAAATGGTGTAAGAGCACAGGAATTGGGACTTCATCTTAAATAGACTGATAATATATACAAAGTTTCACATGCAATTTGAAATTAAAAGATTTAATCTGATAAAGAGAACATTCTACAGATTGGTTGAAGGAGGAAGAGCAGACAACAAAGAGCTTGGAAATGTTCTCTGATTTTTGTCTACTATTATTATTATTATTTAATGAAAAGTTCTAAAGGGAAGTGGAGGTACAAAATTTACATTAGTTTTTCAATTTTCTTATCCTACAGGAAATAACACACGAGGATAATCACAAAAGAAGTCTCATAAATGTTTGTGACTTACATTTTTAATCAACAACAACTCAAAATAAGAGCAGTTATTTTAATCGCATTATTGTAAGTGTTTCTATAAAAAAAAAAAAAATTAAGATAATGGACAGCCCAGAAAATAAGACTAAAAACATTAAAAACAAGCAAATAGAAACAAAACATTGATAAATATAAATTATGTTGTATAACTGAAAAATAATAATAAAATACTTTAAGAATCAATTCACGGGAAATTATATGCACTGAAATAAAAATATTAAATTATTATTTGTAATTTTAATTTTATTTTCTTGCCTATCATTGATATGCTATCTGCCTTCTTGACGGGACTATCCTTAAGGCACTGATATCTTAATTTATTGTCATATATGGGATTGTTAATACATATTATTATTATTATTATTATTATTAAATAACTTTGTCATAAGGTTGTGTCCACACTTGAGCATTTCACTTGGAACAAACATTTTAAAAAAGGTGACTTTCTTTTCTATTCCAACAGTGTTACATTCTAGTTTTGTTATTTAAAGAAGCTATTTTTAGAAATTTTTTTTTTTTTAATGAGTTAAACTAACAATGACACACATGAAAAATTTTATGCAAATGGCAACAGGTTTAAATTGTTAAACACTAATCAACATTATAGGATTTGCACAGATGAACACAACATTAGGAAAGTAATAACATTTGCAGATTGTTTAACAGTAACCATAAGGAACTTATTTTTAAGTCAGCTTAATCTAAGCAATACAACATGCAATGTTATGGTTCAAGCACTGAAGGATATTTACATCAATATTTTCATGTTAATAATTATTTATTTCATTATTTAAACTTACAGTAATTTTTAAACATTCATATAGAAATGGTGCAACTTTGGATTCCTGTAAATTTCTATTTTCAACCTACACTGTATCAACGAACAATTGAATCTTTGGAGTAAATACTCAAAAAGCCATATTTAAAGCATTCTGACTGAAATCTATTTGTTCATTCAAAACTCAAGTGTTGTCATAGAATTTCTTAAAGAGGTTCAATTGAGATTTACAAACAATAACATCCTCATGTAGTGCCATTACAATAATTTCAAAGCCTAAATGTGCAATTCTGGAATGAAGAAATGATCACTTTGAATCAGCTAGTTTCTTTGAAGTATAAGGGTTGAACAAAGGAGGATAATGAAATAACTGAAGCAAATTACATCAATTCCAGCAGAAGAAAGCAACAAGAGGAACGGTTAACAAAAGTTCAAAATACAAAAAGCCTTAGCAAATTTAGGTTTACCGACAGTACAATTACAACAAAACAATTTCCTTAAGTAAGTTACACAATTTTCAGTGGTGTTTTAGGATGGCTACAACTCCTACGTTGGAATTAGTCTTTGAAAACTGCTTACCTTCCACTATTATTCTTTTTCATCTGAGAACTGTTTGGGAAGATATAAACAAATCGAATCATAAAATGTGTGTCTTTTGTTTTCTTAAATTTTTATTATTAATCTTCAAATGTTGAATTCCATAGAAAAATTATTTTGGTTGAGGAATGTAATGTAGGTTTGGATCATCTGTCTTGCACTGGGATCCATTCCATAATGATGGAGACCAGTTAAAGCTGTGTTTATTCTATACCCAGGATGTTCCTCTTAAACAACTGCTAAATCCTTCAGACCAAGTACCTTAACTTCATTTCTATTAAAAATTTTGAAAATACTAGTCTGCATTTTGATTTTAAATCTAATTCACCTAAACCAGAGGTGTCCAAACTACGGCAAGCGGGCCAGATCCGGCCCGGCAGGTGATTTTATCCAGCCCTTGAAAGTTTTTGAAAAATGTGTTTTTGAAAAAAATAGGAGGAATTGTGACAGAACACTTAAATTATCGTAAGTTGTGCTCATGCTCGGTACCGAAAATGTTGATTGAGGTGCACAAAACCAAACGTTTATCCAGTGCGTTGACTTTCCTCGAGCAATACAGTGATTTTGGTGATGATGTTTTAAGCCAAATTGTCACAGGTGATGAAACATGGGTGGCTCATGTTTTGCCGGAATTGAAACAACAATCCATGGAATGGCGGCATTCAACATCATCCAAGAAAGTGAAGTTCAAGCAAACAATCTCAGCCTGAAAAAATCATGTGTACTGTGTTTTGGGATAGGAAGGGGGTGTTGCTTGTAGATTTTTTGCCTTGTGACACAATAATTTCGAGACCTATTGTGAGACTAACTAAACTGCGCCGTGCAATCCAAAACAAAAGGCGTGGCATGCTGAGTAAGGGGATTGTTTTGCTTCATGACAATGCCCGTCCACATGTGGCTCATCATCGCATCATTTGCCTGGAAACAACTTGATCACCCTCCGTACAGTACTGATCTAGCGCCTAGAGACTACCACGTCAGGGTGTCTACTGAATCTCAAACAAAAAATTTAAGGACAATTCCCGTACATTTAAGGACATAAAAACTTGTATCGTATCGTAAAATATTTAAAATACCCCAATCAGGGCCTTCAAGAGAAATCTTTTAAGGCGGTACAAGATGAATTTTGCAGGGCCCTTGACAATCCTATTTTAACAACCAAAAAAAAACCTATTCAACCAAAAAAAATTAAAAAAAAAAAAAAAAAACACTGACATCATGATCAAAATTTAAGGACATGTTCGATTTTCCCGTACAATTCCCGGTTGGTAGACACCCTGCACTTGTTCCTGCATTTAAAAAAGCATCTTGCTGGTCAGCGTCACAACAATGATGATGACCTCAAAACGGCCGTGTTGCAGTGATTATCAAATTAGGCGGCAGATTTCTATGAGGATGGAATTCAAAAGCTGGTTGTATGATACAACAATACGACAAGTGCCTTAATATTGGTGGAAATTATGTTGAAAAGTAGATTAAAGTACAGGTTTTCATATAAAAATAAAATTGATAATAAAAAAAGTACACTTGTGTTTTTAATTTCAAAACGGGGTACTTACTTAAAAAACACACCTCATATATGACTGAAACTACTGTTCTTTTGAGCCTAATCACTGTACTGCCTTTGTCTAATAATAACTTGGTATTAATGTTAAACTTCATAACATTGTTACTTTGGGTATTTTCATCGTCTTTTCCCCCCAGGACGATGTCAAATGGTCTCCACCTTAACTCGATTCGTTAGCTCATGCCCACCTACCTCTGCGGACAGTTGGGCACTCCGGAGGCGAAAGAGAGGCATGAATCAGGAATAAACGGTGGAGGTTCTGTGGAATAAGGGAGAGTGGGGCAGGAGAGCAATAGCTGAGGACAGACAGTTCAATTCCCCACAGTTTGAGACGAGAAAGCCGCCAGATTCAAGGTATGTCCACGGTAAAATAGAAATAACCATAACAGAGGACAGCCACTTGGTGTACCCGTGAAAGAGACATACAGTTACGGTGTGGGCCACCCGATCACAAGACACCCAAAAGCCCCTTTCTGAACATTTTTAGTTGAACTAAAGAGAACTCTCAGACAACAATATACTTTGGAAACAATATTATTATTAGACATCTTCGTATAACATTTTACCTTTAATTTCTAGCATGATCTAAAAAACAGTTGACAGAAACTGGAATTAGTAACTGCTACAGTAGTTCAGATTGAGTTTATATTTCCCTTTATACTAACAAAATTCAGTCTTAAGTTTTGTAAACTCAGATATGACTTAAAATAATCACAGAATGAAGTTAGCCTGAATCTAACAAGCAATTCAAAATAGGTAAAAAAAAAATTTTACTCACGGAACCAATGAATTTTCGGGATACTTTATCTCACCCTGAATTACAACATCCATATCTCTTAGATGTAATCGACGATAAGACAAAATTCGCAAGGTGATGAAATCATACTTAATTATGAGCAAGCTTAAATCTGTTAGCAACACAAGACGTTCCTTCTCAATATCCCAGTGATCAATCCTATCACAGAAAAAAAATATTCAGATTATTAAAATAATTAATGCACTGATTAGTGATAAATGTGAAAACAAATCTACAATAAATCTTTCATCAAAAATTCTCTAAAAGTAAAAACTGAATTTTCTCACATTTTTAAAAAGGTCCATCACCAAAGAATTATAACAAGTCTCAAGTTAAATAGGATCTTTAGCCATTTTAGCTGATCTTCTTACAATCAAATACCAAATGTGACTTTGCATGCTCACACTTCACTATTGTTTTTGTTTCTTTGCATTTTATCTTTCTTTGTGAAATATCAGTCAGACCTAACATTCAACAAAGAACTTGAGCCTCATTAAACATTGTATAAAGTTTAGTATTTTACTACAGCTAGTAATATGTTCTTGTTAATTTAGTCACTTGAAGATGTTCTCACAAAACTTTTCTTTTTCCCTTTTAAGTCTACACAATTCCTGAAGTTTCCATTTTGATATTTTTACATAAACCCTTACATGGAGGTGAAGTATGAGACTTCCTTATCCACTAATATGTCAGTTCAACTGATATTTATTATAGGAATAATTTCTGGCATCATGAGATGTTAATAACTATCTAGATGATTGATGGAGATAATGTGACACATATTCAAGTTTTAATTATTTAAAGGCATCAATCAACAAGGATTATCTAGTAATCAAAGTTTGATGAAGCGAAGATTTACTAATGCTTTAAACCACCTAGAAAGTTCTTCTAATCATGTTTTCAATAATTTTGTATTATTCAAGCATCACATAAACAAGCAACAACAATCCGATTCTTGAGATACAACAGTATGACAGATAGAGTCTATTACAAACAGACGGGTATATGTTTTTTTAATGTTGACTCTTTTCGATTTTTTTCTCCTGGGTATCATAAAATCAGAGAAGAAAAACAAAAGTAAGTTCAGTAACTATCATTACCGTATGATTTAAAATAGGTACTTGGCAAAACACAAATTTTCATCATTGCTCTGTCAATGAATGGCATATATTTTTTTCTCTCGTTTTGTTTCAAATCATGAAAAACAAACTGAATCTTTGTGATTCAATAAGAATTAAAGTCCACAGGATATCAACTGACATCAACAGGCTTATAATCACCTGCTTTAATCTATATTACTATATTAAATCTTTCTTTTACGATTGTCCGGCGCAGTTCAACAATTGAAACATTGTTTCCATTGTCCGGCGCTGTGAAAACATGGCTACCACTGAAACATTCGCGACAGGAATCGAACCTTTAACCATTTGAGCCACAGTCAGATGTCTTATCCATTAGGCCATGGGACTACATTGAAATTATTGGTTCGTATCACTCCCTTTGTATGTGTGTGTGTGGCGCAATGAGAGAACAGCCAGAGAAAAAAAGAAAATAACCCATTAATGTTAGCCTAATAGTTTAGCCTAATAGAAAATTAACCCATTAATTTTAGCCTTAATAGCCTAATAATTTAAATGTGAATGTTCATTGTTTTAGCTTCTCTCCGTTCACAAAAAGGAATAAAATATCACTTTGTACTGATGTAACCGCTTGGAATATCTCATACTTACCAGGGGGAGACAGGCCTAGTTAACATTTGAAATTATTGACTAGATTTCAATAGAAGATGTACTGTCGGTGGCGTTTCCAATGTCACATTAGCTGCCCGATGCTTCCCCGCAGTGCAACAAGCTCTCAGCTCTTATAATTTTTTAACCCCCTTTCGGTGCAAAAAAGGAGCTAAAATTTGGTATACTCAAGGGATGTTTCGACCTGACAAACCTAACCATTCCCTTGTTAGACTGGTTTAAGGAAGGCAATGCAGGAAAGCACTACTTCGCAATGTAACATTGGAAATGCACCTGACAGAACCAACCATTTAAGTTATCATCTTAAGTATCTGTATTATCTGCCTTCAGATGAACATCATTTAAAGTGAAATTAAACATTAACTTGATGATATTTATCTCTACTACTTTAAGAGATCATATACAATTAGAAAGTATTGAGATAAAATATAAAGTTAGAAGTTAATGAAGAACTTACTCAGTGAGAAGCCAAGCACCACGCAACTGTCCATCTAAAACTTCTAAAATCACAGGACGGCAAGATTCCACAGCCCTTTCAAATGCTCCATCCTTTTAAACAAAATATCAGAAAAATATCATTAATAAAACTTTTCTACAATACTTGGAAGATAAAGAATTTAGTTTTGTCTGCTTAAGTCTACCCGAAGTGGCCAGAGAAAGCCATTTTCAAGAATATTCATCTTCAATTTCCTTTCTTCAGTAGTTTACCAAACAGTTAAAAGAAACATCTGTTTCAACCGAGATGAAATGCTAGGCTTTTATATATTTACATTGGAATTAACATTTCAGGGAAATCAACTAATAATCTACAGGAAAAAAAATAAAATTCTTTGGTTGAGCGACTTCTTGAACCGCTCATCAAAGAAGACAATTACTGACTTTTAAATGAAGTATAAATTCATAAAATTCTTTGAACAACAGCTGTTGTTGTTTTTCCCTTCATCATTTAAATAATATTGAAACAAAAGAGAAGCTAGGCACGTTGCTTGATATGTTACTATCTAATTTCAACACATTATTCATCATTTTTATTGAGAGGAACCATTATAAAAACAGATCACTGATGTGGAACTGAACTTAACCAGTAAAAAAATTGAAATTACATTCACAATTCAAATAAAAAATGTCAAAATTCTGAAAAGTGCTAGTCTCAAATCCCTGTATCCCTTTAAAAGATATCATGTAACATACAGTTCAAAACTATGATGCAACTGTAGTGTCATCTTTTAAGGTTAGGTTAAGGAAAATAAAGAAAAGGATTATGAGTATTTTATAAATAAAATAAAATAAAATAACAAAAATAAAAAATAACAAAAATAAAGTAAAAATAAAATAAAATAAAAATAAAATAAAATAAAGTAATTGCTATTTACTAAAACATTTGTTAATTCTAATAATTATGCATTTGCTAAATTCCACTTAGAGTTATTCTCAACCAGAAATGACAAAACAAACCAGCTGCAGCTCATAAATGGATAAAAAGTTGTAAATAAAACCTTCGCAATTATTCTTTCTTCACATCCACACAATACAAAGAAAATCTGATTTTTTTTTTTTTCCCTATCAAGTAAAAAGAGGTAACATTTTATTACCCTTATTCATAAGCAAATATGTAATCCATGTAAGCAAATAATCAAAAATACAATAAATCAAATCTAAATGTTTTAAATAACAAAATTAGATTTTTAGTATGTTTTCTTTCCTTTTCATCCCCATCATTAAAGAAATGACAGTAATATTGTTACATGCCACTCAAAAGTCAATCTCGCATCGTGGTCATGAGTGGGAGAACTATTCAAAGAAGAGTAGAGGGTTAATGAGACAACAGAGTAAGGATGGGCATCCTTATGGGGTGCTTCATAGTATTATGCCTTTCAGAGCTTCTATGACTGATAACCGTTTATTTCCTCATTTCTTGTGAGAAAGTTATGGACCTAGAAACTAAACAAAATTTTCTATAGTCAAAGACTCTTGGAGGAACTTTAACAGTTCATAAAAATAAAAAGGAAAGGAATCCTATTGGATGATTTTAGAAAGTAACAAAAAGAAGTCAAAGAGCGACAAAAGAATCAAAGACATCTGAGTTGGTAAAAAAAAAGGAAAAAAAGAAAAACCCCGAAACTACTTCAATCATCCTAAAAGGAACCTAAACAATAAAAAAAAAAACTGTTTGGAACTTAGAGGAAAATGTTGAAGAAGCAAAGAATACTAACAGGAATTGAAAAGAAGTCACCATTAAAGCAGCCAAGAGTGAGATCTTACAGAAGCAACCCTTTCCCTAACATCTTTCAGGTAAGTGGCATCTGGAATAAAGATGGTAATCATCCCTGTACAATTCCTGAAAATAAATTGAAGAGCAAGTCATGGCCACTGACAGTGGAGAGGTTGAGAAGCTCTGATGGCTGTTCTCAATTTGAGAGTGTTATCTTAGGGTAACATGCTCTAATTTACCTATTAAATTATGGTTATGAGCAATTATTTAAAGATCTATAAGACTTAAAAAGTGATGGAGGTAAATGATTACTTTAATTGTTAAAGTTAAAAGTTTTAATTCTGGGTTTACAGCTGTTCCAAGCAAGGACAAAATCCCACAGAACGGAGGCTTAACAGTCAAAGTGGAAATCCAAGGTCAAAAAGTGGTCTTTGGAATAGAAGGTATGATTAGAGGATCTGATACCCATGGATCTGCTTAAGCCTCATAAACCAAAAAACTGGTTAAAATAACATACAACCAACCAATGTTGAAGGAATCATCTGGTCCACACGTGGATTTGAACTGAAACTGCTCTACAGGAACTGGATTGAAAGGGATAAGACTAAGGATTACTTTAAACCTAGGGATTTATTTCAATGTCCTTCAAGTGGAGACTTTGGCAATTTTTGAATATGCTCACTTGTCAAGAAAATAAAAATTGAAACAACTATATTTTTAAATCTATAGCCAGGCAGCTCTTATAGTAGTGGTTCCTCCCAGAATCAGTCCAAAAATGTTATGGAACTTTAATCCTTAATGATTTGGCTGCACATAAATGAATTAAGTTAATACAGGTGTCCGACTGTAAAGGTATTATTATTGGTAATGGATTAGCTGGTCAATAGAAAAAAAAAATGTCAAAACCTTACTCATTGGATATGAATCAAAATGTTGAATTCATAATGAAACCACAAAAGTGTTAAGATACGATGAGAACATACTAGAAAACCTACTGGAATAGTTTACTAGTACAAAAACTCTCAATTGGAGAGCCTTGAAATTTCTTAAGCTTAAAAGGAATCAACCTGTGACAGGAATTTTAATTCATCACTGTCGTTTAAGAAAGAATTAGAAGATCTTTAAATTGAAAAGAAGCTATCTTTAGGAAATATAGGCTTTCAATGAACCAATACACAACATCTTTGAGTAGAAATCCCTGCTAATGTCTTGGTGTTGCCTTTTCCAGTCCAATAGGCATTCACAAATTTAAAATCTTAGGATATATACAGGAATAATATGCAAGGGATGCACAACAAGACCTTTAGTCTGCAAGGCAAGAGAACTTTTTGGATAGTCCATTGTTAAGTTATTCAATGAGTTCCATGTATCCTTTCAGAACCTTTTTTTGAGCTTTTCTGTTTGTTGTCTGCCATTCTAGAATGTTTTCTGTGAATTCCTGGACACCTTCACATAATTAGAAAAGATATCTCAGGTTACATTGGATGGACGATTCCAGGATAAAGCAGTTAGATAACCCATGATGCATTGGGGGATGATTCCAATGGTGAAGCTCAGATTAATGCAGGTTTCCAGCTCGGTTCAGAGAACTTCTTGAGTCTTCAAAGTAAGGTGAGTCTGTAAGTTACCAGTGTTATTAGTGTTTAAGTTATTATATTTTTTTCCTTTTTTTCTTTTTAGTTCTTTGCTCTTGTTTGGTTGTGCCTTATGGATGCCTCCTTCCAGCACTTTACAGACTCTCCCTACTTTGACAACAGAGAATATGACCATCAAATACCTCATACTAAAAGCTATAGGAAGCGACTGGACAGAATGAAATTAATCTAGAAATTAAAAGGAGGACTTTTGAGATGACTAACCAGTGCTTCATGTAACAGAATTATTTTGGATTAATGTAACAAAAAATGTTAATGAAATCTGTTAAAACAGTAATAACAGAAAACTTAATGAAAATGAAAAAATATTTTTTATTATATCACATCATCCTTAAAACATAGATAAAATATTTAAAATATGTTTTTTAATGCAAATTTTCAGAAAGAGCATTCATTCTGAAAAGAGTAAGAAACATCTGAAACTGCATAAATACGTAAGAATTGTTTGCTTTTAACGCATTGAGTCATTATCAAAAGCAATCTGGGATAGCTATTTCGTCCTCTTTAGGACTCATCAGCCAGATTTAGCTTTGACAATGGAACTCAGAATGCGTCGATACCTATGATCCCGCCTCGCCGTTAGGAAAGTGGGACCCGGTCGAGAGCAAACAACTAAAGCAAAAACGCTGTAACCATCACGGCAAAATTACCTCGGCCAGCATTGAGCTCGGCTCGAAAGGCATTTAATAAAGGCATAAGGCCCAATGAAAATTCGAAAATTTATATAATAAAGAAGGTTTAACGTGCATAAATGTAATATGAAAAGAGTAAGAAACATCTGAAACTGCACAAATACGTAAGAATTGTTTCTTTCCTTTTTCAAGCTACAAAATAAAATAACAATTAAAATAACAAAACAGGATAACGTTGAGCATTAACTTAACAAAATATGTAACCTAAAACAATAATAAAAAACAACATCATCATTTATACAATTACAAACAATAATCCAATATTGATAATACTGTAAAAGCACTTATTTTTGCAAGCCGTAATTTTTGCGAAAATGAAGATATCGGTGATTTCGCGAGCTGAAAATTTCACGAATTTTATATGAACAGAACCAAATTCAACCGAAAAAAATAATTCGCGAGGCTTAAATTTTCGCAATTACGACGAGCTCACAAATTTCGCGAAAATTAAAGCCTCGCGAAAATAAGTGCTTTTACAGTAATACTCACTGGATTAATTTATTAATCTTCAAATTTCATTTTGTTTTGTTTGAATTTAACTTTACCATGTCTTGAGCCAAATTTACAAATCTCTCCTTAACCTCTACACCTTCATTTCTGTTCATGTTTTGACCTCTCGTATTCCTTATGAGAAGACTTTCTATCACTTTTCTAGTTTCTTTTTCAGTGTACAAAGTTTTTATATTACTATGAGGTCTGTGACCACAGTTAAAACAATATTCCATTATTTCTGATTTATCCATCTTATTATGCCTCAAATAATTTCAAATTGTTATATATATATTTTAAACTTCTATTGGCATCGTTAGCTAATTCTGTACAAACGCTTGGACCCTCATAAAATCATTTTAATAGTTAATAATGGGAACACTATTCTCTAATCAGGTCTCTTCTAAATCACGGCTATTATTTCTGAAGTAAAGAGTATCTGTTTAAGCTACAAACTCTCAGATATTATCAGTGTATTGTTACACAGCAATTGGCAACACCTTATCCTTTTCCATTTTAAAATTTCTTGTAGTGAATATTCCCTTTCCAAGAGTTAAGTGACATTTTTTTATTTCCTCTAGGAAGTTGTATAATATCACTATAGCCTAAAACATATAAGACAAATGGGGACCACTACCTACAGAGCAGATTTCGGGTCCCCAGTATACACAACGGACAGAAAGAAAAACATTGACAAAGGACATACATATATTAAAAGGGGGGGGGGGGGAGAGATAATATCACTATAAGAGTAATATTGTCTTTGAGCACAGCTTATATCAAAGTTTCTTGTATACAAGAAACTAAGGTAATTAATGTAATTCTTTATGGTTTTTAGATATTTCTGAAAATTCCTTCAAGTAAGCTCTTCTAATTTTCTTAACATCCATTTCCTACAATAGTCTACTTCAACTGCAGACATACTGTCTTCACTTAGAATTTTACCAAACGTTTAACTCCTGAAAAGTTTTCTGAATTAAATATCTCATCACAATTTTATTAATCCTTGAATCTCCTTACCTGACTATAAAATTTAAATTAAATTTCACGCTCCTTTTTTCATCTTGAGATTGTCTAAAATGATAATCAGAAGAACTTCTACGACATTTCATTTTACACAAGTTTCTTTTTATTATTTCGTTTGCATCTAATGACTCATTTAGCTAAATATTTTTCTTGGAAGCTTTCACGAAACTAGTTCGTCATTGTTTCCCTGCAAGCCATTGTTCTTCAAATGTTCAGAGTGAATAGAGAATGATTCAGAAAAGCTTTTTAAAAGCTTTCCTAGTTTAATGCTGAAATTTCCCAACAATCTCTGGTTGACATTTGTTTCACTGTTTATTTTTAACCAAAAATTCTAGCTAAAGAAGTTTCATTAATGATGTAAATTGTGATGTTCAACTGACAAGCAGAAGACAAACCCTCATCAAAATCCATGCTATTTTGTGGGATGAAATGGAGTACTTCAAAAATATATATAGGTTGTTGGGCCAACCCTCAAACATTTTTGAGATATTTGACATTGTTTTCATCCATTTTTGAATATTAGTTTATTAACTTCGTGTTGTTCAACAAGTGTTCCTGTAGTCTGAAGTGAAGGTTGTCTGACTGAAGATCTCAGGATCTGAGATTCAATTCTACTGAGGGGAAACCTTTTTTTCCTTTCTTCTATAAGATAATGTACGTTTGATTGTTTGTATGAATATTAGTTAGAAAAAGAATATACGATTAGAAATAAATAAATAATATTCTCTTAATATTATTTTTAATTATATTATAAAAATAATATTTTTTATTATAAGTATTTTAATTTATTAAAAATTACGTAAGATATATATATATATAATTATGCAACTGAACTAAACTTTTATTTAATCTTTTTGTTTTCCCCCACCTCTATACTAATACACTTCTCTTGACATTTTATTAATATTGTTAATACTTTACCTTTAAAACTTTTGGTAATTTAAATACCTAAGTCTACATAATTTTTAATTAGATTTTTTAGTATTATTTTTTCAGAATAAATGATTTTTTTTTTTGGAATAAAATCCATTATAAATAAACCATGTTGTCCCTTTTTTTCAATTTATGATTTTTTTTTTGGGGGGGGGGTGCCTACTTTACAGCCATGTATTAATGCTTTTTTTCTGAGATGTCCCCTGTCAATACATCAATCATTTTAAACAACTGTAACTATACTGATTGTTCAACTGCTGGACTGTGCAATAAGAATTATTTTTCTATAACTTTGTGAATTAAGTATTATGTTACATAAAAAAATATTTTTTATAAATTAAATTAGAACTAAAATAATTTCATTTAATAAAATAATAAAACAGATATTATCATTAACAATATTATCAGAATAAATATCTCAATCATTGGAATCTATAAAACTTCGTTATTAAAAAAAAAAAAAAAAAAAAAAAAAAAAAAAAAAAAAAAAAAAAAAAACAGAACAGAATCATATACATAATAATATATTTATATACACACACATACTATTAAATTATAATTGAATACTTTTAGATTTGTCATTCATGAATTTTTATGGTTCAAGTAGTAATATTAATGTCAAGAGAAAAATTTTTTGTATTAGTATAGGGGAAAAAAAATAAAAATAAGGAAAGATAAGTTAAAAAAAAAAAAAAAAAAGTTAAGGAGAATATTCTTCTTTTTAGCCTGGTTCAGTCCACTGCAGGACATAGGCCTCCCCCAATTTCCGCCACCTTCTTCTATCTTTTGTCTCCGTCCACCATCTAGCACCCCTGAATTTCTGTAGGTCATCTCTCCATCTCTTTTTTGGGCGTCCTCTTTTTCTCTTTCCATTTCTTGGCTGCCATTCCGTTAGTAGTCGAGTCCATCTTTCATCATTCATTCTTCCCAAATGCCCTGCCCATCTCCATTTATAATTTTTTATTACTTCTATAAAGTCTTTGATTCCTGTTTGTTTCCTTATTGTTTCATTTCTTATTTTGTCCTTTATAGTTATATTTAGCATTCTCCTTTCAAGTTTCCTTTGTGACACTCTTAATTTCTCACATTGTCTTTCTGTGATGTTCCAAGTTTCACTGCCATATGTGAATACAGAGGTAATACACATGTCAAATATTTTTCTTTTCAGACATATTGGGAGATCACCTGTAAGGTATTCCTTAAGTGTCCAAAAAGCTCTGTTACCTTGAACAATTCTTCTATTGATTTCTCGATCTTGTCTATCCTTGAAGCTTACAATCTGTCCAAGGTAGATGTATTCATCTACATTTTCAATTTCTTTGCTTCCCAAATATATTTTAATCATATATTCTTTTTCTGCCTAATATTCATAATATAACTGGGAAAAAACAAAACAGAAAGAAAGGGAAAAAAAAAGAAAAGTTTTCACCACAATAGAATCAAACCTCGGTCTTCAAATCAGAAAACAAGAAATGAATAAGCTAATACTCAAAAATCAATGGAAACGAAGTCAAATATATCGAGCACGCTTGAGGATCGGCCCCACAACCTATAGGTATATTTTTGAAGTATTCTATGTGTACTTTCATCCCATAAAATGACATTCAATTGGATGATATTCAAGGTAGGACCTCTGTTTGTGAGTAAGTAATTTAGAGAGGAAAATTTAACTTCTCTGTTATAATTGTTTTGATCATAAAAGTACTGGCTTCGATATTTTTTTCTTCTATCCTTAACACATTTGTTTTGGAGTCATAATTCTAAATGCAAACCTACACATAAATATGTAATAATTATGCAAAGTCTCATGATTTTGTGGGTAATGTTTTAAAAGATACTAAAAATTTCTTCAAAGAACACAAGAGTATTTTTCAGTGATTTTTCATGCAAAGTATGGTTATTTGAATTCATTTTTTTGTTGTTAAATGTGTGTTGTGATGAGCTCTCCTAATTCATCATTTTCCTTGTCCCTTTAACTATTAATTAGTATATGTCTAACAAAATTGGAATTGAGATTATTTAGCTTGGTTAATGACAGGATCATACCACTTTCCAAACATTAATTTCAAGAAGCTTTCGAAGACTTTTAAGCAAAAAAAATTAATACTTTTTTTTTTGCTCCTTAATTACATTAATGAAATGAGTAAAATTTTGACACACATATTTTATTTTTATTTATTTTATTTTATTTTGTAAAGAAGATACAACGGGACTATACCCAGTTACAGTATCTCTAAAAAAGAAAAAAAAAAGATAAACTAACATAAAAGGAAACAAACACATGTAGGAAACAATATACATTATTGTTTCCTATAATACGTATCATTGTTTTACTCATTTCATAAAAATATTCCACATATGTTAAACTTTAAATTGCATTAAAAAATTAAAATGGAGCATTTTCAAAGTTTTCAAGCACCAGCACAAAAGGTGAATTAGCTTCGTTATGAAGTCTTAATTTAAGATAAAAAAAAATACAAACCCGATAAGCAAAATATCCTTCAGTTTCTTCTGTGTGAATCTGATCAGAATTTTGTTGCCACGAAGAACTATTTTCACTTTTATTAGCATCAGGCTTTATGTTGGCATTTCTATCTTCTGCTATATTAATCAACAAAAGATAATTAATTACTAAATGTTAAGTGAATAAAAAGATTAATTTATATAGGTTACTGAAAATCTAATCAGCAGGTTTAATTCAGTAGTTCTTCTGATGTGTGGACTTATTTCATTAATAAAAAAATTATTATCTCGAGTAAAGGTGATTCAGAATATACTGTCTAATATGTTAGTATTTGACTGGAAACCATCAAAGACAGAAAAGTGGCCTTAAATGCCTTTAATGGTCTGGAATTAACACAAAACTATCTCCCATTATGCAGGCTGCATTGCAGGGTTCAAGTCCAAATCTTTGTTGAGTGTCTAGGTAGAAGTCTAATCATAAAGTCTCCGTTGTCATGATAGCCATCTTTCGTGCGCAAAAGGTGACATGTGACCATAAGCTAAGCCATCAATCGAAATGGAGAATGCTAAACATTCCCTAATAAGGCAGATTGACCTTTCACGGATTCCAAGAAACTGCAGCTGTGAAATGACTCATTGGCCTTTCGATATGTGCAGGTGTTTTAAACATTAATTTAAAGAAATAAATTTCCTTTGTTTTAAAATGCAAAACTTTTCGCATTTTTACCCAAAATTAAAAATACTTAATTATCTAATAATTTAAAATTTGAATGTTTTCTTTACATATCAATGCCATATTTAGCCTTACAAAACTAATTTACAATAAATTTAGCCTTACAAAAAACTAAACTAATTTAGATCGTTAAATATGCATTTTGTCACAATATATATATATATATATATACACAGGGTGCTGCAAAATTTGTGTGTAATATTCAAATGTGTAGGGGCATGGCTAAGGATCAATATATTCCCAATGAACCTATGTCCAGAAATGCCCCATTACGGTGCTAGGTGGTCCTAAAGTGAGTCTTTCCTAGAGAACATATCCTTTGCTACACCATGCGAAATGTTTTGCAGGCGAGCCCACACATTGATCTGAGGGTGCTATTTTTGTTTGTTTTAATTTTATTCAGTGTTATGCAATATTTTGGTAATTATAACAATAAAATAAAAACTAACAAGATAGAGAAAAAACAAAAATCTGAATAACGGTTGTAAACTGACATACGTAGTATAAACATTTACAACTACAGTAGTTGAATTAATTAATTAATTTAATTACATCTATAGTGGGTGGCCATCACATTAGGACCACACAATTTTTTTGCAAATGTTTATATTTAAATTTTGCATAGTAATCGTTAAATGTGTTATTATTTCTTATTATATGATTAGTACATCCTATTCTTAGTAAAGTTTTCACATATAACTGTTAGTAGGCAGCACTGGTTGCCCACTGTCAGCTGTCAAAGTCAAACTACAGTATAGAGAAGAAATATAGATATCGTTGAAGTAAAGAGAAATATAGAGGAGTTAGACTTTATTCATTTTGTATGTATATACAGTAAAGAGACTTTTGAGGTTATTACTGGCACATGTGCTTTCTTAAAATATGTTGTTTTTTTATTATTATTGAAAAAAATTACCTTAATAACTGTGTGAAGTTTGATTGATTTTTATTTTATTTTAATTAAATAATAAACTAAGTATGGAAATATAAGCATTGAAATTCACTTTTGTTATCAGACTTTCGTGAAAAAATATCCAAATTCAATAATTGCAAAAAAAAAAAACCACTGGTCCTAATGTGATGGCCACCCACTGTAGATGTAATTAAATTAATTAATTCAACTACTGTAGTTGTAAATGTTTATACTTGTATGTCAGTTTACAACTGTTATTCTGATTTTTGTTTTTTCTCTATCTTGTTAGTTTTTATAAACAACAATGGGCGAGACCAAATTATTTGCAAGTGACATCCTGGAACAGCTGTTTCACGCTCGATGGCGATCATCAGCCAAGCGAAGTCACAGTAAATAACATACAAGGTCTCCGTACTGAGGCTAGTATGAATGATACATCGGAAGCGCAGTGATGCCTCAAAGGAAAAAAATACACAATAAAAAACTCACCAATGAAAAATTAGTGAGAAAATTCATGTGCCAGCAGTGTGCAGACCTCAATGAATTTTTTGTTGGTTTTTATTTTAAATAAAATGGGATAGTATTGAATAATCCTTCTGGTAAAAATCCCAATAAAAATTTAAAAAAGTCTAAAATTACCAAAGGTAATTGTTGTCATTTAAAAACATATTGAAACATATGGATGTTTCAATCTGCCTGTAGATTATTTTTAACTGTGTGTTGGTTTGGAAGGGTTGTGTTTAAATAGCCTCTGATGACATGATTGGATAGTTCGCTATTGATTGTGGGAGAATTGGCGTTATGCCAAGACTCACGTAAGGTAAGGGAGAAGACAGTTTTAGCTCGGTCTATTACCTGAATGTGTTCAAAATCGGGATGTGGCTAGTTTTTTGTTTATGCTGATATAGAAAGGATTTAAAATGATCTTTATTATTGTAGTTGGCTAAGTGCTGTTTCAGTCTTTTGTTTAGTGATTGTGTTGTGTAACCAATATATTTTTTATTGCAATTGAGGCATGGAATGCCGTAAACCACTTTATTTTTATTTAAGATGTCTTTTTTATTGTTGGATGTGCGGTAAACCAGTTTATTGTTAGCTTTGTTTACAATTCAAATGTTGTATTTCCTGAGCAGTTGTTTTAGACTATGATTAAGGTTATGTACATATGGCATGACTGCATAATTATGTGTTTGTTGGGTTTCTCTAGAGATTGTGGTATTTTGATATTTAGCTTTCTTGTAATATTTAGAAATGAAACTGGTAGGATAATTAGAGAAAATGAATGTTTGATAAAGGTGTTCAATTTCTTAATTGCTTAGTGGATGATATTTTAGATGCCCTATTAAAGTAATTGAAAAGGATATTACTCTAGACATGATTGGGGATATTGGAATAATAGTCTATTATTTTATTTGCATGAGTTGGTTTTCTGTATACCGCAAACTGCAATTTATTATTGCTTCTGATGATTAGACAATCAAGAAAAGGTAATGTGCAATTTTTTTTTCTTTTTCTATTTCAAATTGAATAGCGGAGTGCATACCATTTACGGTTTTCAGGATATCACCAATGGCATCTTTGTTTACCACTACAAAAATATCATCGGCATATCTGTGATTTAGGATGATGTTATTTTGAAGTATTTCGAGATATTGTTTTTCGACGTATTTCATTACATAGTCAGCAATTATGGACCATTTTAATCCATAGATCCATTCTATATCAGCATAAACAAAAAACTAGCCACACCCCCGATTTTGAACACATTCAGGTAATAGACCAAGCTAAAACTGTCTTCTCTGTTACCTTACATGAGTCTTGGCATATCGCTAATTCTCCCACAATCAATAGCGAACTATCCAATCACGTCATCAGAGGCTATTTAAGCACAACCCTTCCCAACCAACACACAGTTGAAACGTCCTGCACATAAGTTTTTAAATGACGACAATTACCTTTGGTAATTTTAGACTTTTTAAAATTTTTATTGTGATTTTTACCAGAAGGATTAGTTTTTATTTTAGTGTAAATAATTACCCAAATACTGCATAACACTGAATAAAATTGAAACAAACAAAAATAGCACCCCAGATCAATGTGTGGGCTCACCTGCAAAACATTTTGCATGGTGTAGCAAAGAATATGTTCTCTCAGAAAGGCTCACTTTAGGACCACCTAGTGCTGTAATGGGGCATTTCCGGACATGGGTTCATTAGGAATATATTAATCCTTAGCCATGCCCCTACATGTGGTTTGAATACTACACACAAATTTTGCAACACCCTGCATACATAGGGTCATTCCATGTGAAATCTACCAGGGTGGTTGCTCGACCATCTTGTTAATTTTTTTATATTTTCACCACAGCTGCCCTTACTAGTAACTTGCTCAAAAGTATTTTTGTTTTAATTTTATCTACCACCAACTTTGATTTAGGCTCATTTTTCCTCAGTGCGACAAGCAAAAATAAGGGTTTGCAATGGTATAGAAGAAAGACTGCTATGTGGTTTCTATGTAAGATAGAAAGTTCTGGTTTGCACTGTCTTAAAGCAGAGATCGTGGCTTTTCAGAAACCATTTCTAAATGGAAGATATGTCTTTGATAAGTTGGACTTTAAAGACATTAAAGTTTGCTATTGGAATGAGGAATTTTGCTGTTTTTAAAAGTCTGTAAAAATGAAAAGGGCTTGAAGCTACAGGATGATAATTTTTATACAAGAATTATGATTGAAAGTGTTTCCAGAAATAGTAAAAGAAAGCCTGGATTAGAAGTGCTTCCTGGCAATTTTTTGCTACAAACTTGGACAATTTTTAAAAAGTGTGAATTTCAAGGTCAAGTATTTAAAAAAGGGGGACCAGCCAAAAATTTGAAATTTCGCCCCTGGATACTCTTCCTAATACTTAAGAAAACCTGTAAGTTTCATTTTGTGGTTCACACTGGTATAAATTTTACAGGCTGTCAATTACCTGTAAAAATGGCAATGGGGAAACATGTACGATGAAAGGCTTCAAGTGGTCTCATTTCTTTATATTATAACCTAATATTTTTTGCAATGATAAAAAAAACTTAAAATACATGTTATTTATTAAAATTTGTATGACAAGTTTTCTTTTTTTTTCTTTTCACTATACACACATCCTGAGAGAGATTTGCTTTTGTTGTTCTGAGAAACTGCGATTGACTCTGGGCAATAAAGTGGTGATTTTTTACATCAATTTAACGTTTAGATGTATGGAACAAACGGACATGGAATGAGTCCCACTTGTTCCTGCCAGAATGCACCACTTGGGCCTCACCTCACAGAATTTAGAAAATCCAATATGAACTGATGGATAGTCCTCTTTAAATTTTTGGTAATTCTCCCAAGTTACATAGACACAACCTTTTCTGTTTTAATTCTTTGCTCCCTTTTTCCAAACGAACAGACTTTGTATCTTTCATTCCTGAACCCACTCTGCTTACTTTTGTTTGGTTGAACAGCTAAGACCAACAAACCCTTCCCATTCCAAATTCCTGGATATGCCTATGCTCATGCCATTACATGGTGAATGAACATATGAAACGTAAGCAAGTCTAGTTCATTGAATTAAATGGGACCAATTGATCAGCAATCCTGGATGCAGACCAACAAATATATACTGAGTGAAATGTAAGAAAGTGAGACAGAACAGGTCAATACAGAAAGTATCAAGTCCCTGAAAGTTTACTATAATTGGAACAGTTCGGAATGCCATCCAAAGTGGCTCTGAACTCAATTGAAGCAATGATCAAAATATAAGACAGGACAGAAAGGAGAAACTAATAACATTCTGAATGCTGGCAGAGGTGGCCCAAGAAACAGCCATATAGAAGACTTGTAAATGACTAGAGAATAACCATTATCATAGAAGGAAACAGTGCTTCGATAACGCACTGAATGCATACAAAATTAAGAAAAGTACAGTCAAGTAACGGGGGAATAAGCATATCTAGAGCAAAAACAAAACAAAAACAAACAACCCAAAGCCTATGAAGAATCAAAGGAATGATAGGGTTATATAGCTCACGGAAATTAGAAAGATGCCTACTAGCTTGTTGAGAGCCAGATTGGGCCTTGTAATCATACAAATCAATACAGAAGGAATATCCACCGATTGTGGGGATAGCCAGAGATAGAAATGAAGCCTAAAGAAAATCATTCTGAATATCAAGTGTGGAATGGATTGAATGATGCTATCAGAGACAAACCCTCTACTTCAGACTCCTTAAATGGAGGGGCAAAGAGATCGGAGAATTATGATTGCAATGCTTCCAAAAAATCTCACTCACAAACATCAATAATATTATCATCTTAAGATTCTGATAATCTAGGATTATCAGAAGAGGATATAGCAGCCTTTTGTTTAAGACGAATTTCCACTGCTAGAATAACAAATAGTGAGAACTATTTGCTGACACTATTATGTGACAGTTGAGTGCATAAAGATGATATGCTTACAGGTGCATAGGAAATGGTGGATAAACCTAAGCCTCTGGGTAAGTAAAAAAATCACAGGTAAAGGCAGATTGGATACTGGCTACATTACTGACAAACAAGCATAGATGATGACATATTATGAAAACAATCAAACTCACCTTAAAAGTTCTTTAGATGGAAAAGAAGGGGGAACAAAAGCAAGGCATTAAATAGCAATTGTGAGGAAATATAACTGATAAGACATTAACTGTATCAACACAGCAGTTTTGGCAGAGCTGTAGGAGAATTAATCACCCTGCATACAAAGACAGATAATTTACTTCAGTCTTGTCACTTTGTTCCGAAATTATAATTTTGAAAAATTGCGTTTTTACAACTTCTGATAATTCTAAAAAAAGAAAGAAAGAAAATAATAATATAGTTGCACATTTCTTTTCCTTCTATATTACAGGCGATCGGTAGCAGGATAAGTAATGACACCTCTTTTACTTTACAATCTAATTACAACATTTCCTATTATTTACTTTTCTTTAATTTACCGTAATTTAAAAATTTCTATCAAAGTTGATATACACCGAATACTTCTACTTGGTATATTTCTCACGGAAAACATATTCGTTCAGGCATTTTATTACCCGAAAAAATCTGACAGGGAATTATGGTTTTATTATTGAATAAAAATATCCTGAATTAAGCAAATGATTACTATGGTGTCCTAATAAGTCCCATGAAATCAATAGAATACCTGAGTGAATTTATGGAATTACGTGTTTGTCATAATAATAATAATAAAAAGAAGAAATCTTTGAAACTTGCTTGACAAAAATGAATTAAATTTGTGAAAAACATTAACCAATGTAAACTTGAAAATAAATAAAACGATGAATCGTCGTTATAAACAACAAGCAGTTCAATATTGACGTTACCGGTTGTTGACGAAACGTTGCTGTCAGCCCCGGAGGTCGGAGGAGAAATGTCATTTTCGGGGGTTATCGTTAGGGTAGCTCCAGTAAATTCGGTTTCTTGAGAATCGTCAAGATGTTCCTCGTTCGTCATCATCTGTCTTCGAGAGTTACTATTACTGCGTTGTGCTGCGGGATTTGCCATCTTGAAGTAGTAAACAAGAAGAAACTACCGGAATAGTTTAAAAGAAGAATTTAATAATCAATATTTTACAATACAATAGATTAAATAAACTGAATTTAATTAACAGTAATATTTTTTTATTATTGTTATAATTTAATAGTTAATTGAGGCTTACTTATAAAATTGAATTCGAATTGATATCGAGTAGATATGTCTAGTATAGTTTCGGAAACTGCCGCTAGAGGTCCTCCAAGTAAAAGATGGAGATTGTTTGTGTAGACTGATGGGACAATTTATTTATTTCTTCTTTTTTAATTTTGAATAGATTTAAGAATATAAAAGAAATGATATGGAAAGCAGTAATGTCTCCGAAGACAAATTTTTAGATGAAATAAAACTCATTTTTGTAACCCGGTAAGAACTGTTTTTTTTTTTTTTTTTTATGACACTAATAAGTGAAAATATATTAGTTAATTAATATTGAATTAATTTTATTTATTGCTGTGAAGTTTTAGGAATTAACGACGTATCTCTCTCCATTTAACAATAATTATTGGTTTATGTTATCGTATTAAAATTTTGTTGATAGTTAGTTTAATACAAATTGCACCCGAAAAACCAAGGTGGGTGTCAGTTTGAATTCAATTTGAGGCAAAGATATTCGATATAGAATGACCGCTTTAACGAATTGTTTGATAAGTTAATATTTATGACATGAATTTATGTTTGAGAAATGGATTTTTTTTTTTAATGTTATAATGAACTAACATAATAAATCTTTGGCTAAAACGGAGAACACGGTACCTGCCAATCACAGTCTTTGTAAGGATACATCCGCGCAGGGATACATGATGGTATATCTGGGGGCACGGCAGTGCCCCCGCCAAGACGAGCCGAAGGCAGGAAGGGCACTACGTAGCTTTTCTGGAAGTGTTTCGTCGTATTTTCGAACTCTCATAGCTTCGGCCTGGATAATACTAGAGAGCTCAAATTTTCAGGATAAGATGCAGTTAGCAGACTAATGAAATACGATAAGTTTCATTTATTTAGCTTTTATACTTTGGATTTTATTAATACCTAAAATACGTCGATTCCGTCACTCACTCACTGACTGACTGACTCATGATCATCAAAACCTCTAGGGTACTTCCTGATGTCCTAGAAAGCTGAAATTTGGTATGCAGGCTAGGATTAGCACACAAACAACAAAAAAATTAAGAAATCCGTAACTTTCATCCCCCAACCCCTCATAAAGGGGGGGTCTGGTTATGTGTCTGGTTATCGAACTATCATAGCTTCGGCCTGGATAATACTAGAGAGCTCAAATTTTCAGGATAAGATGAAGTTACCATACTAATGAAATACGCTAAGTTTCATTTATCTAGCTTTTATACTTTGGATTTTATTAAGATCTGAAATACGTCGTACCCTCAATGCTTCGGCCTAAATAATACTGTGTAATAATGTGATTTCTTACAAAAGTGCAAACAGCTTGTATCTACAAGTTGACCAATAGAAAAACATAAAAGTAGGGTATTGAAAAAAAAATCCATTTTCTAAATAATCTTAAAACTAAATTTAGTTGTAATAGATAATCCCACCCAAAACATTTCATGCAAAATAAGTTGCCAAGACTCACATGCTCATAATGCTTTCATTGTTAAAAAGTTATCAGATCTCATCCTACAAAAAGAAATGAAATCCCACCCAAAACATTTCATGTAAAATAAGTTGCCAAGACTCACACGCTCATAATGCTTTCACTGTTAAAAAGATATGAGATCTCATGTAGAACCAAGCTCCTAACTCTACAAGCCCTAACTATAAAAACCCTATATCTTGGTCAAAAAGTATGGCTTGGCCGTTTCATGGAACTACTTCATCCCACCTTAAACATTTCATGTAAAATACTTTGCCAAGATGCTCATAACGCTTTCACTGTTAAAAAGTTATCAGATCTCAGTATGTAGAGCCAAGCCCCTCACTCTACATACCTAACTCTAAAAACCCTAATATCTTGGTCAAAAAGTATGCCTTTACATACTCCATATCCTTTACATAACTCCATGGGATTGTCTGTGCAACAGCCACGAAACGGCCAAGCCATACTTTTTGACCAAGATATAGGGTTTTTGTAGTTAGGGCTTGTAGAGTTAGGAGCTTGGCTCTACATGAGATCTCATATCTTTTTAACAGTGAAAGCATTATGAGCGTGTGAGTCTTGGCAACTTATTTTACATGAAATGTTTTGGGTGGAATACTGTTATCTCCAATCGCAGTTAGCCAGATAAGGGTTAGTTTTTCTAGTAAAAGATCGTGCAAAACCTTTTTTGGTTAAACCGGAGAATAGGGTACAAGCCAATCACATTGTTTGGAAGGATACATTGGTGACTGGTGGTTTACCGCTTCGGTGACTGCTAGTTGCAGTGGCCTAAGTGGATTCCTGAGTTGTTTTAATGCTTGGAATTATCGTAAAAGGTTTGTTCTTTGTTTATTTTTTCGGTTTAATGGTTTGTATACGCCTAATTGACCGTTGTTGCCCCTTTTAGCAAGAGGCAGAAGCGGCCATCAAAAAAAGTTCGTCGAAGGCTTATACCCTATTCTCCGGTTTAACCCAAATTCCATTACTGTGATTGTGGTAATGGACAGTTGAAAAAATATATTTTGTATTCAGTGTTCATTTCAGGAAGTAGAAACTTCTGCTAATCAGAGATATTGCAAAATTTCAAAGCAGCTGTCTTCACTTTCATATTTTAAAAAATGCTGATAACTAGAAATAAAACTTATAATTTTAAAAGATCTTATGTTTCCAGTATTTAATTACTAAATCCAGGCATTTAAAATACCAAAAATAGCTTTGTCCTCTTTCACAGTTCCTTGACCCCCATAATTATTTTTTTTTAAGAAATTATAAGTAAATTATACAGGATTTTGCATGATTACTTTTTTTATCTAATTTTTTTTTCTTATATTGTCCTGAATACATTCACACCCCAGCTTTATGCTTCCTGGGAAACACCTTTCTCTCCTTGCATTATTCCTGGATCATATTCTTATTGCTTATTTCATACATTTGTTTATCTTTCCTCAACTCCACTTTTCTTTCACCCTAACTTTCTCAATATCAAATGTGTGGAGGGTTCATAACTTATGTCAAGCCAACTTGATGTAGGAAGAAGCAATATCCTGGTGATTTCACATTTTCAGAAGAGACCTAAAAGAGCTTTAATGGATAATTTACAAAAAACAAACAAAAAAAAAAAAAACAAGCCATGATCTCGTCTTATCTCTTGAAGGCATTCTTTGATTTTTCTCCTATTGTAAGCTGTTCCCCTCTCTCTCTTGGTACGAGAGCAAACAAAAGGAAGGCCTATTTCTGAAAATCGAAAAAAAAATAAAAAAAAATGTAGTGCACCTTCTTTCGATCAGAAGCAACAGTGAAGACAAACACTCCACCATCTTTCCTGAGCAATGTAACACTGGCTCCCAAGCGAAACCGACCAGTGCTAGAGAAAGTGTAGAGGATCTAACATGTTCATTACTTCTTGTTAGAACTTCCTTCAATTTTCTTGCTTTGTTTTCTCTGAAAGGAAGTTGACAAGCTCCAACATAGAATACATTGGTGAGACCTACTTCATTGCCATTCAAGAAAGGAGTTCATGCTACCATCCTCCCAAATATCTGCCTGAGATCGACTGTCTTTTTTTGCAAACTCCAACAGGCTACCCTACCCTCTATTGCTTCCTGCTTGAGAATATGGATAGTGAAAAGAATATAAACTCCACCATGACAACAAGATTCAGTGAAAGGCTTATGTCCTTTGTCATCAGCCATCTCTGTGTTAGAATTTCTCAGAAAACAATGATCGTGTATAAAATCCTTTCTTTAGTTAGTGGATTTGTTAACGATTGTGAGTGCTCTGGTGATTTGACTTGCCTGTGTTCAGAATCATTCCCAGCCATTCCTTAAGTCACCCAGGTCTAGATCCATCACTGGATCCTGTGCATTTTTTCTTCTCTTAGTTTTGTTTATGCCTTGCAGTCTTAATAAAGTTTCTTGTTCATCTCTCTCTGCCTCACCTTCCTTTTGATTGAGATTGTGTGAATGATTTCCCCACAGTCTGAGCTAGCTTTTCATGGCATCCCTTTCTTTTCAATAGCCTTTCTTTTACCTGGCTTGCTTTCACTCTGTGTTCTTGGCTTCTTGGAAAGACACTGGATGGCATTATCATCACCACTTGACAATATTTTGTAATTCTGTTATACAATTTAACAAGAGTTTTGAAATGGATGGAACAACAGACATATTAATATAGTGTGCATCAAAGTCTCCAGAAGAATATTGAAGGTGACAGAGCAAAAATATTGAGAAACTTTATCTGGAATATCTTAAACACTCCCTATATGGGATTATTGGTGTTACTATGGGCACATTTACTCAAAATAAAGATTTTAAGGATTGAACCTATAAAATAAAGATGAGAAAAGTTGAGAGCTTTTGTTTCCCACTTCAGGAATTATCATCAAGACTCCCTAAGTGGAACATGAAAGTATGTCATCTCTGTCACTTCCTTGGGGAGTTAAATCCCAGAAACACTTCATTTTCATTTCCTATATTATGTAGACTATTCAACATGGCAGCTCCTCCTTCTGAGCTAATTAAAATAGTTTTTTTTGCAAAAATTAATACTGTTATAATAATTTTTATACTGTTGTTTTTACAGATCCAATAATTGATGAAATATGGTGCGTATAATTTCTTGTCATCATTTCCTGTCCCAGGATGTATTTACCATTGAAGGGGAGCCAATGGCTGTCTGCACAGCCATGGATCATTTGCTAATTGCAACCTTACAACATTGTGTTGAAGAATGGGATTTGACTGACCCTAGCCAACTCCTTCATCGTTTTCCAACAGTTGACCAAGCCAAGCAAATGGTTTACTGCCAGTCAGGTAAATTAG
Source organism: Thereuonema tuberculata (assembly GCA_023159025.1). Classification (NCBI taxonomy): domain Eukaryota; kingdom Metazoa; phylum Arthropoda; class Chilopoda; order Scutigeromorpha; family Scutigeridae; genus Thereuonema; species Thereuonema tuberculata. The sequence continues at coordinate 29,746,393 of JAFIDM010000005.1, forward strand.
GTATAAAAAAAATCTGGTGGAAGGAATATGAAATTTTCAAGTCATTTTAATAAACCTTAAAAAATGTTAAGCATTTTTTTTGTATGATAAATATTTTACAGTAACTAATACCATTATTTAAAATTCATTAAGCAGTCTTTTATGTTATTTTTGTTTAATTTTTTTCTATATTTATCCTATTTTGAAGATTCCTTAGTTAAATATTGGTTTAAAAAATGCTGATAATTGCAACATAGTTAATCCATTCGGATCATATTAATATGAATTTTCTTACATACATGAGAATGTACTTGGTCAGTGATTGGAAAATTTTAATAGCAAATGCTAAGTAAGCAATGCTATTCCAACATGAAATTTGATATTACATTCACACACCGCTTAATGTCCTTCCAGACAACTTCCGTTCGCTTATTCATCCAAGATATCAGAGAGTTTAAAATTCCTGATTGGATGTATTTTCCCATTCCACATGAAGCTTATATCAACAAACTGATTAACACTGCTAGCCTATAATGGAGTAGTATGTATTATAATACTGTAATACACTCTTTGACAAAAAAAAAATTGACGCACCCCGAAAAAATAATCCAACAGTATGGAAACCTCACAAGCAAAAACATTTTGACCGAATATGCAAATGATCAAACATTCACACTCAGTGAATGAATAACTGAAGCTACAACACATTGGACCTAAGCATTGTGATGGTGTACATAAAGAGCAAATCTCGCTTTCAATACTTTCATTGGATTTTGATTGCATTTTTCTATCTTGACTGTGACAATGCTTCGCTTGCGAATTCGCAGCCACCACGACCATATGACAGAGTTTGAAAGAGAACGTGCCTTCAGATTACATGAGGCTGGATGAACAAACTGACAATTTGCTCGGAGTGATGCTAGCAGGAATGGGTCCTAAACAGCAGATTTCAGTGACAAGAAGGCAGTGGACGGCCTACAGCACCAACAGATTGGGAAGATAAGAGTGATTGTCAGAGCAGCTGTTACAGCACCAGATTCATCACTATCAACCATCCAGAGTGTGATCACTGGACCATTTGTAGAAGACTAGGGAAGCAGAATCTACATTCACGGTGGCCATCCACTGACCAGTATTTAACTGTTATACTTTACAGTTTAACCAGCATTAGTTTGTTGGAATACAGTATTTGGCTAATTAGGCAGCAAGTACAGTATATAGATCTGACATCCATTTTGCTTTACAATCTATTGGATGGAATGTAATTGGATGTTACCTCCCTGTAATTACATAATATAACATCTTGCCAAATCGTAGATCTTCTATAAGATATCACAAAACTTTATTAAAACTCCAAAATACTGCACCACAGACCAATATTTCGTCTTATTTTTCAAAGACTTCCTCAAGGTTTTTTGGTAAACATAATAAACAAATAAATAAAATAAAAAATAAAGATCAAAAAGGAAAAGGTTATTTCTCTTTCCTTTTTGATCTTTATTTTTTATTTTATTTATTTGTTTATTATGTTTACCAAAAAACCTTGAGGAAATCTTTGAAAAATAAGACGAAATATTGGTCTGTGGTGCAGTATTTTGGAGTTTTAATAAAGTTTTGTGCTAACATCTTGCACTTATTAAAATCTAATTATAATAAACATCCAACTAGAAATTTGATAATGTCATGAATGTTTTCCACTTTAGAAATTATTAATTCAAATAAATTCATACCTAAGCTTCTTTTACATTTAACTGAACTTTTTTAGAATGTTTGCTTAAGATTTTGATGTTTTTTCAATAACAAACATGGTTGGAATTATTAGCTTGTAACTTCCAGTGTGTTTACTTCGATGAATAAATTAAAAATGAAAATAAAATAGAATAAAATAAAACTAACAGTTTCAATGGCTATCAAGTCATCATTTTCAAGATGTAAAACATGTAGTAAAGACAGAACAGTACATAGGTACATTAAAAGATGCAAAGAATAAAAAAATAACAAAAATATTGTTCTCTTCTACTTTGATTTGCAGAAAATGTAGAAAATAGTAACGATGCTTTACAATAGATGTTGCTGAGCATACATGAAAGTAGTAATCCATAACCCCTAATTTTGTTCCCAATTGCATTCCTTAGCTCTTCTGTACATTCATGATTTTTATTAGGATGGGAAAATTACTTATTTGTAAAAAAGAATGCTTCCACCACCCATCCCCAACCCCCCATCAATGATAGCTAATTTCTTGAGGCTCAGAGCAATGCCTTTACTGATGGAACACTCTAGAAAAAGCCTTTGCTGCAGTTTAGTAAATGTAGTAGCCTAATAAAAATAACTAATGTAAAAAGAAACCCATTTTTATTGCTAATGAAAGTCACTCAGTTTCTGTATAACAGAAGTAACAACGTTTCGAAGATTACCAATAAAAGTAACATTTGAAACTATTTTTGTTTACTATAACCCGTTAGTTTCCATCTCAGTTTTTGATTTTATATATATAATTATATTTAAATGAATAAATTTAGTAAATATGAAATTATTTTTATTATTTGCTATTTTGTATTGTAATCAGTTCCGACCACTCAGTTTGTTTCCTTGATCACACTTTGGGAATGATGGGTTAAACCAAACTATTCCTGAATTGCACTTTTTTTTTATTGATCTTTCTACAAATCCTAGAATTTAATACATTTTGTTTTGCTCAGTAAGTCGACCTTTTTTGTTTTGGGACTCCAGTTAGCATTTGCAGGTTATGCTCTTTGGAAACTTTGTTCTTTATCTTTTTGAGGTTCATGAATAACTGTGACACAGCCTTATTCTTCACAAGAGCCCTAAATATGTCAAAGGAAACATTGATAATATTTCACTGTGGTAATTTACCCTTGCTTATTCATTCAACCTGACAGATCATTCTGGATATTACAAGTTCATTTTAAACTTTTCCATTCTTTTGAGGACCTGTGGTGGTACATTGAATCTTAAAACAATAGACTGCAGCCTTTTTTAAAAGACTTAGTCAGATATATCTAAGTTTAGTCAAAATGACTGATGTTGCTTTGAAGTGAAAGGGTTTTTTTTTCCCCAATGCTTTAGCTACTGAAGCTCTGCAGCTTGGTGTTAATTTTTTTGCAATGTTTTTATTCCAATCTATTTATAGAAATACTTTTTTCTTTTTCCTTCTTAGGACACTTTCAGCGAAAGAGAAAGGGCATCTTGGGGATTGATCAATTTTAGGAAAAAGATCAATTTATTTGGTGCTGGCAATATTTCAGTCTTCATGATATAAGTGCTTTGTGGCGTAATTGCTTCAGACAGAAAAAGAATTTTAGTATTTTTTTTTTTTTTAGATTATTTTATGTTTTATTCTTGTGCTGTGATATTAATGTAAGACAAGAGCTGGATAAGATCAGAAGAGCAAGAAGCATTTGTTTTTTAATTTTGTTTTAGTAGAATAATCTTAAAATGTAGATTAGTCTTTGATGAGAAATGAACTGCTCTCTTCAAATGAACATGATACTCACACACAAAGAAACATCAATAAAATGCTTGACTTTTTTTTATAATATAAGAATTGTAGTTATTTCTAATAACTTAAGAGAACAAGTAAATTATTCAGAAATTTCTAAAGCAGTAACTATAAGATGATATATGTACAAAATTAACAATAGAAACAATCATCATATTGCTGGCTGAGAATCAGTTTGTTCTATCTCCATTTCTTCACTTTTTGCGAAATTGAACTTAAAGGTTTCACTTATTGTTTAACTCACAAAAACAAATTTATTATATATTTCTTTATATTATGACATTTAGAATATTAAAGACAATTATTAAAATTGGTGATTCCCCTCTTTCTCACATTTACTGAAGACAAGATTCAGGGAGGGGGGTAGAAATGACGATATGACTCTGACTGTTCCACTTTTGTGTTAGAACCATATTATTCTGTGTGTTTGATGTGTAATATTGTGAAGTAAACAACATTTCACTGGTTATATAATTTTATTTTGCTCTTTTCATGATACATGTTTTTGTTAATCTATGACTGGGGTGACCTTTGAAAATGTTTTCATAGAAAGTAATGTGAACTGGCTAAAAGTATGGAAAGAGAGCTCTGATATCTTTCTCTTTTTCAACCAAAATCTGTTTACTTGGTCTTTTTACTACATTTAGTTTCAATGTCAAAGCATTTATAGCAGGTCTACAGTTTCTTCTTGTTGTGCGAGTTTTCTGTACAGCAACAGTTTTTGCTGGAGACTCTTTCACAAGGCTGGTTTTATAAACTACATAATCTATGGAATAGTCAAGAAGTTTTACAGAAGAATATGGAATCATTGACAAATTTATGAATTCTGATATTGCTTTGAAATTGTAAACCATTTATGGCTGCAATTGGATGAGTATGTACTTCGGAAAACAGTTTTTAAAAAACTGTAGTTATGACACTGCTGTACATTTCATATTGCAGCTTCAGCTTCCTATCAGTAGCAGAGTGCATACTGTCTTGAAATGCACTGTGTCCTGATATTTCTTTCATTAACCATAGCAAAACAGAGCTCATTACTGTATTTCTGCTTTGTGTGACACACGAATCAGACTACAAAGTTATTTTTTTGATGTCTGGAAACTCTTGAAATGTGCTTCTTCAATAGAGTATAAAGAACACTGACAATTTCATTTGTTCCGCAGCCTGCTAATTCTTTATATCAAACAATACAATATGATTTTTCAGTCTTTATTGCCTTAGCAGTCAGGTTACTAACTTCCAACTTTTTGGAATAAAAGAACACTGATGTATCAGATTTTGAACATTGCATAACACTTTGCAAATCAAAGCAAATAACTTCTATGGTTTTATCATTGTTTTCTGTCTCCAGTTTTTTGTCTCTTCCCCGACTGCATCCTTTTCAGTTTCATGAATGTTGTGTTGTTGTTTTTCATATTCATTTGCAATCTCTCCTTTGTTTCCAAATACAACACATTTAGGACACTGATCTTTCTTGGGCACAAAGAAACTAATTTTGAATTAATTATTAGAAATATGTCTGTAGAGCCAAATTTTCTATGCTATTATTCCTTCTTTATCCCATTGCTCTTTGTTACTGCTCATACATTTTTCTTAGTGTGAGGTCTGATGCTAAATATTGCTTCTCACTGTCTTTCCTACAATAATGAGATGGAATTGTTTGAAATAAAGCAAAATAATCTCTTATTCTTTGATTTTCTGTTTCTTCTGTTGCCCTCAAAGAAGTCTGGCTTCATTTATCAAATTCAGAATATAATCCACTTGACCAGTATATGAAGCAAGGTCATCAATAATAATAATAATAATAATAACTCAACAATAATAATAAGCACTCAAGAAAACATACCGTGCTCGCGTTCACAACATCCTCAAAACACAACTCAATGCCAGAAATAAAATTAAAGCCATCAACACTTTTGCCGTCCCCACACTAACATATTCGTTTGGCATAATTCCATGGACAAACACTGAACTCAAAGCACTACATCGCACAACATGCACCACTCTTAAGTCCGCTACGGAAAGGATGACTCTTCCTCGCAAGGAGGGAGGCCGAGGACTCATCAATCTCTTCACCCTACACGAAAAACAAGTACACACACTTAGGGAACACTTCCACCAAAGAGCACAACACTCCTCACTCCACTCAGCCATTGTCAAGGCTGATACACACCTCACACCCCTGGACCTTGCAAACCCTTCTTTAACACTCACCACCCCCGGCACCCACACACAGCAGCTGCATGAATCTTGGGCTCGAAAGGAACTCCATGGCAGACATCACCACGAACTCATCCAGCCTCATGTCGACATGGAAGCGACGAACAGATGGCTGACGAGTGGTGAGCTGTTTAGGGAGACCGAAGGGTTCATGATTGCGATACAGGATCAAGTCATCCCCACACACAACTACAAGAAACACATTCTACATGACGCAAACACACGATGACAGATGCAGGAAATGCCACACTACACATGAGACGATCGACCACATAATATCAGGTTGTCCCCTTCTGTCCCAAACAGACTACTTCCACCGACAGAATCAGGTAGCGTCGATTGTTCATCAACAGCTAGCACACAAACACTTACTTATTAAGAACACGGTCCCATACTACAAGTACACATCACAAAGCGTACTAGAGTCAACCTCACATAAGCTGTACTGGGACCGCCCCATTCACACAGACAAAACTATACATCACAACAGACCTGACATCACACTTGTTGATAAGGTCAACAAACAGACCTATCTCATTGATATTGCAGTGCCTATCAGCAAGAACATGAAAAAAACTCACGTAGACAAGATAAGTAAATATATAGACCTAGCACACAAGCTCCAGAAGCAGTGGAGGCAGAACCGAGTACGTGTTGTACCCATCATCCTGTCCGCCACTGGTCTGGTGCCTCACACATTGCACCACAGCCTCAGCACACTAGAACTTCATAAAAACACAACTCCAGAAGGCTGTGGTACTCAACACAACACGCATAGTTAGGAAATTTATGAACACAAGCACCCATCCGTAACTATTCTTCGAAACTTTTTTTTTTAACACTTGGTAATATGTCATTGACCCGCCATATTGTCTTAGCTGGGGAAACCCATGGTTTGAAACTTTTTTGAGATAATAATAATAATAATGTTTGTGCCAGATAAGGGATGTCACGCTGTCAGAAATTAATAAATAAATTTCAAATACATAGGTAAATTTACATAGACCTATATTTAATAACATACCCAATGCACATGAAATCTACAATTTTGACATAATCTCATCCAAAGCAGCTTGAGCACGTGTGCAGGTTAAACAAGCTAGCTGTAGAGTATTACATTACTACTTAATATTTATTAAACTAGCTTTGTCTTCATCTGATGTATTACTCCTAGAATCAGAAATAGCAACATAATTTGGATCGCCAATACGGACACTTACCCTTCTCCCTGGAATTTTCAATTTTGATGTACAGTAAAACCTCGTTAAGTCGTCACCCAGATAAGTCGTCACTCTGTTTAAGTCGTCATTTTCCTTTGGTCCCGACAAGGTCTCATACACAATAATGTAAAATAACCCTCCTTTACCCGTCACCAAATTTAATTCTACTCTGGATAACTCATCACCTCAAAAATGGCCAAAAGCATCTTACTTCTCCATTCTGCATGCCATCGTGTTGTCTTTTCAGCCCCGCCCCTTCACTTTAAGAAAGCCAAGCCTTTACGGGGAATTTTCGACCATGCGTGTCACTTCATTCCTTTCCTACCCCTTTGGAGGATTTGGGTTCTTGGGATCTCGCTGCTAATCATTCAAAACACACTTCTCGCTGCAACTCTGTCGAGTTGTAGACATTTTTCTTGATCGCTCCTGAGTGTGACTTCATTTCGTAGCGAGTAAGCTCCACTATAAGCGCTACTTTTTCTCTTGCAATTTCTTGGTTTGATTACGTTTTTAACATGCTAGGGAAACGAAAACTTACCTCGTTATCTTTTAAAGAAAAAAAATACTTAATTGCACTTTTTGAAAAATCAAATGTTTCGAAAACAGCTTTTGCCATAGAACACCATATTCCCAGGACTACATTAAACGATATTCTTTCATCAAAAGTAATTGAAGAAGCTGACTGCAAAGACAAAAGAAAGAGAATGAGAAAATCGAAGTTTAACGAGATCGAGGCGGTTTTAGTTCAATGGCTAAAACATGCCAGATCGCAACAATGTGCCGATTTCTGCCGTGATTCTCAAAGAAAAAGCCATGGAAATTGCTAAGGAGTTAAACATTGAAGATTTCGGCGGCAGCAATGGTTGGCTGGAACATTTCAAAGTTAGACATTGCCTTTCTTTTAAAACGATTAACGGTAACTATACAAAGTGTTGTTTGTTTTTTTTTATATATTTTCCACTCATTCATTTGCATGTATTGATTTCTGAAAATCTTGTTTTTCTCAACGAATCCTACAGTAATTCATGAAAATACTGTATTTCAGTGTTTTTTTTTTTGTTCCAAAATTCCCACTTCGCTTAAGTCGTCAAAAATGTTTAGTCCCTTTAGTGACGACTTAACGAGGTTTTACTGTAATTTCTTTCTTTTAAGATTAAAAATTTTTAAAAATTGTAATTTTATTTAAATTATTATTGTTTTATTATTTTTTCTAAGGGAAGTGAGAATCAGTCTGATGTGCATGAGTGTGTGTAAATCACTAATAATTTTTGATCTTCTGAATGAATCTTGAAACTTGAATGTAGATTTAAGGACTAAGTTTTATTTATTTGAAATCATTTTCAAGTGGGTTCTTTTCGAGAAATTGAGTGTGTTTTACATAAATTTCCAAAGATATTATAAATACTGGAATCTAAACAATGGATTCTTCTTCTTCTTTGGCACTACAGCCCTTGGTGGGCCTTGGCCTCCTCAACAATCTTCCTCCATATCCTTCGGTTCGCAGCTTTCATCTTTCATCCTTGGATCTCCATCACCTTAAGATCAGCCAGCACATTGTCCAGCCATCTATTTCTTGGTCTGCCTCTCCTTCTGGTGGAATGCAATCTAGCATTCATAATACGTTTTGGTATCCTATTATCTTCCATCCTTTCCAGATGTCCTAGCCAACGTATTCTCTGCGATTTAATGAATTTCCCTATATCCTTTCCTTGAATAAGCTCTTGCAATTCATTATTATATCTAACTCTCCAACCTTCTGTCTCTCGCACAGGCCCATAAATTTTTCGCAGGATTTTTCTTTCGAAAGTCCTTAGTTTGTTAATATATGCTTCCATCATTGTCCACATTTCAGATCCATATGTGAAAACAGATCGCACCAGAGTATAGTATACCTTTAGTTTTGTATTTCGTTTAATTAGGGAATTCTTAAATACCTTTGAGTTCGCATAAAAGGCCCTATTTCCTGCTTGTATCCTTTCTTGTATACATTGTCTTATATTATTATCGTTGGTTATAAGGATCCCTAGATAATGGAAGGAATTGACTGCTTTAAAGCATTTATTATGTGTCTTCAAGTCACATGGTGTTCTTCTAGCAATTGAATTGGACATTACCATATATTTAGTCTTATTTTCATTAACAGTAAGTCCTATTTTTGCTCCGTCAGCCTCCATTATTTCATATATTTCTTTTAAGGTGTTTACGTCTCTTGCCACAATGGCAATATCGTCTGCATATGCACATAACTGGCTGGATTTCATCATTATTGTTCCTCTTATCAATTTTTTGTATTATACTGTGTAGTGCTAAGTTAAATAAGACAGCAGAAAGACCATCACCCTGTTTCACTCTAAACAATGGATTGAAATACAGTAAACTCCCGGTTATCCGCAGAGTTGGGTGGCACGGCAACCACGGATAAGCAAATTCCGCGGATAATCCGAAATAGGACAAAAAAGGACGAAAATCAACACAAAAATGCTTTTAACATGTTTATTTATATTAAAATGGCAGTACATACATTATAAAGAATTATTTTATTTTATTTTATTTTACTTAATTTTCTTACTTTTTAACAAAAAAATTAGTTAATTGTCTTTGTTGTTTCGTGTTGAAACACAAAAACCCCCTGCTTGGACATCGCTAAATGTACCTCTTTTATTATTTACCTTATTCTAGATTTAAAAAATGTTTGTTGATTCCGTAATTTATTGTACAGTAAAAAAAAATAAAAATAAATAGATAAAGATAAATAGGAAAGGTCTGCGGACAGTCGGGAGTTTACTGTATATCGAATAAAAAAAAAAAAAAAGACAAATTCCACATTTAAAAAAAAAGAAAGCAATTAGTTTTTATTTTTTTTTTTTTATTATGAGAAAAAAATGAAGAGATATAAATAACTTCCAGGATGAAGACCATATTCTAATTCTAACAAAATTTGTATTTATTCCCATCTAGAACAAACAAAAAACTTAAGCTTTTTTTTTTTTTTTTTAATACAAATATCCCCTTCTTAATTTAGCCTTTTTTCAAATTCAAGAGTTTTAGTTTTAATGATGTTGAAATATTTTAAACAAACTCCACACACTCCATATCTTAGTATTTAAAATTGTTTTATTCAATTACTACTATTCAAATTGTATCGTCATCCCTTCTTCAAGCGAAAAATTAAAATATTCTTTGGAATAAAAACAACAAAATAGCATTGAACATGAAACCAATTAAAAACACGTTGAAGCAATATACAATTGTTGTTATAACGAAAGATCATACAAGTTCGTTTCATTACTTCAGACAATTATTGAAAAATAAGTCTTTAACAATTAAAATAAGAATTCCAATAAATAACAAAATATTAACACATTAGATCAACAAATTAATTGTTTTCACTGACCAGTATGTGAAGCAAGGTCATCAATGATAATAATAATAATAATAATAATGTTTGTGCCAGATAAGGGATGTCATGCTGTCAGAGATTAATAAATAAATTTCAAATATATAGGTAAATTTACATAGGTAAATTTACATAATAACATACCCAATGCACATGAAACCTACAATTTTGACATAATCTCAAAATTGAAGATATAATGAATGCATATATTGTATATCATTTTCAAATGATATTAATTTGTTGATCTAATGTGTTAATATTTTGTTATTTATTGGAATTCTTATTTTAATTGTTAAATAATGAGCATGAAACAATTGATACAATTTCTTCCCAAAAATTCGCATAGTATTTGAATAAACAATTTTAAATACTAAGATATGGAATGTGTGGAGTTTTTGTTTAAAATAGTAATATGAAAAGGAAGGAATTGAAAGAAGAATACGGAGATGTTGAAATATTTTTTGTTTTTTCAGTTTTAATATTCTTTTTTTTTTTTTTGTTGTTGTAATATTTTTATTCAAAATAGTTGACTGTATTATTTATTTGATTATATTTTCAAGTCTTATTTCTTGATATAGTGATGAGCATTGTAAAAATTTGTGCATTAAACTGGCATTACTTAATGTGAAGTTTTTCTGAATATATTTTTATCAGATTAATTGATTTGATCTATATTGTTATTGATTACCAAATTACGTATTAAGCCAACAAATCACAAAGCGTCTACTTTTCATTATTCTTTGCTGCTGAAACAGAAATCTTACTTATTATTGATGTTATTTTAATTTATTTTTAGGAGATTACGTTGGTACTCTGGAAGTGCGTTCAACGAGACAAGCAATCATGTCATTTGTTCGTATCTACTTAAATTGGCAAGCAGATATGAAAGGCCATCCAATGAGGGCTCGCATTGCTGGTCGAGTAACACCAAGCTCACAATCTGGAGTTGGGCATTTAGAGATGATTGAACTTCCTCTGAAAAGACAAGCATTTTGTATCTCGGCTTGTAATAGAACAGGAAACTTAGCCGTTGGATCTGGTGATATTGTTTCAGTCTTTGCTTTCTGTGTTAAAACACATGACATATCAAAAAGGCCTTTTTATGATCTGGAACCTCTTATTGATATCTCTCTCTCATTGGCCCCTCATCAATTGGTTCTTTGTGAAGATGTGCTTGCCTGTTTGGCTCCTAATGAGCTTCATGTGCTAAAGTTAAAGTTAATTACTGATACTTCTAGTGATTCCCCATCATTGAAGGTCGAGAAAGAAGTTAATTCTTCTGTGAAAAATGAAGTAAAAATGGCTGCATCCTTCATTGATATAGAAAATTATATAGTTGAAGATGAAAATTTTGTTATTTGGCCATTTTCATCCAGTTTTGAAACATCTGAAAGCATGCATACAGTTCTAAAGGAACGTTTGCATCCTGACTCCTGGCCATTAATTATCCATCTTCCTGGCTTAGCTGACAGTTCTCATCAGTCAGAACCAACTCGTGAATTGCGAGAAATCCTTGGCCCTTCACATGATATACCTGTTACAGCTGATGTCTTAGGGGAAGCAAGTCGTGGAGTCAATGTCATGACTTTATTATATCGACGTTTTCTTTTAGATCAAGAAATAAGTAGTGGCCTACATTCTCTGCATCTGATTCCCATATATCAGGAAAATAAGTTGGGTAAGATTTTTATCAACTGATTCTATTTATGGTAAAAATACTGAAATAAGTAATTTTGCTGAATTGTAGTTATAAAATATTTTAATAAATTTACAGTTAAAAATTGTTAATACAGTTGATGTGGTATAGTTAATGAAAGTTAACCAAAATCAAAATATTGCTTTAGTTTTTCACTACAAAAATTTCCCATGCCTAAAATAATATTAAAACTTAAATATTAATTTACTCATCATCAAATATTGAAAGTTTCATTTTTATTTTCGAAGTTAGTGTCTTTGTTGCACCTATTTGAATCAGGATGCTTTTGTTTCTATTTCTGCTGTTTATCAGCATCTGGATTCATAGTTGAACTTCCAATTTCAAAGGTTGTAATCTGCAAATAATATTTAGTTTTTTAAACTACAACAGAAGAATAGAAAATTATTGGATCATTCTAATCGGCTGCTCTGTACATTACTATAAATGTTTAATCACATTTTGAACTAAATAAATGTTTTATTTGTAATTAAAAGAAATATTGAAAAAAAATATCATATTTTAGAAATAAAACTAAAACTATTGTATTTACAGCAAAATGTGCAATAAGATTTCTTTTGGATAAAACATTGTGCTTAAAATGAGACTTCTGTTATTAAAATCCATTGTGTAGTTTCTAAGATATGCGACTTTCAAGAATTTTCAGGACGACCATTTTCATGACATCACTGCACATGACATAATCATTTCTAAGGCTGTGCCTCAGCTGATTTACAGTCTTTGATATGTATTTAGCCAACCCCCCAAGTTTGGTGCTGGAATCCTGAAATGAAATATTTTAAGGTTATATTCTGTTTGTTCCACACAACAGACTGTCTTAGGGAAGATTTGAAAACAGTGGATATCAGAAACTGGACAATGGTAATGATGGATAGAGCAATCGGATCATTCCACTGACAATGATGAATACATAGGAATTTTTTTGTTTTGTTCTAAATAATGTTCCCATTTTGAAAAGTTCTTTAAGTAAATTAAATTCATAATTATCTTTTATTTTTTATAAATGAATGGATACTCTTCCAAATTGCAATTATATTAATGTTGGCTAATTATTATGTATTATTACTGTTTATTGTAGTTTGATTTTAAATGAAAAAATATATATTTTTTTTTCCCCTAAGGATTAAATGTAGAGAAGCCTAATCGTGAGAATCCTCTCTTAACTAAACAAGGTCCACCACTTCTTGGATTGTCCTGTTTCTTCAGTTCTCCACAGAATGGCTTTCTTTATGATCTTTTGGGTCCTGTACGATTAGTTACAAGCTACCCCTTTACTTCCTCAGCACGAGCTGTTGTTCTTGAAGATCATCTTCTGTATGCTGTCACAGAGACAGGCTTGGAGACGTATACTTTACGTACAAATCACTGTGCCTTGCAACATTTAAAAGATCATCAGTCTTTGGTATTCTCATCTTTATCTTTTCACATAATATTTATAACAAAAAAAAAAAAGGCAATTTTTGCCAAAAATAAATAAATAATGACAGTAGTAATTAATTTTCAAGGTTTCATTCAAAATTTCAATTTCAAATTTATTTTTTAATGGATTGTATTGTTTCCTTTTCAATTTTTGTAACACTGTATTTCAGTTCAAATTATTATTTTAAATTATTTTTTTATAGAAGTATTTTTTAAGAAAGTAGATAATAATATTCTGCATATTTCATAAGTATTTGTGGTTGAGCAGTATTTATTGTTTTAAATTTTATCTTGCACAAAAAGGCTTTCTCTTCCTTTAAATTTAGCAACAGTTGTATTTTAGAAATGTCAATAAATTGTTGCTACAATCTTAAATGTAATGAAATTTATATAAAAAACTTTTAAAATAAAATAATCCTGATTGAGATAAGGTTTAAAAATGTAGATTTGATGACTCAAATTCCATCAAATCAAAGGAGGCATTGCCTTAATTTAGATTGTGTTTTCCAATTATTAAACTTAAAATATTTCCCATTCTTAAATATTTAAAATAATGAATTTTTAATTTGTTGCAGAACCACTTCAGTTCATCTTATTTACAAATCATTGAGCAAAATTTCCAAATAACACAAAAAAAAATGGTCTTCATATTTTAAAGTTGCCTATAAATAAGAATGATTGCACTCATAAAATCAGAAGCATCTTGCAGTCAAATCAAAACAAAATAAAATATACCATTCATATTATAATTTGGTACAAAAATAAGAATTGCCATAAAGTTTTAAGGAAGTTGGTTCAGTTGTTTCATCCTGAAAACGCTAAACTAATCATGCTCAGGCTTTTATGTTAGACTAAACATTAGCATTGTTGCAATTTTAAGAAGATTGGTTATAATTTTCAAGACTTAATTGTTTGGTCAGATGAAGCAACATTCAAACTTAATGGCACATTTAATGTTCATAATTGTGTGCACTGGGCTAACGAAAACTCAAACATCATTGAAGAAAAGGCCGTCAATCTTCCAGGGATAACGGTATGGTGTGGTCTATCTTCCAGAGGATTACCGTACATTTTCGAACCTACTGTCACGGGTCAGACTTATCTGCAGATGTTGACACTCATGATTCCACGTCTTAATGATCTCTTCAAGAATGGAAATGAGGTTTACTTCCAACAAGACCGGGGCTCCACCTCACTTGCATATCGATGTGAGAACTTTTCTCTATCACACATTCAATTACAGATGGATAGGACGAAGAGGAAGTGCGACGGAGTTCCCGCCTGGATCTCCCGATTTAACCCCTCTTGACTTCTATCTTTGGGGAACTTCAAAGAACACTGTGTACGCCACAAACCCATAAACACACTGAATTAAGAGATCAGATTGAACATTCCATCAATGATATTCCATTGGCTACAATCCAGTCGGTTTGTCGCTCTGTTCGATGTCAGTGTTGGGAGTATACTGTGGCAGAAGGTGGACATTTTGAACATGTACGGGCTTAAAGAAGTTTATGGAATACAATACAACACACCTTATATTTCTATCTCATTTCGTTGCTGAGTTATAATGTTTCAAAGAGCATATACTTCAATTTGGGACACCCTGTATATATATATATTTTGCAAATTTTTGGAAGTGATTGTAACAGTGCATGAGTCTACTCAAAGGCCAGCTTTTTTGCTAGCAATAATAATAATAATAATAATAATAATAATAAAATTGCTTTACAAAGTTTCAAGTAATTAAGGGAAAATTTATAAAAGTGAATGTAAGAAATCTACTCATAGCAACAAAATAATAAGTTTTTATTCTAATATCCCACTGCATTTAAAACTTAATGTATTTGTATTTCTGTTTTGTTTTTGTTTTTTGTTCGATGAGCACATAAATCATGTTCCAATGGGTAAAATTTTAAAGAAGAAAGCAATATGATAAACAACAATTTTAAAATAATGATTATCCTTCTTTTATAAATAAAGCACAAAAAAAGCATTTAAATTTATAAAATAATCAGGAAAATATTAATTAGATTCCCAATAATAATAATAATAATAATAATTATTTCATAATTCCTTTTTGAAAATTGGGTAACTCTGATATTGTTAAGGTTGTTGAGAATTTTATTTTAGTATTATTAATTTATGCAATAATTTATTTTTATTTTTCAAATAAGAAAAATTTAGATGAAATTGTTTTGTTTCCAATTCCTTTTATTGGCAAAAATAATGTGATGCCCTTATCATATGAACCTTGTACAAAAGGTCTTCATTGCACAAGACCATTTTGAAAGTTTAACTTCTGGTAATTCATTGATTCTTCACAGAAGCAGGACATTGCTCATTCTTTGAAGAATGAAAATAAAAAGTGGGACCTCTAACTTTATCAATTAAAGAATCATAGGTTTTTTGCTATCCACCCTTCAGTAAAGATGAACTTAAATGTTATTGAATGGCAGAACCATATTTACCTTGGGACCAATTTGAAGGGACACCTTTTCATCAAGATATTGCATGCTCCCAAAAATTGTTTTGAGAAAACAGAACCACAGAAAAATCTTATACTTGGCTGCCAAACACTCTACATGAATCCGTGTTTAAGAGGTTCCACCAACACTTTTATGCAATTGGAAAAGTTTAACATCTCAAACACACACTCTTTCTTTGATATTTTGACTTTTAATTTTATTAAACATTTTTGTATAGGGTGGCTGACCCCCCCTCCCCCAGTTATGCTATTATTAAGATTACATTAGCCAGGTACCGTTGCTTCGCTCTGGAACCCTTGCATATTTAGCATTAAAAAAAAACAACTTTATTTATTTAGCAAATTAATATTGAGATTGGAGAATATATGATGTTCAGCCCATTGTGGCCTTCTCCACTTAACTCAGGTGTATTGCGGGTTGGCACCACACACCTAGGGTTGCCGCCACACACTTCATGATCAGTTTGCCAGATTATTCCCAATTTCGAAAAATCCAGCCTTATTCCTTGTCTACATCAAAAAGGGAACCTCTGTGCAAAATTTTTAGCTTTCTAGGTCCAAAGGTTTGGGGTGGGCGTTGATGAGTCAGTCAGTGAGTGAGTCAGGAATTTTCTTTTTATATATGTAGATTTTCATGAATTTTGTTTTGTTAACCTCATTGATTAATTCTTTATAGATTACATTTGGATCTGTTATTTTCACATTTTCAACTCTTATTATCCGAGATTCGTTCTTTACATATTATTCCTGGTGTTTCGATATCATGCTTATTTATGAAAATATGATTTATATTTGTTTTCCTATTTCCATGAATTGTACAGTTGTTTCTTGTTGTTCTGTAAAGATAATTTTTGAAACCATTATTGCACATAAGTTTTAGGTATTTCTGTACTGCATTGTTTTTATTCATTTTGAAAAGATCTATATTTACATAGCCAATTAGTATAGTTGGACAGTTGTTTAATATATTTTCATTTTTTATGAATAGATTTTGTAATTCTTCAGTAAATTTACCTTTCTTTGTGTTTGTGGCTTATATATGGCTAAAATGTTAATATTTTGTGTTTGATAACACAAACACATTTTTGATAACGAAACATATTAGGTTTTATAACAAAACTTCATGATAAATAACATATTTTATGAAAATTCTTGAATCATTTTCCAAAAGATTTCCTTGCTCCGATGTTTTAGTAATTTGTAATTTAACATTTTGCTTACAGAATGACAGACAGAATAACATTTTTATAATATATGTTTTTATACTATATAATAATAATAATAGCCGGGTATTGTCGCTTCCCTCCGGAACCCTTCATATATAGCATTAAAACTTTATTTATAAAGTAAAACAAACTTTATTTATTTAGCAAATTAATATTGAGATCGTCGGAGAATATATAACTTCCCAACCCGTTGTGGCTTCTCCGGATAACTCGGATGTATTCGGGTTGGCGCCACACACCAAAAATTTAAAGCGAAAAATCACATTTTTGCATGTATCTTGCAAACACATAAACGTTTGTCAATCAGCGATATATCGTTCGATAGAATTTTCAAATACCAACATTTTCTCAATATAATGTTCTCTTCCAACTTTTATACGTTTCGTTTAAATTGAGAAAAAGTCAAAATTTGACCCTTTAAAAGGCGACCTCTTGGAAACCAAAAAAGTTTTTCGAAAGATTTTTGTAGCATATTGTTTGTCTTAAAAAATCTACATTTTATCCATTTGCATGACCAACCTATCACTTATAGTTTGGTCACAAAATTGGAAAAACTTAATGTCTTATGACAGACAGAATAACGTTTTCATAATATATTTAGATTATGATGCTTCTCTTTATGTAGTAAATGACCTTTACCTCACTGGAATATATCTGTATGGGAAAGTTTGACTCTTGATAGGGTGCATCCAGTACATATACGAACCATTTTTTCTTCCAAGAAATCGCTTTCCCATAGTTTCTTTACTTCAAATCTTAAAGTTTTTAATACCTTAAAGTTTTGTCTTTAAAGATCAAAAGCTAACAGAAAACAAGTTATCATCATCGCATTTTTAAAGCATTTGTAACGTAGGGTATCATCATCAAAAAGTGTGTCTGGACTCAATAAGACACAAATTCATCTGTTTACATCTGTATTCTGTTTTCGTCTCAATCTAAATGTCGTTCGTAATAAGAATAAAGGATTTTTAAGATATTCACTATCAACAGTTACTTACTGATAGTATTTGTAATAGGAGGGTGGCCAGGGAGTTTCCATACCCCTTAATATAATAATAACAAAATACGGGGTATTGGAACTTTCCGGCCACTCTGTATATAACATTTTTTAACATGATGTCTAAAAATCTGTACAAGTTCACTCCTTTAATTATTATTTTTTAAGTAAAATATTGTCTGCCATTCACTTCAAGTAACTGTACTGCTTCACTATGTAGACCATTCAATTGTTGAACCATTTACTAGCACAAAAATTGCCATAGTTTTTGAGATTTCAATAGAAATATTTCCTCTGTAATTATTTTTCAGATTTTTGTAATGGTTCTTTTTTTTTTTTTTTATTACCACTGTAATTACTCATCATTTCAGATACAATGAATTGTTCTTCTTTCCTTCTTGTTGGACTGAGGAAAATAGTTTTTGAAATCAGTACAACTTCTCTCTTCTTATGGATTTCTTTCTTTAGACAGTGAGCTCCCTTTTTAGGATTTCTCAAAAGTGCAGTGTCACTCATGCTGTAATGATTTATTTAAAGACTATTTGCTTCTGTTTCTGTAGATCCTCTCTGTCAGTATTTAGTACAATACAATGTTTTTGCCATCCATTCTTAGTTAATGTCCTTGTCTTTGTAATTCTTCTATCTGGTCCTTTTGCTTTTTCTCCTGATGTTCTTTTTCATCATTTTCTTCTTGACAATTCAGCAATAAGAATCAGAACCACCATTCTTGCTTTCCATCAATGACACTATCTACTCTCACCTCTAGTGCTTAATTATAGAAGCTTCTTCTCATCCATTCCACAAAGCTCTTTTTGCCAATGTTTATATCATACATAAGGAAGTTCTACCATTCCTGTCCATTTGATGTTTTTCTCCTATCAAATCCCCATAATTATTGCAAAGGATGATACTAATCGTTTTCCCATCATCTAAGACTCCATTCAACTCATCAAGTTTCTACTCTTTCATCAGAAGCATCTTCCGTCTGCTTCAGCCTCTTGTGTTGAATTTACCTGGTATTTTTGTAGCTATCTTTTTTTTTTTTTTAATTGTATTTCCCTTAAGTTGCATTATACCACATTTGTTGACAAAACAATCAATGTAAATAGCTTACTTTTAATTATAAAAATGACTTTACTTCAAGATTCCCTCTACACTGCTGTTCATCTCTCATTCCATTGAACAATGAAAGTTCCTAGAACTGTTCTGAGAATGATATTTTATCAATTAGAAACCACAGACAACCAGACAAAACATTTAAACAACTTGAAATTTAAAATTTCAAATTATATGATGAGGTGGATGTATGAAAGATCTACATGTTAATCATGGTAGTGTTCTTAAAGATTATAAATTATAACCTCATTAAGTAAAATAAATATTGTACATTTTTGAAATAATACTTTTAAAGGACAAGCCATATTATACTTCTACTAATTTTTCAGTTTTCAAAATTGTGCTTTTATGAGAAATTATGAAATGTTAATTCATCATTTTCATCCATAGATTTGTCCACCTCTTGATGATCCAGTTTGCTTAGTTGGTCTCCAAGCCTTTCTAAATGTAGAACAACTAGTTTTGTCACAGAATCGATTGGTGCTGTTATCTGCTCTAAGTGATGATTCTGCGTCCAGCCAAGAGTAAATTTTATAGTTAATAATGAAGTAATTTACAAACCCCGTTAATGTTCTTAGGATTATTTAGCTTTTTTAAAACATTAAGGATTGAGATTTCAGTCATTGATTTTTTTTTTCTTATTTCTTAATCTTTTTTTTTTAATTTCTTTAAAATGCATTTTATTAAATAGGTCAGATAGTAACTGTTGGACCGTCTATTCCTTATCTCGACCATCGCCCTTGGATTTTTATGAAGATTTAGTAAGTTGGCTTCTTTTCAGTTATTAATTTAAAAGAGTATTAGGACACCAGAGGATTTCAATAATTATTTGTCTCACTCATTGAAATTCAGTTTATTATTATATTAACTCTTAACAAATTTTAAGATTTTTTTAATGAAATAAAAGGAATGGCCCATAAAATTTAATGGTTTTAATTTTAATGATGAAATTTTCTTAAATTTTTAGGAAATAGTTGTGTCAATTAGAATATATTGGATTACTAATGCCATTTATATACACACTATTTAAAATTTTATAAAATTTTAAAATTGTATATTCGAAAATTAACAATAATATCAACCATAAAAATCCAATATTTTGGAATTCATTACTGCAATTCATTGGATATCTCAAATAATTTTGCTTATTGGAAATTCGTTTTGTCAAAGTAAAGTTACCTTAGATATCATATCGATGGCTTAGCTCCAAAGTAGCTAATATCCATGCTTTTGCTTATGGATATTCACTACTTTTGTGCTAGGCCATTGATCCATTGATAATATAATCCTTGATTAAAAAAAAAAAAAAAAAAAAAACTTCCTCTAAAAAAAGCAGCCCTCCAATCAGAATGAAATAGGTATTTTGATTCCAATCCACAGTAGTCAGACAATTTAAAAGTTTAGGGCAGGGTTGGATAAGTTACTTTTAAAAAGTAACTGAGTTACAACTATAGTTACTTAAAGTATCTGTACAGTTACTTTTTAACAAAAAAAAAAAAAAAAAAAGTATGTTAAAAGCATACTAAGAATTTTATCTTAAAAAATGTTATAATTTCCATATCACATTATAAAACTTGATTGATTATATTACAAAATTATTTAGAGTTTTATTTTATTTCTTTTTTCAGAAATTTTATTTATAAAATTTTCTTTATCAATATTTATCAATCTTGCTTCAAGATACACTTTTACATTTCGTGAAATCCCTTAGCACACACATAACAAAATCCTTTAAAATATCTCAACATGATTTTCACAAGAATAACAGTCAATTTTAAACATTTAAAGATACCCTAATATGATGAAAAAAATACTGTTTCTAAGCTAATTAAATGCAAATTAATACTTTATTAACCTGTATGATTAGAAAGAAACTTCTAACAAAACATACATTCAAAACCAAATAATTTTGTTACCACTGCATCCATTTTAATGAAATTTGGCATACTTACTCAGTTGTTTACGCTGATTTCGAAACTCAAAACCATTTTTGCCGTTGAAGCTTCGTTCACAAGTTAGCACAGTATTTAGATTACATTTACTTTATATTTGATAGTTGGTAATAAAATGATTTTTCAGATTTTTTTATGCCTGTCAGCCGACAGGCTTTGGTGCTAGTATCTGATATTGTGTAAGTTCTTCTATTTTTTTTTTCCCTGTGCTTAGTTGGAGGTTGCGCAGTCTCACAAGTTAAGTAGTCCAGCCACATACATCCACTTGTTGGGAGAAGCTCATTGTGTTCTGAGAGGTGAAGAACTTCGACAGAGTGAGCCAGAGGAAAGACTGATGAAATTATTGCAAGAGTCATGTTGTCTTATGGGTGACTTTTTTATCTTGTAGGTGGAATCTTTTTATTTTTATTTTATTTTTTTATTTCACTGTTTAGTTATGATTTTGTGAACACATGTCTTAATTTTGATTTTTTTAACTACTTTTTTTTTTATCTGTTTACACAGAAGTGAAAGCTTAGAAGAGAATCATCGTGCTGTTCTGTATTATCAGAAATCTAGAAAACCACTTCAAGAAATAGTTGAAAGAATATTGCAGCTGAAATCCAAAGTAATATATATTTATTGATATTTTAAATAATAAGTAAGTAATGAAGTTGCACTGAAATTAATCAATTATGGGAATGAGATGTGGTAAAGTTGCATTTCTTTCTGTAAATATATTAATAAGAAACGTGACGTTACCAACTGAGCTAAGACAACCAGTGCCAGCAGAAAACCCTAACTGATGTAATTTAAAACTAAATGATATTCTCCAGAGACAGGGTGGCCCAGCTACACCCCTGGGCACTGGGTTGTTTGGGTAACACACTAGTTCCCGTATTCACTATAATGAGTCCCTGAGGGGATAAAATGCACGCACTTTTTGAAATAGTATAAGAAGAATTAGAATATCCCACAGGTTTGAAATGTTTTAAATATTTTTGCATCAGGAGATGACAGTTCATTCACAAAACTAGAAAACAACAGAAAAATAAAAACACATAGATGCAGGGAGGGAAATTAACAATAGACGTTTTCCCTGTATGTGTTTTATGTTTCATGTACTTTTTTATGCTATCTCTCTGATGAAGAAATTTACAAGTACGATGCTAATTTATTTAGTTCTTCATGTGCTATTTTATCAAGTAAGGATATTTTATTTCAATTATTACACTTTACACAAAACAGTCACTGCTGAAAAGAAAAATAACATCATTGAGTATAAAAGCCAAAGTCAACTAACTGATTCTATTGTGTGTGTGTGGGTTGGAGGGTTGGACCACTCTTATCAGAACGAATTTTCCGATATGAGAAGTCTAAGCAAAGCCGCGATTCCACCATCTGTTATGCTCTATTTGTCTGCCCTGCATTTGATCAATGGCCCTACATCAGTTTCCATTGGAGGAGGCTGCGCTGCAGTGTGGCAAGGGGAATCTTGTTCCACTTCTCCTGACAGGCTTTCCATAAACAGCCACAGTTCGAGGTCGTCGGTTTCCTAATGCCTGTTTCAACAGACCAAAGCCGCAGTAGTCCATAGGGAAAGGGTCAGGTGATTTCACTGGGATCAAACTGAACGGAATTGATCGAATTCCTGTTTCGTTGGCCATTCGTGACATGTAGGACATTGTTGTTCGGGCGGTATGACTCGACGCTTTGTCCTGATGGATCCATACTTCAGACGACCGTACAGTGCTGGAATGTCGCTGAGGTACAATGGTTGTAAGATGTTTTCCTGATAATACATAGCATTAACCTTTGCCTTTCCATCAATGTTTTGCAAAGACAACTTCCCCTGATAGCTGTAATCAGTCACGATCATGAAGCCCTTTGAAAATTTTCCTTACATTGGCGGAACCATCTGAACGACCTTTAGCATCACGATGATGATAAAAAAATTGCATGTGGTTTGTTAAAGTTGTTGAGATAAACCCATCCTTCGTCAACGTCACAACATACTTCAATTTTTTGCCAGACAAATGCTCTTCACAACTTTCGACTGTTTGTCTTATGTTCGGCGATGTGCCAAGGCCACAGCCTAAGAACATTTGCTTTTTAGTGCTTCTTCGATGCAGGTCCCTATGAATTATGCTTGTTATGGTTGTTTTGGAAACTCCCGTTTGTTGTGCAAGACTTCTATGGGTACTGGGATTTTCTTTCATAATGTTTTGTTGAACCTTTCAGACAACAGCTGGAGTGGCAGTGCTTCGTGGATGTGGTTTGCAGCCCTCGGGTTTCTTCCTCACTTCACTAACAGCCTTCAAACGTGATTCAGCAATAATTCGACTAATAACGGACTTGGAAGTTTTAAAATTTCGTTGCTTACACATTTCTATTAATTCAGGAATAAGAAAATTTCGCATCGGAAAGGGCTACAATGTACCATTCCCACCAAATCGGTACTCGTGGAGCCATTCCAACACATAACACTAATGTACATATGTTAACACTGACTGCACTCGCTCCGCAACAAAAACAAACAACAGGATTTCCGATTCAAATCACATGCGCATAACAATGCACTTTTGAAAACGTTCTTATAAATGTGGTATCTATACATACATAGGGTGCTTTGGAAAGTCCTAAGTCACCCAAACAATGTTTGAATGAAGATATCTAGAGTTAGGGAAGTTAGATATCCACATATAATTTTGAGTAATAATTTTGCATTTCATGAAGCTAATAATTTTCACTGTTTCATCTAAAATACATTTTAAAGATGAAGGGATATTTTGAGCAACCAAGTTAATGTCTACAGGGAACTTGTGATTACTTGTACATGTTTTAGCATCATTTTAATCCATGTTACTGCCCCTTTCACAGTCCTATCACTGACTTTGCATCATCACTACATACATCAACAAATTTCTCCCAACTTATTCCACGAATCTTATTGTTGATACACTTAAATATCATTTTTCCTGTTGTATTGCTTTGTAAATTTTCACAGAGTAACTTGTCTTCTTCAATAGAATTATTGTAGTGATAACAAACGAAAACTTATAAAACTGATCGGTTTGCAAGTCCTTTGTCTCATCTAATTGTAAAGAAACTCACAGGACTCTAGTCTTAAAATAAGATCTTGTTCAGTGTCTTCAGCCCTATCATGAATTCTGCATGAAACTGTATTATTTGAGAAAGAAATTTTATCAATTTATTGATAGACTTCTCATCAAACATCTTTGATGCATAGTTTTATAAGAGTTTCTGAAATTGTAGTGCTTCAGCTGCGAATGCTATTTGGTGGTTTACTTTGTAGGAAGCCATTGTTGTCCTTTCATTATCCGGCACCAATTTCAACATAAAATGTTTAGTTTTGTAAGAGACTCAAGTTTTCTTTCAAAAAATTTGATATCTTTATTCTTATATTCTGAATGATTTGTTTCAAAATGTCTGTTCAATTTTGCTGGTGTTAATGAATTATTTGATAAGATCTTATTGCATAATATACACGATGCATCAGGGTCTTCGGATTTCCTGTGGGCGTGAATCCGAATAATAAATAACTCTAGGTGTATTTATTATTTTTATGATTTTAGTGTTGATAAACAACATTTTCCTTTTCCTTGATTCTTTTGCTACACAAGTAATGCCACTGCTTTGATCTTTATTTTCGTCAGTATCCAATTTACTTAGTCTCTTGGTCACTAGAAACATGTCAACTGCTTGCTATAATTGTTTTTTAAAACTCCTTCTCTCAACCAATGATCCATGATATTTTAATTTGGGACATTCTAAAGGGATATGACTCAACTAGTGGTGGGAGAAGCAAATGCAAGAGGTGGGAGAATCAATTCATTCATCCACCACTAAGACACAAGGGATTTTATTTTTTACAAATGCGAACAGTGCAGAGTCTGTGCCTTTATTGTGAAACTTTATTTAAATAAATTTTTCATACATATTTTAAACTATTAATTAGAGCTCAAAAACTAATTTATTGAGGAAACCCTGCCTTAGTGGAATCACGATGGTACTCAATTACTGCATGTGGTGAATCTGTCCTCAGATACTGACATTGTGCCTGTTGATCTCTCCACTTCTGGATAGTGTCTCCATTTTAAGGAATAAACACCACCAAATGATGATAATGTGAGTGACCCAATTAGGACTTTTCTGGTTTCCACTGTTTACTATTTGTATGACAAATCCATAATTTACTGTGATGTATGCATTATACTATTTATGACAAAAGTTAGTATTTTATTTTTATTTTTATAATGTCACAATGAATAGTTTTAGTAATAAACACATTCCTGAAGCCAAGTTTGGATTTATTTCATTATTTTGGCAGTTTCCCTAGTTTATGTAATAATAAGAAGTAGTTGAAACAAACGAAATAATTTTGTCCAGCTAGATTCACAGTGCAATGATGGGATTATATAAGTGAAGCAGTATTATATTGCTTAAAAGATAATGGAAAGTTAATTGTGGTGGGATGAGACAGAGGAGGAGATCAAGTTTCTTTGTGGTATACAATTGTAGAAGTATGAGGGTCATTGTCATGTAGCATTCATACTTAACTGTGGATCATTGTCTTATCAGTTGGATCCTTATTTACAAAGCAACATTAGGAGCATGAAATCCAGGAAATAAATTTGTTAGGCTCTAAGTGAATTTTTTATGATATTGGTGGATTTAAAGGTTTATAATTGATGTCTAAGAAGCTCCTGGTGAAATATTCAAAGGATGGGAAACAAGGAAAGGAAATCAGTTTTTATGGAGAGTATAGTTTTGTCAGATTTCTGTTGGGAAAGGTTAAAGTTTCTGTAAAAGAGATAGATGAATATATGTTTCCCGAAATTTGCCAATGTTTGTTCTGACCTTTCTGATGATATAGTTAGTACACATGGCATTCTGAAACTATTAATTTCATATTCAGCTGAAATGTATTTAATCCTTACCGTTACTATGTTTCCAACACATATTAAATGCTTTATGTATATTTGAAAAATTATTTTTTTTTTTTATAGTAAATAGTAA
The DNA here is from genome assembly GCA_023159025.1 of Thereuonema tuberculata. Lineage (NCBI taxonomy): Eukaryota > Metazoa > Arthropoda > Chilopoda > Scutigeromorpha > Scutigeridae > Thereuonema > Thereuonema tuberculata. Next base: position 29,772,663 of record JAFIDM010000005.1, read on the forward strand.
TACCACAGTAGTATTTATCATACATACGTTCAGTATGTACAGTAACTCCATTACCAGTAACAGTTCTCTGCACGGGTGGATTGGCGGCCAAACCCGTACCGGGAAATTTTCTTGTAAGCAGCTCTTTCCCACCCCTTTTGTTATTGGAAAATTACAGGAACATTAAATAGGAAAGGCAGTGGCATACGCAGGAACTTTTTTGCGGTGATGGTGGGTTGGGCATGAAAAAAAAGAAAGATCTACTGCATTTATATACTTTATGAATATATTGTATAATTATATAAATTTTTGTATAATTCAGGAAGACTTCAATGTCGTTCAGACATAAAATGGAGTCCTCTTGTTATACTTATTGCTGTTAATGAAAACAATTCCAGCAGTTGAGGTTCAGACGAGGCTTAAATGAGGGTTTTGGAAACAGTTCACTTGTTTGTCAAATTCGGTCCTTTAATTCTTCTTTGTCTATTTGGGCAAAGCTAATGAGTATGAATACTCAAGGTGCTCTTCTTTTAAGGAACTTCTGAGACAATTCTTCACATACTTTAGCTTGGAGAATGCCCTTTCACAGGCAACTTGGGTCAAATGAAAGGTAAGAACGAACTTGTATGCAGTGCTCAGGGAACTTTAAGCAGTAGAAAAGAGTTCATATTTCTGAAGTAACTTGAAGATGCAGACAGGGCAGTTTTTGCCCGACTTACATTCTTTTCAAGTGATTAATCGTCTTCGAAGTCATTCTCCTCAGCTTTAGATATTCTTCTGGAAGGGTTCTTTTTATCTTGTCCCAGGAAGTGGTGAGATTTTGAAGTTCAATTGAAGTTTTCTACTGTATTTTCTGGATTGAATTTGATGACCAGTTGACTTAACTTAACTTTTTGGGAAACTTTCGTGTGATTCTGAGATTCGGTGTTAGGTAATTTCAGGTTCGGTTGTCCTCTCTTCTAACATAGCTAATGTAGAGGGTCAAACAAGTCCATTATCTTGAAGAAATGTTTGGTATCCTCTCTCATTTGTTTTTGTTGCTTCATCCTTTTCTTTTCTGCTCCTTCTTTGCTTCTTTGTTTACATTCATGTTTATTCATTTATCTATAAAGAAAAAAACATCATCATGTTAAAAAAAAACGCCAGCTGTGCCACCGAAATTAACTGTCATGAAACGTACTCATACTAAGTTAATTATTTTTCCCCCTTATTTTATCACAGGTGAGCCATCCTCACATTTACGAAATTAAGCATCGAGCATTTAATTTTGTTTATATTAACTTGTTTTTAGTATAAGTTCTTTAAAATTAAGTAAAAGATGCTGTTGATTTTTACCCATGGAAAATAGGAAATAACCATAAAAGCCTCCCAAACTGCTGGAAAAAAATGTGTAAACGCCCATAATTTTAATGTTTCCTACAGTTTAGAGATTCACTTCTTCCACGAAAAGAAAAGCAGACGATAATATAAGATTGAATTTCCTGTAATGAAAGCCTACTTTCCCTCTGTTTCTTAATTTTCACATAAATTACAGGCTTTTCTATTATTTTGAATTTCTCTTCATTTCTTTATTATAGTTGATAAAAATTTCAACTTACAATTTCTGCCTTAGTAAGAGTTCTTTTCTCATTTACAGATAATATTTGCAATTTCAAATTCGCCGCTAGGTGGGCCCCTCACTTGCACTCTCTCTGCTCACAATGCTACAAAGTATGTCTTCATCGCTTCCTAAGAACACTTCAAGTGCTTACCTTCAAAATGTGCATCCGCTGCCTGTGAAAGAGTTCCAAGTAAATCTCGAATTTTCATAAAAACTAAAAAATGAAACTAGAATTTTCCATAGGTTTTAATAGAATGTAAGTACTTCTGAATTGCTTGGTTTGAAAATAATGAAAATTCGTTGTAATTCTGTTAATTCTGCGTTCCAGATAAAACTGTAAATTCCAAGTAGTTGGAGCCTAAACTCACTATTGCATAATGAGTCATTCTCTTATTGCTCACCTCAAACAAATGTCAGTTTCCCATTGGCTATAGATGTTGCAGGTTTCAGTTGTACTCTTGGAGAAATCCTTGCAGCTGTGGATGAAAGTTGTCAGGCAGCAATGTAGATGGAGTTAAAGTCACTGTATCAATAAAGCCAGGTCAAAATCTAAACAGTTTCTCAATAATTGTTAATATAATCCTGTCTATTGTAACGCATTGCAAAACTAATGGAAATAATCTGGAACACAGTTCGAAGTAGAAAAGGCACAATAAAATGTCAACAAGGCATTTAACAATATTTACATGGATTTTACATAATTCATACTGGATCTCTCGACGACCCAGATTGTTCTGGCCCACTGGGAAGTTTCCCGGTATCCCAGTTGACCTATCCGCCCCTGTTATTTTTATAAAAAAAGTAACTATAACTATAATGCTGCTACATTTATGTGCTACAACATAGTAACATAAGTGCATTACTTTTATTTTGACAGAATCTTTCTGAGTCATAAAGAATTCTTTCACAAACGATGACATTAATTTTTTTCACTGTATGTTGAAATCACTAATGAAAGTTTCTATCAGTTGTTAGTGCATTGGCAATGTTGTACCTCCAATGAATGTAGAATAGGAAGGAACGTAAGAGAAAAAAATGGATCCTATATGAAATGAAACCACAAAAACAACATATAATAATAACAGTACAAATTCACTTGAGGAATTTCTCATATCTGAAATGAATTGAATAGCTTCATTAAAAGAGAAAGAAACTAATTCATGATATGTTCGTATTAATAAAGATGGTCTTATGTTCAAAAGTAACACATTTATTTAGCTGCTTCACATTGAGAATGAGATTAAAGATTTATCAATTGAAAAAACAAAAACAAAAAAAAAGGCAGAAAATCATTTATCAGTGAGGAAAAAAGGAAGAGGTGAGTATCATTTTGATGTGTGTAAAGCAATAAAATTGGCTTCTTCTACAATTTTATCTTCACGTTTGTTTTATTTTAAATATTGTTTATATAAAATAATTACAAAATAACAATTCTTCATAAAAATTGCACAAACAGTGGAACTTAACCCCTCTGTGAAACGAGTCCTTCCTGTATATGTTGTTAAAACTATTACGGTGTAGCTGAAAATAGTAATGGAAAGGGATGCTTAAAAGTAACAGTTATTTTTTGATAACTGTAACTGTAATTCTCTTACTTTCAAAAAGTAACTTTCAGAACCCTACATATTTTAGTAAACAATTAGTAATATTTTGTCTTTATTAAAATGAATGTTAATATATTTTTAGGCATCACCAATCTTCTCTTATCGAGGATTAATGGAATACCTTAACAACTGCCTTCTGGATAAGCCTTCAACAATTACAGTAGATCAGGTATGCTAAAAGTGTTGTTGTTTACATTCAGAGTGATGAAGCATAGAAAGGATTAATGAAAGCACATTGTTCACAAAGAAGAATTGCAAATAGGAATGCAGACAATGAATGTTAAGAAATAACCTAATTTCTCAAACATAGTTTGAATAGAAAGAAAAAGAAAATGTAAGGGTAATGGAAAAATAATATAATTGCAATGTTAGATTGATGATTAATCAAAATCATAACACAGAGATGATACTACAGAGAATACTCTTCTCTCTACCAACTTATTGAAATAGTTGAAATGTAATTGGCATATATCTTATTAAATCGGATAATAGTAATTAAAAGAATAGGTAAATATATAACAATAAATATTACAGGCCATTAAAGGCATTCCAAATTTTATGTAATTAAATCCAAATTACTTAATAGTAATTTTTCGTCAAAGTAAAAAGTTAAAAATAGTTAAAAATGTACAGGATGTTTCAGCTTACTAGTAAGCTATTCTCAACTGTATGATGAAACGAACTTAAGTAATTTTTGATGACACTTTTGGATAATTCATTATTGATGGAGGGAGAGTTGGCTATATACCAGGATTCCCTTAATGTAAGGAAAAATGTTGTAAAGGCTTTGTCTATTATAGGAATGCTGTCAGAATCGGAGGTATGGGTAGTTTGTTTATTGTGGCGATATAAAATGGATTTAAATTCATCGTTGTTTTATAGTTAGTCCGGTGCTGTTTCAGTCTTTTGAGGAGTGTTTGGGTCGTATAGCCTATGTATTTTTTATTGCAATCCCGACAAAGGATGGCATATACAACTTTGGTTTTGCTGTGAATGACCTTATTATTGTTAGATTTGCGTTATGCTGATTTATTGTTGATTTTGTTAATTAATAGAAGGTGGTATTTTCTTAAACATTTTTTGATAGTACCATTAACATTTTTTATATATGGAATAACTGCATAATTATTAATTTTTTGTTTGTTTATCTTAGTGAGATGGTATTATAGCACGGCTTTTCTATAATTTCTGTAATAAAATTAATGGGGTAATTGAAATGAATAAATGATATA
>JAFIDM010000005.1:29787077-29803713 GCA_023159025.1 Thereuonema tuberculata
AACAATGGTTGAAATGTAGTACTACACAATACATATAAAGTACATATTATTTCATTCGTTTTCTTTAAGTTTTAATACGATTTGTTAAAAGGTTGGATTTCATTTGCAAAAGGTTGAATTTCATTTGCAAAAGGGTGAATTTCATTTGCAAAAGGGTGAATTTCATTTGCAAAAGGTTGAATTTCATTTGCAAAAGGTTGAATTTCATTTGCAAAAGGATGAATTTCATTTGCAAAAGGGTGAATTTCATTTGCAAAAGAGTGAATTTGAAGTGTAAAAACTGTAGTAACAAATTCAATGCTTCCTTTGCTGCAAAACTAACTGTACTCGATCAGTCTCCTTAATTATGGCAAAGTGAAATAAATTATACTACATAAATGTAAACTTGGATTGGTAACCATTAGGGCCTGAATTTTATAACCTCAAAATCATCAATATCTTGATGCACTTTCAAGTAACTAAAAAAAATTCAAAATATAATTTGAAAGATAAATAAATAGATGAGTGTCTCACCAAAAAGAAAAAAAAGACTTTTTGTTCATATTTAGAAACAATACTATAAAAGATTTCAATAATTTAAATTGATGTCATTCACTCGACATATGCTTTACATAAACTCTTTATACATACTAAAAATAAATCTAATTATGATAAAAGGTATTGTTTTATTTGTCTCACACAGGCTCTGAAACTCAAAAAAAGTCAAATATTCATTCATTCATTCATTCATATGCAGAGTAAAAATTACATTAATATCATTAGAAAAACTAAATGTATTTGTCTAAAACTAAACAATAAAGATTAGGAAAAAATATGATGTGTGTCAATCCTGGCCCAAAAATGATAGATGTTTTTAATAAAGATGATTTTGTAAATGAAGTTAGACCTATGGAAGCCAGTAACACAAGAACTTTGAGAATGTGACAAAGACACAATAATCATTAAAATCTTTGATAATCTGGAATAGCTGAAAAGCAATTACAGTGATTTCAATAATGCTGATCATGATAAATCGTCACAATTAGATCGGAAGGCAAAGTCTTCCTTATTAGAAAACGACACATTGTGCTTAAATAAATACTATCAGTATTGCAATTGAAAACTAAGTTATTTGTTAAACCAGTTCTTGAAAGAATAAAAGATTACTTAATAAAATGATGAAATTACAACCAATTGACTTTGAACAGATTTACTAAAAAAAAAAAAACTGGAATAAATTATTCTTAAAGGTGTTTTTCTTTAATGTTTCTCTGTAATAACAAGAGCTAGAAACACAAAATTTTGTATAAACTTTCCCTTCAATCAGTGAAAGGTTACAGGCTATAAATGAATCTACAAGGTAGGTAAACAACCTAGGAGGGTCATGCCATGTCAAAATTACCCAGTTGTACGGCAATTTTGTACCGTATCATCACCAATCTCCCCAGTTACATTCATATAATGTGACTATGAAATAAGTATAAATAATTTTTTTCAATTGTTTTCTTTTTTTTAATTCTGGAAAAATTTGTATTCTAGACTTAAATTTGGATTTTTGCCGTTCTTCATCTGGGTTATAAAAAAACAAATGTTCTGATATTGATGATAAAGAAATCACATTGAAACTTTCCCGGTGTACTTTCACCTATTTACTTTTTTGCAGTTTACAAAGTTGATAAGGTAGAATCTTAAGATGGCTTTGAAATTTCTATTCATTTCCTCTAGGTATCCTGAAGATATTGTTGCTTTGAGTTGGCTTTGTGTTCAGCATGGACAGTCCGATCAAGTGGGTGGCCTTTTGGCTATTCTTACCAAGGTGAGCAGACAAATGGTTTATTTTTGTCTTCTTTCAATGAAAGATAGGTATTATTATATTGACGAGCCGTGCCGGCATGGCCGAGCGGTCTCGACGGTGGTCTGCCGTTGCGGCCAGTATGCCGGTACCCGGGTTCGAATCCCGGTCGTGGCATGGATGTTTCTTTCTTCTGTTTCTTCTTCTGTCCGTTCCTGCGGGTATCACTTGATGCTGCCTCCCTTGGCGTATCCTGGGCAACGATTCGTCGGTTAAAGGCATCATATCTCGTCCCTTGTTGTGGCCTAAAGAAAGACGATCAGTCTACTAGCCCGGGCATTTGTAAAAAAAAACAAAAAAAATATATTGACGATTCAGCTTTTAACAACAGTACATGGGAAATTATTCGCCATCAAAGATGCAGCCAGGATTTTAGTTGAGGTCGGATGGGGAGGATAATATATCTTTCTGTTTTAGTCCCAATCAAAAAAAATAAAAATTGAACCAGACACCAAATGGAAATCCAACCTTCCTGGAGGCAAGGGGAGGGGGGGGGGGGCTTTTATATTTCAAATATAAAAATTAAATACCCTTACCAAGTTCTAAGCAGTGATTCAAAAGTTATTAAGGAGAGAGGACACAGACTGACTAATTTTGATGTCTTATCTTTCCTAGGAATGCAAGCAAAACATAGAAAAAGGATACAAAAAAAAAAAGAAATCATAGTGATTCAAATTGCATAATCTATATTACTAAAATCTTTTATTTCTCTGTCTGTCTGTCTGTCCGGCGCAATTTCCTGAGCGAATGGAAAATAGAAATAATTTTTATAAGCAAACGTCAACGACAGGAATCGAACCTACAACCTTCTGATCTGAAGTCAAACGTCTTATCCATTAGGCCAAGGATACTACTACTCACTTTATATTGTTTTTTGACTTGTGTCCTTCCCCTTCCCCCAATCAATAATGAATGAATTCAACCTTTTTGTTTTTTGAATCTCAAGATTTTTTATTTATTTCCGATCCGCCTGTTTATATTTAATTCGAAAAAGACAATTAGAACTAGAATTGCCGAAATGTTGAAATATTTTAAATATAATAATATTCTTACTTAACCAAATTCTATGTGATATTGAAAAACAAGCACATGTACACGGGAGATGTTTGAATAAAAAAAAAAAAGTCAAGAAAGAAAGAAGAACTATTTCTATTAGATAGAATACTGAAAAATCACTATTTGTAGCTTAAAAACCAATACTATTTGTAACTCAAAAACCACTGAAAAGTATATCTATATTACTAAAATCTTTTATTTCTCTGTCTGGTGCAATTGTTGCATTTGTGAAACTAGAAATAATTTCTACAAATTCACTATGGTAATCGAACATGCAACCTTCTGCTCCGAAGTAAGACATCTTACCCATTAGACCATGAGAACTACATTGTAATCTCTATAAGAAATAAAAATATATCACAGATATATGATTCACACACTGGTTCTAAAAGCAATCGTAGATTGCAAAAATATAGACAAGAAAAATTAAATTAAAAAAAAAACTTTTAAAAAATTTTAGTTTTAGTTTACTTGATGTAATTTGTGTGTGTGTTTTTTTAATAAATAAAAAGTTGTTTTCTGTTACATATGCGAAGCTTCCGGAGTGAAGCGACGGGTAGCCGACTAGATAAAACTAAAAATTGCTTATCATTCATTGTTAAAACTAAAAAAAAAAAAAAAATAGGCAATCAAAATTAATCAAAAATATAAGCCAATTAAAGAAAAACATCCAAGATTAATATAACACTTTTAAAAAGTTGACTTTTGCCATTGGTTGTATTAGTTATGTTTTTGTTTGTATTTAAAATGATTTTGATTAATTTTGTTACAGGAAAGACTGCTTGAAGCTTTAGTGAATAATCATTACTTATGGACAGTGGAGAACAAGAGATTTTCTTTATTAGCTCAGGTACTAATAATTCTGTACTGATTAAAAAAAAAAAAACCAACAACTTCTAATTATGGAGATTTTTGTACATTTGCTCAAGTTATATGGGATAATTCAACATTTTGCTTTGCCCTCAGAACTGTATTAATTGTAGTCATCATCATAATCACCCTAATCATCACCTGCCAGGCTCTTTCTTCTAAAGAGAAAGTGAAAACAAATAAAACTCACTCACTTCCAAATATGATGAAAAGAGAATAAAAAAAGTTCCATCATGAGGGACAGCACAAACATATTGGATATCCCAAAAACAATTAAGACAACACAAGGTGAGAATGCATAATGAGAGTGAGGGAAGTGAAAGGATTAGGGAAGTTTAGCAGTAGTGACGGGTGTTTTGCCTGCCTGTGATAGGATGATATGCCTTAAGCTGGATTATGTGGAAGGATTAGGTTAGGAGCGAGTGGGAAAGGGGTTTAGCAGTGGAGAAGTTGGAGGGGGGTGTCCAGTCTCAATATAGTGCATAACAGTAAACGAATGTGTGGGGTCTGTGTTTGAGGCTTTTTTATGCTCTTTAATGCGTATGGATAGGGGCTGTGATGTTTGTCCCAAGCAGCCAGAGGGGCATTGGTTACATGGAATCCAGTATACAGTGTTAGAAGTAAGTGCGGATTATTTGTTTTCACTTTCTCGCTTTTTTCTACTTTCTTCTATTGTTAGTTTATCAAATGAAGATTTAACTTTTTCATAGTGTTTTATTTTTCAGACAGTTCTTTACTATAATCTTTCAATATTAGTATAATTTAAACAAATTAATAATTTAACTCTAATCCTCTCATTCTATCAATTTCTTTTTTAATATTAATGACGTATCTTCTAAATATAAATATATAAATTCATAAATCTCTATTAAAGAAATATCTTTAATCTTCTTCAATATTTCATCTTTTGAAGCAAAAGACTTTTCCAGGACATAATTGAGGATAAGAATTCTTTCTTGTTCCTCAGAAATCATTATGAATACATATAAATTAAGAAAATAATGCTTCAAAAAATAATGAAAACATGTATAATTATCCTAATGACATTCTCCTGTGAGAACGTACAGCTAAATCGTCTGAACTGGAAGGTGTAGTGGGAAGAGCAGATAGATGTTAAAATGAGTTTATGAACTATTCGACGTTGGCTGTGCAACATGGGTCTCAAAGTCTACATAAGAAGCCATTTGGCTAAAAAGCACATGGACTGGAATGTGCACACATGGGATTCTGTTATGTTTTCGGATAAATCGAAATTTAACATGCATGGATCTGATGGAAACCCTAGATTAGGCAGAGAAAAGGGGAGGCCTTGGTGCAGACAGAAAGTTTCCGGTCAGTCAAATGGCATGGAGATGCATATCCAATAAAGGTGTTGGCTGACTATACTTTGTAAATGGGAATGCAGATTGCTATAAAAGCATCTTATTTTACCATCTAATTCCAACAATCCAGGAACAATTTGGTGATAGTGAATTCTGCATCTTCCAGAGCGACTCTGCGCCATGTCGCCTTGTTAGGAAGTTGAGTAAATGTTCATTTGTTCTGTCACTATGGTTTGTTATTAACTTACTTGTCACTTAACCGATACCCTACATTTATGTGTAGGTCTAAGATTTCCTACAAGAAGCCAAGGTCAGATATCTAAGGTGACCGAGTAAACAGTCCTGATATAAACCCAATTGAGAATTGCTGGCACATAATGGTCAAGAAGGCTGCAGAGAGGAAGCCTAACAACAACTGCAGGAGTATATTACCAGAGTTTGGTATCCTGAGCTTGGTACAGAATATTTGAAGAATCCCATTCACTCCATTCCAGAGAGCAGCAAAGCTGTTGGTAGGTGGCCCTAAGTAGAATTTAAGATCCCATGACATGAGAAATAACTGTTTTATTTTATTTTGAGGCCTACCTATGAACCTATTTTTTTTTGCTTCCAGAACTCTGAAAAGCATGTTCTTGACAGTGCTTTTTTACAGCCTGTCATGTGAAATTGCAGTTATTTCAGCTTAATGTAGCAATATATGTGGGCTTATATGATGCTGAATGACGTGACCCCAATGGCAAATCCCTAGGGAAATGAAACTTTACACCTCTCATTCACACATTTTAAATTCCTAATCTTCTGCCTTCTGGTTACGACCTTTGCAAGCATGTTAACCCTAGTGGAAGGTTGAATACTAAACCCAGCTGGAAACTAGGGAACAAAAAAGAAGTAGGAATGTACTCCTCTTACAGGAGGTCTGGTTTGAGGTTAATAACTTCATCCTGTAAAAATTCTTGTTATGGTATCTAGCAAAAAAAGCTGGACGGATTATCTGGAACAACTTAGGAACGGCAAACAGAAAAATGATTTACGTTTCACAACATGAAATGTGCTGAGTTTGTACAGATCAAGAGCCTCAAAGCAACTAGTGCAGCAGCTTAAGAAATATAGAATTGCAGTCTTTCATCCTTGTGGTAATCTTGTCGTTTCATGGTATTCTACTGATATCTTTTGAGCTAAATATGAAAGCAAGTTTTAGAAAGAGGCAAAGTAACAGATGAAGAGCCAGGCATTTCAGGAAACATGGATAACATAGTATTTTTTAATGAATGTGAAAAACAAACCAGTTTGTTTATTATGCAGTGAATCAATGTCTGTATAATTTGAAACTGAAGGAGGAGTAGGCCATGATAATTGGATATACTCGTCTTTAAGGGATTTTCACATTCCAGGAGAGGTCAACTCAATACTTCAGCTCGGTTCCTTGAGCCACCTTTGGGAGATGTTGAGTGTTATATGGAGTTAATTGCTGTTGGTTTGTCAATGTTCTGAAGAAGTTGATCTAAGATTTGAAGAACTACCAAGTTATTTTCCATGTCAAATATAGAAAATGAATTATGGTGAAGGTTAGCTATGAGATACCTCAAAAGATATCTCAAAATTGAAGCTATTTGCAGACAGAGAATGTAGGTATGAGTCAGAAGTGGAAATTGTGAACCCATCTGAATTTTTTTTTTCAATAGTAAGGTTGTCAGTGATTAGGGGAATTGAAGAGTTAGCTGAAGATATTACTTCTAAGGTTTGTATATTTTTATCTTGCATGAGAGCACTGCATTTATAACACTGCCCAATTGACTGGGGTTTTTTTTTTGTTTTTTATTTTTTAAAGAACCATTGATAAAGAGCGGTCATTTTTTTTTTCAAATGACTGCTGGGTATCCATAGAAAGGGACTACAAAGGGTACAGACATTTTGAATGCTGTATGTGCAGTTTTTGGCAAGACTGAATTTAAAGGTGGTGTTGCTATTGAATGGCTCCAACCATGTCAGCCCAAGAAAAGGGTATTTTATAAAGAAGCAGCTAAGCTTCAAAATTCTTTTTTTCCACCAGGAAAACTTCTGTGCACAAAATGCACACTTTAAGGATGTCATTCCAGCTCTTATCAAGGATCAAATGCTTTGAACCAGGCCTTTGTAGAGAGACAGAAGCTGAATATGGTGCAGTCTTCCCTATTACACAGAAATTCATTGGCTAAGTAGAAAATATGTGATAGAACATGTTTGTGATTTAAAAGAAGAAATTGGTTCATTGAAATAAGGGAAAGGCAGTTGTTCAGTGGACTTTGGATACTGACCTCCCTATGCTTCTTAATGATTTAAGATTTGCTTCTCCAAAGTAAGGACATTTTAAATGGATAAATTGTTTGTCTCTTGGAAGTAGTGTGTTTAAGAATTTTGGTGGCAGATCCTAGTTCAGTTTTCCCAAATTCACTAAAATGATGTAAAAAACCACATCACTTTAATGTATTTCTTTTAATATCGGTAATATTTTGCAGAACTACATCATCCCGCTTTTTCAAACCATTTTCTAAAAATAACATTGAGTTACTTTCTTCCAATACATGCCTTAATACTGATACATTCATGCATAATACTGATATACTATTATGTCATTATTAAAAATAATCATATACTATTTCCAATAAACGAAAGAACATTAACATAATCAATTATTGTACCATCAGTATTAATCTAATACAATTGTATATTATTTAAAGTTCACTTTCTTTGTTGGTATATTCTCTTTATTGAAGTTTTTCTCTTTGATTTCTGACTAAGTCTTGGAAAAAATAAATATTACCGATATTAAAAGAAATACATTAAAGTGATGTGGTTTTTAACATAATTTTAGGTCACTAAAATCATGTTATCTTATTCAGATGGCAGAAAAGAGTTTTAGATTTATTGTAATTATATTTCACCATTCTATGTAATCTGACACTGTAGCATCAACTGTGAGTAAGAGTTGTTACAGGGGGGTCATTCCATATCAAATCAACCAATGATTTGAACCTTGATATCTCAGAAATTGATGATTTTTTACACACTGATAGTATCTATAGAGAGTACAAAAAAATGCAAATTTTCAGATGTTTTGGATTAACAGTTTTTGAGTTACTGAATTTCAAAAAATAAAAAATTGCTTGATTTTGGCGCGTTTTGAAATTTTCAAAACATTGTAATTCAAGAACCATTCAACCTACAGACCTGAAATTTGTGTCGTTTTGTTCAGTTTTTAATGGCTTTTAATTTGATATACAACAAAATTATCTTAATTTCATATTAAAAGTTTTCAAAATTTTCAAAAACCGGTTTTTAAAAAACTCAAAAATACCCCTTTTGATTTTTTAAAAAAAAAATATATGTTACTTATATTGTTTCAATGTTCTTACATTTGCTTGATTTATATGGTCTAGCAAATGTAGCTTATTTTCAGAAATCGGTGTAAAAATGTGAAGTTTTCTGAGTACCATAAATTACTTTTGACTCACTAAACCTGGAAGCAAGACTTTGTTCAGTTTCTTCGTACTCTTCAGTTGAGCAGTATTTAAAGTCAATTCCTGGAATGCTATCCTTAGCAAACTGATACAATTGTTGAGCTGTCAAAATTTGGTTCTCATAAGGCCTTTACAAACTTGCTTTGGCAGCAAGCCTTTTTACAGTTCCACCTAGCCCATCACATGCACTTTTGCCATGAGCTGTTGCAAAAAACTGCCATTCTGCCTCAATTTCAAAATCAGATTTAGGTAGACACAATTAGAAAGTTTTTCCTGTTTTTGTACTGTGCAGAGAGCTACCATCCGAAAAGTATGTATTTTGTTTTATATCAAATGGTAAAGTTTTTTTCAGGAGGAAAATTAACTGCTTTTGAAATGTATAAAAGCCACAGTATTGTGCTGTAAGCACTCTGAAATAAAAACATATGGGCATTAGATCTACATGCAAGGAGAAGATGCAGGATTCCGAGTAAACAAAGCACATGGTGAATAAAACTTCGAGCTGGATGTGTCGTTCATTCCTCGTGATTGATCGATGGTTAACATAAAATTCTCGATGAACCACAAAATCTCTTGAATGCCGAAAAATGAACATGCACGAAAAAGGCTCGTACATTTGTTCTCTCTAATGTATTCTTTTCAAAAGAGAGGTATTAAATAAACAGAGAAAATGGGCGGGATTACCTGCAGGCTCATTAATATATATATATATGTATGTACAATAACACAGTGTAGATATACAGATGAAACCATGTAGGTTTACTGATCATACACAAACTACAGGTATACTCAGAACAATTGTCTTTCATCAACTATATTCAATTTAAAGTTCGACACGCAACAAACAGTAAGAACTTAAACATTAGTTGCTAGTCGCATTCTCATTTTTGTCATGGACAATGACACTTCAAATTTTATTTCCATATGATCCCCTCGCTGTCCCATTATGAAATTTGGCACAAAAATAGGTATTAACAATACAAATAACATAAATTTTTTTCAAAAAAAAACAAAAGGGGTGTTTTTGAGTTTTTGTGAAAACCAGTTTTTGAAAATTTTGAAAACTTTTAATATGAAATTAAGTTGTTTGTTGTATATCAAATTAAAGGCCATTAAAAACTGAACAAAATGACAGCATTTTGAAAATTTCAAAACATGGCCAAAATCAAGCAATTTTTTATTCTTTGAAATTCAATAAATCAAAAATTATAAGCCCAAAAAATGTGAAAATTTGCATTTTTCATACTTTTTAGTAAATAAGTTGATGTGAGGAAAGATATCAAAATCTGAAACACTAAGGTCCAAAATTATTATTTTTTTGGTTGATTTCACATGGAATGACCCAGGTGATAAGGAAGGATACCAGAGTAAAATTCAATCAAATTTTGAGAGATGAACAAAATCTTAAAATATTTGCAAACGTTTCTTTAAATATCAGTACAAGAGCTTCATGTTTAAATTAAAAAGCAAGAAAAAAAATCAGTTATTAAATCAAACTATTCATAAATCTTTTTCTTATTCCACATGTTAGTTGCATAAATTTATCATATCTGAATTTCACTATATTTTGTCAGACAGTGCGACAGTGGAGACCTGATGTATTTGTTGAAGTTCTCCTTCAGTTGGTGTTTTCTGAAGTTCTTCCACCAAATAATGTTTTGGTCATGTTTCAGGCAAGTTCTTCCAAGCAATAAACCTTAAAAGAATTGTCTCTTCACATTTTCTATTATCGGTTAAACAATATCATTTCAATTAACATACAAATAAACTTGGTGTTTTAATTTTAAAAAGAAAAATACTCCCCACTTCTTAAAAAAATATTAATTAATATTATCACAATAAAAATTAAATATTATAATTTTAGCACACCAAGTATTTAAATGTCTAAAAGTGCAACATTCAAGTGAATCTTCCAATTTTGTTTTCTTGAATTCTATAGTAACTATGCAAATAAAACTTGACGTATGCTTCTAATGCTATTTTAGATAGGTATTTTTCACCAGACTATGTACTAAGATTTCACTTCTGAATAATTCATTTTCACCCCTTCTTTTATGAAAGGTCCCAGCAGCTTCTTAACAGCTAAGATAATAGCATCACTATTTAAGAATTGTTCCCTTAAAAGACATCCTTCATTGAGCCAAAGAGATGAAAGTACAATGGAGCAACTCAGAATTGAATAATGGACAGCTCAAAAGAAATTAAAGAGAAAAATGAAAATAAAATGCACTTACTTGTAAAAAAGAATAAATAGGATTAAAATGATGGTAATAACCCGATGGTAATAAACAGTTTTGGAATGCTGAGCGTATTCCATCTTCATGTAGATCAATATCAGGATCTCTTTTAGCAAAGTGTTCAAATTTGTTAACTAGCATGTATTGGTAAAATTTATAGAATATTGGCAGGAACATTTAAAATATTCATCTGAAATCATCAAACTTACACAGGTAAAAAAAATAAAGATAAAATAAAATTGGAGGTATTACTTTTATATTGTTCCTTGTTCTTGATAGTTGAAAAATTTTACCTCAAAGTTTATCTACCAGGAAACAAATTTTAATTCTCAAATTTTAATTTGCAGAAAACCTTTGATATTTTTTCTTGTCATTTGTAAATTTTGTTTTGCTTGTCTTGACTGAATCATGAAAGGTTGGCTTTGATATATTTCTATTCAAGCTAAAACTTCTGATTGAATTTAAGATGAAGTGCTCCATTGTTGTATCATTAGTAATAGATCTAATCTCATAAATTAGTCTGCACTAATATCAAAGTCTCTGATCTTCTTAACACTGAAATGATCAATATTTGTATTTTTACTGTTAACCATTCATGATTTTTTAATCCAAAAAAAGTGTAACTGCCAGCGGATAAGAAATTAATTCTCACCTTACTGTGTAAATTACTCATTCTAATATAAGCATATGGAAAATTTAGGTTTCAAAAAATGTTAGTTATAAATTTGAGTGTACATTAGCAATATGTTTTAAAACATTCTTATTCAGTCCACAAAGTGGACATTTTTCAGCATTTGACATATATTAGTATTAAATAATAAAGATTGAATCAATCCTCAGCATATTAACAATTTTTTGATAAATTACAGCTCAAGAATAACTATTGTTGATTATTATCATTCTTCAGCTTCACCCGTTGAAATTCTCGTTGCTTTCTAATAATGTAAAGATCGTTTCCTGGAATATTTATTGGAGGCAAGAATTTTAAACATGTGAGCAGCTACCTTGTATCGTTTTTACCTTAAAGCTGATGATCTCTTCACTCCTCTTCTCATTTGATTTGACTCTGCGTTTATACAAGAGTTTTCAAGTAATAAACGGTCTTAACTAATAAAAGTTTGTTTGTTTGTTTTGTTTTGTTTTTTTTTTTTGTTTTTTTTTATAAGCAGTCTTATACGTCCTTCAAACATTTCGTACTTTTGAAGAGATTTGCTTATGATTATTCGGGAAAGAAGTTGCAACGTCTTGAGATGAAGACCATGTCACTTGGTGATCCATTAGAAAGTAGGAGTTGCCTAATGTACAGTTTTATCATTACTGTGAAGGCTGCAATGATATAAATAAATGCCAATTATAAAAAAATAAAATAAGAAAGAATTATTGTTTATTAAAATTATTGTCAATGAAGAGATAATAGGTTAGTCTTAAAAAAAGATTCTGAATTATATAAAACTTTCAGGGGGAAAATAATTAATTTAAAGACATTACTGATGTCATAGCTTTATTGTTAAATGGTACAGAAGTACCTCACAATAATGACAGGTTAGGCGCTGGACTCTTGCCGTCAAGTGAATACAGTGAATGTATACAGCAAAAATCGACAAATTACTTTTATTATACATTAAATGCACAATAGTGCAAGACCTATATAACAGTGATACAAAGGCAAAATAAGTTGTATAATCAATTTATAAAGTTTGGAAAATCATCAGAGGTATGCAAAACATATGAATACTCTAAACCCATAAATAGAATGACTCTTTGAAAAGAAAATGGCACTCGATATAAATCAGACTCCGATGTTGAGGGTGTATTGCTGGAAAACTGTGTGCATAATTTAGAAGCAGTGCTAGTTACAATGAATTGTCATTAAGGGAGTAGCCGATAGTTCAAGGAACTATTTTAAATACAGAAATTGTTGGCATACCAAATGGGTTGACACAGATTGTAAACCCCACCCCCTCCTCAATTGCAAAACAGGTCCAAAACTCTAGGATTTTCACCTAATTTTTTGATTGGAGAATTCATTGTATAGTTTGTAAACACCATTTTTTGTTT
Organism: Thereuonema tuberculata; assembly: GCA_023159025.1. Classification (NCBI taxonomy): domain Eukaryota; kingdom Metazoa; phylum Arthropoda; class Chilopoda; order Scutigeromorpha; family Scutigeridae; genus Thereuonema; species Thereuonema tuberculata. Next base: position 29,799,949 of record JAFIDM010000005.1, read on the forward strand.
GATTGAACGACTACAATATAACCCCTCCCATTCCAAAATCCTCTATACACCAGAATTGTCAGATGAAGTGTTTTTAAACATTTCAGGACAGTAGCATATAAGGAACATAAATTATCATATTGCTTTTTGCTTTCTAAATTCATTCTTTTTTCTCTCTAGGAGGCTTTACCAGGAATTGTAGTTCATAAACTTCCACATTTTAAAGAATTTCTTGAAGCTCTATTAACAAGTGAGATATCTTAAAATTATTTATATAAAATTAAATATGATTTTAAATAAACAAAAATAAGTTTAACAATAAAGGGACTTAAAGTCAAAAATCATCATTATTATGCTTTAGTGACCTAAATTCACAGATTTTTACATCATCTGGTGAAAATAAATTACTATAAGATTCCCATCAGGCAAAGTAATTTAATACTCAATGTAATGCAAAATTCTTGACATTGTTTAAAATGGTAGAGGAGTCTTACTTGATCTTACGACAGATTTTAATCAATAAGCATATCGAACACCACTGCAGGAGTTCAAAGTTTCTACCTCAACTCCATAACATTAGCTTTGTTTCTTTAAAGCATATCTTTATAAAATACCTGCTCATAAGTTACTGATGGAAGTGTTCTATCTACATACTAACAAACATTCCTTTAATGTTGTTTGATCTTGTTTTAATATTTTCTTTTTACTTCATTGACCTGCATCTTGGTACAGCAAATCAAACAATAGTGAAAGACAGAAATCAGGAGTGGAAGCAGTCAATAGAATTAAATAACAGTTATTGAAACATCCTAACTTAATTCACTACCTGTCCTTTGGAATTTTGGATAACTCTAAGAATCACACTGCCACTTGGGACGTGTTTCCGTTCCTTCACATATGCAAGGCTGGATCTATCTTTTCATCCTAGAATATATGAATGGTTGTAATATTTGACTAAAAATACATTTTTTTCTTCTGTGCTCAGAACCAACATTGCCTTGACTGATTCAAAACCTAATACCAGATATTATACAGTTTATATTCAAATAGACTGTGATGTTTGAACAGGCTCTATTATTGCATGGGGATGTGGAATGTTTCACTACTGTTTGTTTTGTTCAATACTGTACTTGCAAAAATCCATCATTTTTCTCTTTTAAAAGTTAAAAAAAAAAAAATCACTATTATATATTCTCAATTTAGGGATGGGAAAATTTTAGATCTTTAATAATGTGACCAATACCACACAATACATATAAAAAACTATTTAATAAAATGACATGTTTCAAGAAGCCCGAAGTAAACGGCTCTCTTCCTCAGACTAAAGACCAACAAAGGAATTCCTAACAATTCCTTTATTGGTCTTTAGTCTGAGGAAGAGAGGCGTTTACTTCGGGCTTCTTGAAACATGCCATTTTATTAAATAGTTGTTTATATGTATTTTGTGGTATTGGTCACATTATTATTATTTCCCACATGTTAATAATCTTCATTTTAGATCTTTCTTTTTTCTTGATCCTTTTATATGTTTAGCATTTAACACATATTGAACTATCCAAGATAGATGATGAAAGAAAGAAACAATCAACAAATTTCTCCAAACAAAAAGTTTTTGGCCTCTGTATTTTCAAAATGACATAAGAGTATCTTTTTGATGAATGACCTTGTTTTTCATCTTCCAGATTTGCATCAAGCTTAAGGAGCTTGTAATGGTTTACTCTGTCCTTTTGTTTTCAATGCTAAAAACTCACTTCTAAGACATTGTAATGATTTTGTATAAATCAGAATCTTCAAGAGAAGATTTAGCAACAGAAGTCATGAATTTAATTTGGGAAATTGATCATGTTGGTGAAATTGAAAAGAATATTGTTGAAATTGTTGCTAGCTTGAATTCGTATCATTTCAGAGATTCAAGCATTTTTACGAATCCTAAGTTTTCAATTTTTATGGTTATCAATTATTTAGTCCTCTTCCATCACTAAAAAAACAATTCACCTTTTCCTTTCATCTTCTGACCATTTATCTGATTTTATTTTTAGGAACTTTTCAACAACAAGCTGTGGGAATTTCGTATTCTTTAAATTTTATCTGTATTTCTTGGCTCAAAAAAAAAAAAATAAAAAAATGCAAGTTTGTCTGTTTAGTTCTTCAATTTTATTTGACACAACTCTAGAACACTTGAGAATTCAGTCTCTGTTATATTTAATCCTAAAAAAAAAAAATTCAATCAGTGTAAAGTTTGCCTAATATCTAATTTAAAAATTCTTTGGCCAAATTGCGAAAAGTTGATTTATCATTTCAAGGTTTAAAAAATTCAGCCTGTTTTTATCCATTCCCTGTGTACTTTAATTATTGGATTCATTCATGTTTGCATTTGATTATCTAATGGTTGGGATCATTCAGCTTGTCATTCAAAAATTCATTTTATCAGTATATTATATTTTCAATATTTAATAGTTATGTCTTCCCATAGAAGTGCTGTATTAATATGAAAACAAAACAAGATGAAATGTTTTACTGATTTGTTTCATTTATGTTCTTTTACATTAGTGTAAGTCTCTTTTCATCAGAATCACTGAATCTACAGGAAATTTTGCTTTCATTTGTTTTCTTGCTTTGCTTCATTCAATCTAACGTTAAGCAATATTAGAGATGATTTTTGTGATTGCAGCCGTATATCATCAATCTTCCACTGCAGTTTTCTCTCATTCCTATAATGCTAGACTCCATTGATGTCTTTGCATAAAGAAGCTACTGCCATTATCTCCAATAGTGATTTTCTGTTTGAGCTTTAACTGCATTCAGTTGTCAATCAGGAAAGTTGACTTAATTTTGACATTTGGATCAATAATTATTCAATGCCTTCCCCCCCCACCCCCGGTCCATGCATTTTTTGATTCTTGTGGGTTAGTATATATATGCTTTGTCAAATACAAATATGGTTTTGTTTTCTTTCACAGCTATTTCAGTTCACATCCATATATTTTGTTTTTAAGTTGCATCAGCAGATGGTTGCCAGTGAGTCAAATTTCATAAATTGCACAGTTCTTTTGTTCTATGCAATGTCTTCCTATTTCTCTATCTCTGGGAAAGTAACTATGATATTAAATAATTTTCATGTCAATCCAATGGCTAAGTGAAAAAAGTAGCTTTTCATAAAAAAATTTCTTTTTGAAGAATAAAATAGTTTTTTACTATTAGTCATTTAACTTCAACTGACCCCTCAGGAATTATCCAATTACAATATTGAATCTGTATTTGTGAAAGAAAATGAGTTAATTAACTTAGGTCCATATAATACATTCAAAGAAGCATTAAAATGAAAAATTATCCAATCACTTGATCCAATAGTTAAAAGAAACTAGCAGTTAAAAAAAAAAATCTAATTTTTATATTTTTAAAAACACTGAAATTTCTTTCTTCTTATTTTTATGCTTGTATTGCTGTTACTTGAGTTTTTTTTTTATTTTGAAGGTACTCACAAAAACGTGTGGTCAACCAATGCTGCTGTCCAGCTGGCATCCATCTATCTTGCCAGATTAAAAGAAGGTCCACCCATCAGAACAACTACTCATGTAAGTATTTGTGAAAGTTTTTTAGGCATAATATTGAAAGTAATTATTTCTTATTCTGAGTTAGTTTTATAAATGAATAAAAAAGAAAATATTTTATATTTAAGTAAAAATAGATTGCTTATGTCATGCTCTGGTCTTTAATGGCTTAAGTTTTCTTGACATGCATTAAAGCTATATACGCTTTTTAAAACATATAGCAAATTAAAGCTAT
>JAFIDM010000005.1:29810480-29828373 GCA_023159025.1 Thereuonema tuberculata
TTCATATCTCTCATCAGTTGAATTCACCCAGTACTCTTAGCTCAGTTTAATCTAAAGAAACGTAAACCAAAGACAAGATTAAACAAAACAATGGCCCTTGAATTAAAAAAAAAGCCACCAAAAAACAAATTAAGAATAAGAAGGGCAATAAATTAATCTCTGCTAGATAGGTATCTTTGCTAGTGATCCATTAGATAGTACATTTTTCTAGAATATCTCAGAGCTGATCAGTGTTTGAATGATGCACTTGAGTAATGTCATATCTAGTGTATTTAGAAGAGAAAATTTGCTTTAATGAAATTAATATTTTAATTATAACTAATGCTTTTTATTCTCTTCTTTTTTTTCAGTCGCTAATGTGCCATGATCTTTGTCCTCCACAAGTTTTGGAAACGGTATTAGATGCAGTAGCTAAGCAGGAGTCCTTGTCTGGATCACTCAGTCTTCGTATTCTGTCTTCATCTTTTAATGATGTTATAACACTGCTTGCTATTGGTCATCCAATGGCACTTATTCAGTACGCAAAGGAAACATGTGGAGATATTGCAGAAAAGGTAAGAACTTTAGCTATGTTTTATTTTTATTTTTTGCAGGTTTTTGATTAATTTAAGACATTTTTAATACTCAGAAAGATTACATAAGATCTAAACAACTTCTACTCTTCCATTAGTATTTAAAAATACTTATTTTAAAGTACATGTAGCACATTTTCGGGAACGTCCGCTTTCCCTTTCTCAAGCCATGAATAAATTGGAATTAGAATAAATTTAAAAACAATCAACATTAATGGTTTAGCCATCAACAAAATATAAAGACATGGAAAGTAAACAAACTTATTGTTGTTACAAATCTAAATCATGTCAGCATTTATAACAAAAGGATTAGAATTAGTTTACAAACAATTCATCAATAATGGTTTAGCCATTAACAAAATGTAAATGAAGTTTCCCTAATGCAACCATCCAAAGCAAAAGTTATGTAGAATATAATTTAAGATATGGTTAAAAGGTAGTTAAGATTTGCTTCATTATCAGATTTACATTTTACTTTTTATACATAATTATTTATAAACAAAAATAATTTTAAAATTTAAACGAAATACTTGAGGATTAAATGTTTGATTGCACATTTAATTTAATAATTAAAATAATTGTTATTTATTTTATTTAGTGGAGTGTGGTGTGTAATAATCTAGTGGATAAGTTATGTAGTTTTGAATCTGATAGTCCTGGTCAAAACTTATTCAACCAAGCCCTGCAAAGTAAGTTACTCATTGGATTTCTATTAGAAAGCTCTAGAACAGGATTTTCAACCTTAAGTAAACTGTTCAGTGGTCTAAGATCTCTTTCTTTGATAAGCTGAAAACTGTCTCTCTCAAAGCTAAAAATAATAAAATAATTTGCTATTTCATGTTCTTTGAGTAAGAAACCAAAAATTAAATGGTTGCCAACAAACTTAAACTTATTAATGTTGGAATATCGTAGATTACTTATGTTTCTGTAATATTAGTTTTTTTTATTATTTTAAATTTTTATTTTGTCTGCAGCTGACAAAGGTTGAGAATCTCTGAATTAGTAATCTTTAATAGGTAACATATAATTTTTGGGTAGGTTATAAAATAATAAAATTGATTAATTTTTCATTAAAACTTCGAAATGTATTAGATTTTTCTTTTTGTCTTCTTTTTTTTTTTCCAACAATACAGTATAATTAGGATAGAGGCTTATTTTAAATTGTTTAGGAAAAATTGTCTGATTTTAGTTTAATGATTTCTAATATTTCCATGTTTCTATTTACTAATGCCAACCGAATTTTGCATTATTATATTATTATTATATTAGATGTCTTCACATCTGACTTTTGATTATGGTAATCCATTGTGCCTCAAATCCATAACATTATGTTATCTTATGAAAAACTTTTTATTCTTCATGAAAACTTTCTTGGACAATAAATGAAATAATTTATTAAACAGATGAGATCTGTATATAAATTCAACATACCACTGTGGAATGATTTTGTGAAGAGGTAAATTTTGATAACCGTCTTTAAGAAGTGAACTGCAGTATTCTTAATGTGGCACATCCTACATTTTAAATAAGAATAAGAGTATATCTTAGACAACTCTAGTAATTAAATAATCTAAAAATATATATTATATATACCTGTGTGTGTGAAGGATTGAAACAATAACATAAAATAAGTAAGAATATTTTTTTTTCTTAAATTCTAATAATGCAGCATTGTCTTAATTGTAATCTATGTGTTACATTATTCAAAAATAATCTATTGATATCACTGTATAATGTTCAATTCATTCATTCTTATGACATTTGAAACTTTTAAGATGTAAGTAGAAAGAATTTCCTATTGGGAGTAGATGGGTATTTGTCTTATGATCCTTTGTGCCTCCCAGGGCACTCTGAAAATATATGTTTCATTGGCCATCGAAAACTTGTTAGTTTGATGGTGAGCCCAATGCTCGTCCAACTTTACACCCAGCAAAAAAAACAACAACAACCCAATACCCATTTTACAGAGGGTTGGAGGAACTCTAGGACTGAGGAGAAATAACCTAGAAAAAATGGTGACCTCCAGCCCAGTGTCACTGAACCACAGGTGGTTAAGCTTCTGAGTTTTTTTTAGTGGCAATGAAAAAAGTTCTTCCATTTGGTGAATATAAATAATTATTTGTTCAGTATTATGGTCTTTCCATTATGTTTGTATAAATTTAAAGCAATTCCTTCTTTTTATTATCTCCTTTGTATTTGAAGCTTTCTTTAAGCATTAAAGTGATTATTATAAATATCAATTTTAATTTTGATTCCATTTAAAGTAATTGATAGATGTGATCTTAAATAATATATCTTTTAAATAAAAATATTATTAACTATTTGATTTAACTATACAATAATGCTATTTTAATCATTATTGTCTTTATTATATAAAATAATTATTAGTAACTACTTCCACTTTTTCTTTGCTAGTGTTGCTTTCTCATTTATCAGAGATTTTACCTCCGGCTGCTTTTGTGAACATTTTACCTCAAGGCAATTCTTCTTTGTACATTCCTCACGTTCAACGCTGTTGCCAAAAATACCAAGCATCCCTATTAAGGGATCGTATCATTGCAAAAGGATTGGAACTCAAAGGAATTGTCTAACTCTTTGAGAGGTTTCTAATTTATCTATTACTTGTTCAGCTTTACATTTCTTAAACTGAATAATGTTGGAAGTGCTGACAAGAAATGTGTTAATTTTATTTTGTAACTAACAGTGTTTAACATTTTTTTTTCTTTTGGATTTCAAAATAGGATAATTCTTAATACAGTTTTGACTTTGATAATTAAATATATAAAAAAAAAACCGAGTTAATTAAAATAAGTAATTTCCATAATTTTAACGTTTTTATTTATTTGATTTTTAAAAATTGAGTTTACTTTAGTTTCTGTCTTTTTTATAAAAAAATATATTTATATTTATGTATGTTTATAAATATAAGAAAATATTCTCCCTATTTATTATTAATATTTTATATGATAAAAAAAAAAAAAGCTATAGACATTGAATGAAACGTTTTACAAACAGAATACTAATTATATCTAGATTAGAAACCCATTTTAATTGTAGATGGAATTTATATAAATTTAAGAGATTAAATGAAAATAAATGCCTAAATTTATAATTTATTAACTTATTTTGTTATTAAACAAGAATGAGTGAGATCAAATTGTTTACCAAGTGACATCCTGGAACAGCTGTTTCACGCTCTTTGGCAATCATGAGCCAGGAGCATTCTTTATTGCTTTTATTATTTTTTTGTCTATTTTTTTCTTTTGAGGCACCACTGCACTTCCGACGATTATTTTGTTATTGCTTTTTAAGTAGTTTTATTTCTAATTAACATTGTATAATTTATTTATTTATGTATTTATTTATACACTGAATTATAATATATGTTATAATTTATATATAAAATTAAATATTGTTAGATGGATGTAATAAGGATAAACAAAAGTTTATAAAATTTATTATTAGTTAATAAAAAATATTCTTAAATGTTTATTCTTTTTCTAAACAAAGATTAAAACTTTAACTAAGCTATTGGCACTTACAACAAAAAAAATTATAATTTTGTATTTATTACAGTGAGTTATTATATACCTTCTATGCTTCTGTAGATAAAAAAGAAAAAATCGTAACCAAAAAGAATTCTTTAATTTCAATAAAACAACAAAAATCCTTGAAAAATGGAAAAACAATGAAAATGCACATTCGTTTACTTTCACACTTTGAGCCATCATCAATGGGAATCTGGGACAGCTGTTTCGTCTTTATTAGGACTCATCAGCCAGATTCCTGCTGTCTTCTGATGGACGATATAATACATGAATAAAAGTAAGATTGAAAACTCAGCCTTAATTTCTTCCTGTTGATGATGAAGCTCAGAACTTGTGAAAGTCTATAGATCCTTCTCCCACTTGAGGAAGTGGGATCTCACAAAAGCAAACAACAATAGAAAAACCACTACAGCTAAGCAAAAAGCCATTTAATAAAAGCCAAACACACAGGCAAAAAATTAATATGTAAGAAGGATTAACGTGCATTAAATGTAATCTGAAAAATGGAGAAACAATGAAAATGCATAGCATTTGCTATCGTGCCTTGAGCCATCATCGACGAGAATTTGGGACAACTGTTTTATCCTAATTAGAACTCATCAGCCAGATTTACCCTCGATGATCAAGCTGAAAACACATGAAAGCCTATGGATACTTCTCTCGCCCTCTGTAGGTGTTTATCCATTTTTCCTGTTACATTTAATGCATGTTAAATCTTCTTACAACAAAAATCGTTATTAGAAAGAAAAAAAAAAAAGATAGTAAATTGGAATGTATTTCCCATATTATAATTTTATGATCGATTGTAGCCTCCAGTGCAACATTTAACCAACTTCAGTATTTTATTGAACACAGAATGGAAGACAGAATTGTTGATCCAGAACTAGATGATTTATCTAATGGACTAAGGCCACATGTTACTGCCTGCTTTTAAAAGCTTATAAAACTCTGTAATAGAGTAAATAATAATAGTTTCATTTATTCCTATTCTTCATAAATAATCTCTTTATTAAAAGAATTTGTTGTTTATTGTTATTCCTATTCTTATTTGATAAGCCGTGCTGGCGTGGTCGTGCGGTCTCGGCGGCGGCCAGCCGTGGCGTCCAGTGCGCCAGTTCCTGGGTTCGAATCCCGGCAAGGGCATGGCTGTTTCAATTTCCTTTCCTGTGTTGTCCAGCCTCTTCTTCACTTTCTCTCTGGTCGGACGTCATTCCTTAATGGCGTCCTGGGGGAAGGCAACGGGAAACCACCCCCAGTATCTGTTCCCTAGTTTATCTACGGCTTCTCCTAGGGGTTCGCCCTTCGGGGGACACTAGGTTCCGTAGACCGCGTAACTTCGTGCATACGAAGATCGCACATCATGATGATGATGATTCTTATTTGAATTTCACAGATTGAATGATAAACTAAAGCTATGACTTGAATTCTACTTCTGCATTATCTGTGTAGTAACAGTTATTTGCAAATAACCATTCTGATGAATGACTTTTCTGCTTTATTTGAATTTCCTTTACAGAAGCTTTTATACATTAATTACAAAACAAGAAGATATTTCTTCAGAGAAATTCAGTCACCATTACAGCAGTGACATCCTATGGGAAGCAGACTAATCATTTTGGTGGAACGTGAACATTTAATTGGGCCGTTCTTACAATTTGTTTTAAATTTTTTGAGAACATTATTAGATGATAAACAAACATATTTGTATATACATTGTACAATAATGAACTGTAAACATAAAATTGATTATTGCAATGATCAATGAAAATAAAGTAATTATCATCCTTTGTCACATAGTCTAGAATTTAGACTATGTTGTTGTTTACATAATATTTAGCAAAAGTAAATGAAAAATGGGATTGTAGTTTTTATGAATTTAAGAGAAACTATATCTTTGAGAATCTAATTGTGTTTCTGCAAACAGGAAATGGTGGTTTCAATAAAAGGAATAAGAAGAGAAAGGCAATAGTCCAATGATAATCGGCTTGTCTGTTGAAAGAAAGAAAATTCAAATGCACTGTTCTAAATAAAATGAGGAAAAAAAATGTTTTAGTAGAACAATTTAATAATGGCAAGGAAGTTGCTGGCATTAGAATACTGCAAATTTTTCAAGGTCTTGCAATTTAACTTGAATGGTATTACACAGGATCTTTCAAATTGTATAAAAGTGACTAATACAGTAAGTTTACTTGTAATATGAAGTACAGGGATCATTGATTATTAAGATAATACAAAAATAAGTTAGAACTTAAGTTGAAAAATAATTTAATGTGCATAATACCGTTTAACAAAAACCCTCTAGTTCACATAACTAGACTTTCACACACACTGAGCTATCATTGATGGGAATCTGTTTCATATTTATTAGGAATCATCAGCTGGATTTGCCCTCGATGATAAGCTCAGTATCTATCAGTGGGAGATGATAGGTTGTTCCTTTCGCACAGTCTGAATCTATCATCAAGGGTAAATCCAGCTGATGATTCCTAATAAATATGAAACGGCTGGCCCGGATTCCCATCGATGATGGTGAAGTGTTTGTGAAATAGTTATGTAAACTTAAATAGATGTTTGTGACAAATGTTGAAATAAAATGATCAGAGAAGTTATCTATTAAGGAACTTTGGGTAGAAAAATTAAACAAAAGCCTACAATGTATGACATTATTAAGAGAAAGATGGACAAGTCTGAAGAAAACCTCAAAATAACTGTTTCTTTTTAAAGTAAAACAACTTATTACATAGAAAGAGTTCTTTGGTTCAAAAATTAATAGTTATTTATTGTGAAATATTAATTTCAAAAATTAATAGTAGAACTACAGTTTAAGGACACGTGCTTTAGATTCACTTGCTATTGGTAATATTAACATATAAAAGAAACTTATAAAAATTATTCTTAAAGAAATCATACAAATACAATGAGATCTTCAGAAGTATTTCATTCTAGAACAATGTTATTCTAGTATATAGAAACTATTTTTTATTATGCAGTTATAAGAAACAGAAATTTATTTGTACTTTGATTAAACATAGTATAATTGAAAATCCTTGTGCTATTCATAGTTTTGTCTGTCATGTGATTAATGTTGTTTTGTTTTAGACTAGATGAAGCGACATAATGGTGATAATTAAGGTATGTGTGTACTGATATTTATTTTTAATTGTTATTGTAGGGTTATAGCGTCAATTTAACACTTGTAATATGTAAAACTTGTATTAAAGGGAAGATGGCAAAGCTTTCATTTCCAAAGAAGTCTACAACGAAGAGTACTGAATCTCACGATTTAGTGCTTTATGTCGGCCAAACTCAGACAGTTGGTTGTAAGCGTTATATTTTAACAGTAAATGATAATTTAAGTGGCTACTGTACTGTGTATCTTCTCGCTAAGAAGAGTGGGGCAACTGAGAGGATCAAACATTTTGTTCAGTATTGCTTAACCAAATTCAGGCAAAAACCAAAAATCTTGAGAAGCAACTGCAGCAGTCAATATCTTTGCAATGAGCTGCAATCATTTTTGAAAGAATATGGAATTGAGCACCACATGATGGTAACATATTCACCACAACAAAATGGCATCGCTGAAAAGAAAAAATAGAAGTCTTACAGAGATGAATCGTTGTACGCTCATTGATGCTGGTATTCCAAATCAATATTGGGGGGAAGCAATGATGACTGCAGAATTGTCTACCTACTGGAGCTATTAAGAAGACACCCTATGAAGTGTACTTTGGCAAGAAACCGGAATTGAAGCATGTAGGTATCTTTGGATGTAAAGCTTTTATGCATATACTTGATGAAAAATGTCGTAAACTTGATGATAAAAACTCTACAACTTTTGTCGGATGTGCAGATGGGTCAGAAGTGTATAGGCTCCTTGACATGGCAAATGGAAGAGAGTACATTAACAAAGATGTTAAATTTGTGGAAACACATCATGACCAGCACTAGTCCAATGTCTGGACCTCTAAAGCTACCTGTGGAAACCAGTCCACAGTGAGGAGGGAATTTGCCTAAAAAGGAACACTTGATTATTGACATGCTAATAGGTGATACACACAAAGATGTAAGCCTAGCTAATGATGAGAATCAACAACCTACAGGCATAGAGGCTCGAACACGAGTTTCTACATGTTCAACGAAAGGCGTAGCACCTGAACAACTCATTGCATCATGTAGTTTTGCTGAGGTTGACTCAAGAGAACTGAGAAACTTTTAATAATCTATTACTGGATCTAACAAAAAAAAATCGGAAGAGGCAATGCAAGATAAAAGGAAATCTTTTCACCAAACAAAGTTTGGGAGCTCACAAACCTAACTGAGGGAAGGAAGGCAGTAAGAGGGTTTACAAGATAAAAAGCGGTGTAATAAATAGATACAAGGCAAGATACTTTGCTGAAGGGTTCTCTCAGATTTAGGGCTAAGACTACGACGAAGTCTTCACTCCAGTGGCCAAGCAAACTATCTTAAGAACACTCCTTACAGTTGCCAGCCGACGAAAAATGGTTGTGAAGCATTGACATAAAAACTGTTCTTAAATGGTGATTTAGACTAGATGAAATCTTCATAAAGCAACCAGAAGTTGTTGATATTAAAGGCAAAGACCATTTGGTATGTAAACTCAAAAGGAGCATCTATGGATTGAAACAATTAGCAAAAGTATGGAACAAGAAGATCTTCTTTGACAACCAAAGAAGGTGTCAATCGATCAATGCCTTTATTCTAAAATTGAAAACGCTAAATGGACATACGTTTGTGGATCCATGTGTGGATGACTTAATCATGGCTAGTGATAGCAGAATGCTGATCAATAGTGCAAGTCAGAATTTAGGGGTAACATTTAAAATATGTGACCTTGGTGATCTGAAATTCTCTTTAGGAAACCACTGTGACCTTGAAGGTGGAATTTTTCACATACATCAGCATACATACACCGAAAGAATCCTGAAAAGATTTAATATGCAAGATGCAAAGTCATCCAAAATTCCTCTTGATTCTGGTTATGAAAAGCGAGATGAAGTGCATATGCTCCTTAAAGACAATGTGCAGTATCGCAGTGCGATTGGTGCATTATTATACATATCAACGTGTATCCGACCTGATATTGCAGTGACAACATCAATCTTGAGTCATAAGATTAGTAGCCCTACAAACATATTTTTTGCTATTTCAAGTGCACACTCAGTTTTAAGTTGAAGTTAGGATCATGTGATGATAATATGAGTGATGAAGTGAACTTATTGTTTGTGCTGATGCCAATTAGGCTGGAAGTGCTACTGATCGGAATCAAATTCCGGTTACCTCTTCAAGTTGTTAGGCAGCAGCATTAACTGGGCAAGTCTTAAACAAGAGTGTGTTCCTCTGCCATCTACTGAGGTAGAATATGTGGCTCTTTCAGAGGCCTGTCAACAAGTATCTGGATTTCAAGGCTCCTGAAGGATTTTCAAATTGAATCACAAAACCTGTTTGTAATGTTTGAGAACAAACAAAATTGTTTGAAGCTATTCGATTGTGAGAAAGTGTGGGATCGCACTAAGCATATTGACACTAGATATCATTTTGCTAAAGCAAAAGGTCAAGTACTCTTTCAAGTATTGTCCAACTGAGGTGATGATTGCAACAACCTTACAAAACCTCTTGAAGTTGTCAAGTTGCGGAAATTAACCTCGTTATTGTCAATAGGCTAATCAAACAATTTTGATGGACATAATCTTTTAATGTTTATTGATAGTATCATTGTGCTAATCGAACAATTATAATATTTTAATGTTTATTGTCTATATTATTGTGCCGTTGAGAGGGAATGTTGTTTTGTTTAGACTAGATGTAATGGTGTGATGTAGAATTGATGTTTGTGTATGCTGATATTTATTTTTAATTGTTTCAACATATAGCATCATGTTGAAACTTGTAATGTGTGCGAGTGCATCGTTTCTGGCGCTACTTACTTCTCTTTTTGTAACATGTCTGATATAAACATGCTTGCTTTTGTTCAGTGTCTTCCTTTACCTGATTAAATTGTATCGGCCATTGCTTAAAGATCCAAGAATTAATGCACCATTTACTTGCTTGAGTTACTTTTTATACTGAAATCACTTTCACTGAATAGTTCAATGCAGCTATAAAAGAAAAAGAGCATCAGAAGTTATGAACTGTGATTTAATAACGACTATTTTGTTATTCTTTCATTTGTTATTTCTGCCTTGATTTAGTAGCTTTTTCAGCTACTAACTGATCATTATCATAGACTTCATTATTTTATGGAAAGACTGAATATCATACATTAACTGATAATTTTTCTTTCTTTTTTTTTTGCCATCATTCTCCTGAATTCCACTCTGGAACTATATTTTCACAGCTACAGTAGTGGAACGTTGCAACCTTTTGCGTATTCACGGATGTGACATTACTGCAGTCATGGAATCTTATGTCGTATGGAGTTTGCTACCAGTTGTGTTTTAGGTACAAGTTTTAGATTGTTTTCCTCTGTGCATTTGATAATAGGTGTAATAAATAAATTTAGCTTTTTGTTTTCTTAGAAAAATATTAAGATTTTTGAAGAAAAGAAAAATATTTTCAAACAAAAATTTAAGGATTTTTTTTTAAAGATTTTTTGACATTTATCACAAAAAGATATTAACAACTTATATTTGATCGGTTGCATTGCATTTTATAACTCCGAAACATGGACACTTAACACTAAGGAAAATAAATATTTAGAAGCTTTTAAGATGTGGTGTTGCTGTAGAATGGAAAAATCAGCTGGACTGAAAGAAAGACAAATAACAGAGACACAATAGTTAAATTGTGTAAATAATTGATACATAGTCAATTTCTTTTTGAAGTAATTTTTGATTAGTGAAAATCCTAAACGCCCTACTGAAATAATAATTGAACAATATGTTATTTTTTATGTGGTTAGATATGTTGGAATTGTAGTCGATTATTTTATGTGCATGTTTAGGCTTTCTATAGACGGCAAATTGAAGTTTTAGGTCTTATTATCTTACAATCCAGAAATGCTAAGGATTTATTTTTTCATAAAGAAATTGACTATCTGTATCAATTATTTACACAATTTAACTATTTTATGAAACACATTAATAAAAATTAAAATAAAGCCAAATATTGTAATCAAAAACCCTCCTCCACAACTAGAAAGCAACAGCAAACTACTAACTACGCCATCATTCCATATGTAATGAACATTAATAATAATATCAAAAAATGTCTCAAAAAGCATAATATTCAGGTAGTTAACAGAACTAGTAACAAATTAACTTTCCCGAAAACTAATAATGAAAAGGATATTTAAACAAAAACTAAAGTTGTATATGCCATCCCATGCAATGTCTGCAATAAGAAATATATTGGTTATACTACCCAAATCCTTAATAAAAGACTAAAACAGCACCAGTTCAATTACGATAAGGAAGATGAATTTAAATCCATTTTATATCAGCATAGCAAAAATACAAACCATACCATCAACTTTGACAATATCCAGATAATAGCTTCCAACACCTTCTCCCTCACATTGAGAGAGTCTTGGCACATAGTTCATGCACCCTACCATCAACCATGAACTATCAAACACTGTCATAAAAACTATTTAAGCGCACCTTATCCAAACTAGCAGCACAGTTGAAAATAGTCTACTGATTAGGCAGAAACGTCCTGATTTTTAACCTTTTTATCTATGACAAAAAATGACAGACCTGTAATTTGGATTTAATCCACATAATTTGGGATACCTTCAGCTTTAACCTTGAAAAATCTTCCCAATCAAAATGAAAACTACGAGGCATGTTTTTTAAGTAAGTACCATTTTGCAATAAAACCAAAACTAGTAAAGATAGTGTCAAAAAATTTTTTATATTTTATTCCTGAAACATTAAGCTATTTTTCAACATAATTTCCTTGTTTGTTTAAACACGTATCACAGCGTTATATCAGTTTTTGTATACTGATGTCATAGCAATCAGCCGCCGGTGAAGACGACCAGGATTCAACCGCTGTTTTCCCTTCTTCGTCTGTTTCCAACCGTTTACCACCGAGAAACTCATCCTGTGTACGGCCCTAATGCAATGAGAGCCAGCAAAGTGCGTAAAAGGGTGAGATTGTTCAAAGATGAGTGTGGCAATGTTCATGATGAAACAAGGTTGGGGCGACCTTCTGTAATCATTTGGTACGCGCAGATGATTTGGTACGCGCAGTTGATATCAAAATTCCTGCAGACAGGCGATGCAGGATTTCCATTTTGTCATTGGAAGTTCCACAAATGTGCTTCCTGAAAGAGTTTCTCGGTGGTAAACGGTTGGAAACAGACGAAGAAGGGAAAACAGCGGTTGAATCCTGGTTGTCTTCACCGGCGGCTGATTGCTATGACATCGGTATACAAAAACTGATATAACGCTGTGATATGTGTTTAAACAAACAAGGAAATTATGTTGAAAAATAACTTAATGTTTCGGGAAAAAAATATAAAAAAATTTTTGACACTATCTTTACTAGTTTTGGTTTTATTGCAAAACGGTACTTAAAAAACACGCCTCGTATATGAAAAAAGAAATTACAGTTGCATTTTTGAATCAGCAAAACAAACACAAGAATTCACAAAAATATTTCCAGTGGCATTGTTCAATGTAATCAATGCAGGAAAATGCATAAGATTGCCTCAAAATTTCTATAGGATCTGCAAAAACCCAATAGCAATTTTTTTTTTTTTTTTTTTGTAAAGGTGATAGAAAAATTAGTGTTCCATTCACAAGGCTATATATAATAAAGAAATCCTAAAACTTCTGTGGAAGGAAAAAAAAAACAACAGGAAATTAAGAAATGGATGACATTAAAGTAGGTTTTTTTTTTTCTCAGTGGCTGAAAAAATGTTAGTTTTTATTTTCATAATTGATTTATAAATATCACTTACAAATCTCTGACTAAAGCATTGTTGAAGTATTACCATTCAGCATATAAAAACATTATAAAATAAATGTAAACTGTTTATTTATAATATATAACAATTACATTTAATAAAAAAATTAATGATAATTACCGAATTGAAATTCTAATTATTAGATTTCTTATAACATTTGGACATTGTTATTATCTTCACTGTTGCTTGTATTTTTTTCACAAGGCAGCTGAGGTGGAACTGAAATAGAAAAAGAAAATGTCAAAGATTCAGTAAAAGACAATTACAGTGTAATGACCATAAATATGCATGGGGAAAGATATGTCATTCAGTCAGTTATTCATATGTTTGGTTCACAAAATAGTTTTGAAATCTGTAAAATATAAATAGGAAATGAAGATTTCAATTGAAAGAAAGTCATCTGTTGCAATGAAGCAGTTATATATAAACTTATATAAATTTTAATTACTGACAAAGGTATAATTTCTTATATAACAATTTTTGTAGTGATATTGAGATATACTTCTTCATATGTTTACCTGAGCGCAGGCTGTAAACATTGGTGAAGGGTGTGGTCTTTGTTATAATCTGTAAAATTTATTTTGTAGAATAAACTGTGTCGTTCTGTAGCAGCTGAGGATGTCACGACATACCATCCGACAATTGTATCAACAACTGAGTGAATTTCTCAGAGGGCGTATTGTGGACTTGAGAGAATCAGGTTGGACATATTGTTCTATCTCCTGCCATTTGGGTCGCAGTGATGCACAATAAGACATTGTTGGCAGCAATGCACACATACCCATCAGGATGGCAGTGATCAGCCAAGAGTGACCACTAACACTCAGCAGTAGGCCTTCAGAATACCAACAGTTTTCCTAAATGAGGAGAGTTAATGGCATCTCTGCAGCCTGTTGTGTCATGACGAACAATTGCCAGAAGGCTGACAGAGACTGGATTGCGATGCTGGCATCTGTTATGAAGACTACCATTGACCCCCAGCATCACCATCACTGCCTGCAGTGGTGTCACGCCAGAGTAACGTGGAATGTAAGTAATTGGGGCTGTTTAGTGACGAATCTAGGTTCTCACTTAGAGCTGATGACCACCAAGTACATGAGGAAACCAGGCCAGCACGCCTTACTCACCTAACTTTGGAGCTTCACATGGCTGTCACACCCAGCGTGCTTGTTTGGAGTGCCATTACATATGATACTGGTCATCCTTAGTTGTCTTTCGGAGTAAAGTCACAACATATCTAGTGCAATCTGTATTTCTGTGTATGCTGTGAGCTCTTCCAAGAGCTGTTTTCAGCAAGATAATGCCAGACCGCATACGGCGAATTTCTCTAGAAACTGTCTACGTAGTGTTCTGACACTTCCTTGGCCTGCCAGATCACCAGACCTATCACCTGTGGAACATGTTGGAACAACGATTACAGTCACCCGCAATGTGACATTTGGATGAATTTTCCACAGGACACTATTAGACAATGCCACACCATAAATTTGCATTTAACACTGCAGGAAGCAGCCCCACAACATACTAATATGTACCGATTCATGTTGTTCCAAAATAAACAGCTGCATTGCACTCGGTGTTATGGTGTCAATTTTTTCCATCCTCTTTGCACATACTGTGTTTCATAATGATCAAACTATTTTTCCAAGAGTGTCTTTTTTTTTTTTTTTTTTTTTTTTGTGTTTTTAATTTTTATTTTTTTTTAAAAAATTTTTTTTTAAAAATAAAAAAATTTTTTTCCAAGAGTGTTTTTTTTTTTTTTTTTTTTGTCTTAGAGTGTATAATCTTACTCTTATTCCAAAGAACTTCATTTAGCAGTTCAAAAAATTGTTTTCAATTTGCCTTTTTGATAATTTTGTCTATAAGTCTTTTTGGATGGGAGAATGACTAGAAGCATCAGCCCCGGGGGGGGGGGGGGGGGGGGGGGAGAGAGCTGCTGATAAACCAGAACAGTGGGTTAGGCTAAGTGATAGGAGAAATAGGAAAGGTCCTGATTGACTCACAGCATGACTACTCAAAACGCTACTCTCTTGAACGAGTCTGTAGACAAATTTTGCACTTCATTCACAGGAAGATATAAAATAAAATGATGATTTATTGAAAACATATCAAACTACAAAGTACAAGTAATCTGATGAGATAGTATGAACCATGAGGTTTCCCATAAAATTTTTCAATTAGGCTAACAAATATTAATATTGTATATTTCTAATGCATAATATTAATAATATTGGAATATTATAATACTGAGATTAAAGCTGGACTGATGATCTGTGATATAAGAGTTCAGAGAATGCAGAGTTGAGTTTTAAGTCCATCAGGCCTGGAAGTCGTGGATCGCATCGCTGTGATGACTGGTTCAATTCCGGGCACTAGTGAAAAGTCTTATCGGCAGCTCTGTCGACTGTTGCGGGTAATGAAACAGGAAATATTGATTCCCAATATTCCTTATGCTTAGTGTTTTCAGGATTAATGGTGGTGGGTTAAAATCTAAGGTTTTCACTTTAGGCCAATATTTCCCAATTTTTTGGGAGTCGCAACCCCCCCCCCTTTTCTAATAGCCAAATAACCTGAGACCCTGTCACATTTGTTTATAAAAAAAAGATTTTAATAGGATAAATAAAACACATTAAAGTTTGCATTAGATGGCTCATCACTGACATTATCACTGATGAGGAAGATGTAGATGCTCATCAGCCTGGTTCTGGCAGCGCCACATGGATGCATGCCAGAACCGCCGCATCCTAGGAGCGGCCATAGCGGATCACAGGGTGACTGCAGCACAGATTAGGACAAGTATCGCACCCAGGGTATCAGTTACGACCATCTGCAACCATATATTGGAAGCTGCGCTACGATCAGGGGTCCCGCTCGCTAACTTCCCCTCATGCTTTGGCACTGTGCAAGCCGTCTCCAGTGGTGTCACAAAAGAAGCACCTGGAGGGATGAATGGTGCAGCATTGTGTATAGTGAAAAGAGCAGGTTCTGTCTTGGCGCTAATGATGGTCATTTGCACGTGCTACGTTGACCAGGTGAGTGATACCAGCCACAGTGTAAACAGCAGCAACACAGAACCAATGCCTGGCATCATGGTGTAGGGAGCCATAGCCTACAATGACCGTTCACCTCTGGTTGTCCTACCGGAACATTGAGCAGTGCAGCATACTTCCAGACCATCATCCAACCTGTTCTGTTGTCATTTCTGAAACATCAGGAAGATGAATTCTTCCAGCAGGATAAGGCACGCCTACACATCTCTCGTGCAACCGAACGAGCTCTCCAAGGTATTCCCTGGCCAGCATGATCACCTGACTTCTCTTCTATTAAGCATATGTGGGACTCAATTGGACGGCATCTGGCCTGGTCTGCAACACCTTCACTAACTGCGCCACCAGGTGGAATTTGCGTGGAACTCCATTCCTCAGGATGACATTCGGTACCTTTAAGATCGTCTGCATGTGAGAGTGCAGACCTACATTGCTGCTGGAAAAGGGTACGTGGGGTACTGATAGGGTCTTTTGACACACTGTAGCATGTGTACATAGGCGTATTATCCCATGCGCATGATCATGTAGTGTATAACCTATAGAATGTGTGAATAAAATTTCATTCCCCTGGGACCATGGCTTCAGGGTGTTCATTTTTCATTTTCCACCAGTATATTTTAAGTATATGTTGCAGTAGATGTTAAGTCACTTATTTTCATTTATCAAAAATCAATATTACAATCACTAGTAGGATATTGCAGTGTAGCCATAGAGTCAATCCATATCAAACGATCCAGAAAACATTCAATTGGTTGCTCGACCATTTTTTTAAAAAAATGATTTTTTTACTGTTGTACCCCTACACATGAGTTCTTCAAAACAGACATTGTTTTGTTTTTTTTTATTTGACTTCGTTTAAAAATGGCGTCCATTTTTGTTTTATGGTTTCCAGCATTTTTGACCTTTGTAGACAGTTGTACTTAATTTGATAACTCAGCTAAGAAAAATGATAGAAAGCTACGGTAAAAAACATTATTTTCAGCACATTTCAAGCTACATTTTATGTCCCAGACTTTTTTACCATATCTCTAATGCAAATGGGTGAAATTTAGAACCACAACTAATATTCGCTTTCGAACAAAAATCAAAGTTACGGGGTTTTTTTTTTAGCAGGAACGAATGAAATAGAAAAATTATAATTTTTTTAGAGAAAAGATATACATCTAAAGGTTTAGCAAAAAATATTTCAGCTCTATTACTGGCTTCCTAATTAAGTTATAGCGCTTTAAAAATGCTCTTTTTTTTCAAAGTTTGAGCCCCAATATCTCTGGTGGGGACCTAATAAAAATTTGATATTTACAGTATAAAGAGAACTTTATGTGAGGTACCTGTGAAAAAAAAATTGAGTTTGATATTCCATGGAGAACAAAATTACAGGAGGGAGAATTTGGTGAAAAATAGACAAATGAAAACATTTTGCAACCCCGAGGGTTGGGAACCAGGACTCTAGGCATTACCACTGACTCAGCTATGGTGATTAATGTAGATCTCGTGGGTTTTGAAGTGAAAAGAAATGCACATACGGTGGTACTTCCACTTCCTCGTTGAAACAGGTCGTCAAGAGTGAGAAGCCCATCAAGCAACACTTCCCGATAGGGTCAGGGCAATGCAAGTTCCTTTTCCCAGTTTACAGAGCCGCAATATCTCTGTTTATCTTGGTAGATGCACTTTGCCTTTTGTCTGTTTTCCTTTTTCTAAAATACCATCTCCTTTGAAAGTGAGGTCCCAAGAGACAGCAGTGATTTGAGAAATAAATGACACCGAACTGTCTGAGCACTCATCTGGTGCGCTGTA
>JAFIDM010000005.1:29834767-29852428 GCA_023159025.1 Thereuonema tuberculata
AAAAAAAAAAAAAAGGTTTCCATTTAAAATAACTAAGTTGAATATGAAATGACCATGAAAATGTTAATCAAACGAAAAACAAATAGAGCTACTTTCTTTTTTCCTTTCGAATAAACAAATTGTATTGGAAAACTTTTCTATGCAATGCTTCCTTTAGGAGAGACTCCACTTTTTCAGTTAAATGCCTCACCCTGTATATACAAGGTGATTATAATTAAAGTTCAACTTTCAACATGCTGTAAACAAAGAACCACTGCTCAGAATGACCTGAAATTTGAACTGAATATACTCGAAGACATGGGAAATGGTATGGCATAAGAAAAAAAAATAGTTCCAAATGCTAGCAATAGTTGGCGCTTTAAGCGTCATAACGTAAATGGGTTCGGCTACAAGTGACATTTGAAACAATACAATACAAAATGATGGCTATGGCGTGAGTTGCACGTTAAACCAACTGCACTGTTTGTTGCAGATTGTATCGGTTTTTTACTGAAGAAATGACTTCCAAAGTCATTCAACAGTTGTGGCACTGTTAGTTTAAAGCCCATCCACCACGGCAAGGTCGTACCATATCGGATGGGAAAAATCGGTTTTTTATTTTAATATAAATTTTTATATTTAATTTAAAAATATTTTATTTGTCCTGAGACCAAAAACCGGATAAAAAGCAACAATGAAATCGGTTTTTAATTGTCCTGAGGCCAAAAACCGTGTAAAAAGTAACAATGAAATCGGTTGTTAATTATAGCGAGAGTTGCGCAAGACGTTCAATATTCTGTCCACTGTTTTCTGCCACAAGTTGAAACCGAGAAACAGCATGTTCCACAACAGATCGGAGTGTCTCAGTAAATGTGTTGCGCAGTGCATGCCTTCAATTCACCAAAGTTTGCAATCGGACTACTAAACACTTCATTTTTCAGATAACCCTACAGCCAGAATTCACAAGGATTAAGATCATGTGATCTTGACGGCCAGACTGTTGGAAAATGACGGCTAATAATTCTATCATTTCCGAAATGCCTTTTGAGTAGCTGCTTCACTGGCTTTGCGATGTGCGGAGGAGCGCCATCTTGCATAAAAATGATGCTACTCACACATGATGTTGAAGTGTTGGAATGACGTGGTTGTGCAAAAGACTCTCATAGCGCTTACCATTGACAGTACAGGTAACAGGATCTGCACGACCCATCTCCTCGAAAAAAAAATGGCCCTACGATAGATGCTGGTGTCAAACCGCACCACACAGTTACCTTTGCAGAATGAAGAGGTACTGGTTCATGTGTGAATGGATTTTCCGTTGTCCCTATTCTGCAGTTCTGAGTATTAACATGTCCTTGGAGATGGAAATGGACTTCGTCTGTCCACAAAATGTTCCATGGCCATTCATTGTCCATTTCAAGAAATTCTAGAGCAAACCTTTCTCTTACTGGCAGGTCAGCAGGAAGCAACTCCTGAACATGGGTAATTTTGTAGGGATAGCAATGCAGAATTTTATGCCCCGTGCTAACAGGCATGTCCAAAGTTCGGGCAATTCCCTGTGCACTGCGCGTCTCTTCCTGGACTGGACCTCACCACCCCTCGTCTCTTCCTGGACTGCTGTGGCCACATCTTCTACTGATGTCAAAGCAGTTGGTTTCCTCCGTCTGCCAGATTTCACTTCAAAAGAACCTGTCTCTTCGAATTTCTTCATCATTTTCTCCACGCCCTTGGCAGACATCGGACCACAGCCTTTTTTCATACCCTTTACTGTCCAGAACTTCTAAAGAGCTACAAGCGCAAGTCACCATTCTTGTAAAAGATCCTTCATTGAGAGTCATGGCGAGCATCTCAGAAGCAATATGAGGAAAACGCCATGTACCCCGCGTTTTTATAACAACTGCAATGTGTCGTGTGCATGACACGTCTTGTATTTTGCATATTATGATGCTTAAAGCGCCATCTATTGCTAACATTTGGAACTATTTTATTTTTGTTACGCCATACCATTTCCCCTTTTTTCGAGTATATTCAGTTCAAATTTCAGGTCATTCTGAGCAGTGATTTTTTTTACAGCATGTTGAAAGTTGAACTTTAATTATAATCACCCTGTATATATACAGGGTAACCTACCGAAAACGAAACAGCTGTGTTTGGTATCATTTCCACACATTGTTTTGGAAATCGCTCGGACAAGTCGATTTTAATTTCGAGGGGGTCAAAGGTTTATAATCGCTGTAAATTATTGTATTTTATGTTCCACAATTCATTCACTGACACCTTAAGGCCATTCCTGCGTTTCCATCCACAATATCTCAGCAGCGTTTTGTCCAAATTTCAAAGGCAACTATCTTTCATCATGAAATTCCACGAGCTTTTCAATGATGTATGACTTGATCACCCTTTCCATTTAAAATTTTAGGGATAGCGGACACCCCTGCTTAGAAAATGAACTGCCGCAATTAAAAATACCCACAAACATTGACCCCTTTGAAAATAAAAATTGACATGTTCGTGCGTTTTTCGAAGCAATGTGCAAAAATGAGACCAAACATGGCTGTTTCGTTTTCAGTGGACCAACCTGTATATACATGTAGGCATATATATATATATATAGTAAAACCTCGATATAACGCTCCCGCTTATAGCGCTATCCCGTTCTTTACTCTCCTTTTATACGGTCCCTGGAATTTTCTATATATCTCTGTATACTTTTTTACCCTCTTATAACGCTTCAAATCCCGCTTGTAACGCTTTTTTTATATCGGAAATTTTGTATTAAAAAGAAATGTAACACTGTAAAGATTCTTTTTTTTTTCCCTGGTAGGAGGGAATCTTTGAACTCTGTGAAATGCGGGTCTGTGATACAGTTGTGCAAAATGTCGAAGCGGAATCCCTTTCTATAAGTGAAAAATTGCAAATTCTCCGTAAGTACGACGAGAATTCTACAGAAGTCAGAAGGATTTCGCAGAATCTCTAGGAATTCCCTCGTCCAGCCTGCGAACAATATTGAAAAATAGAGATGCAATTACCGATGCAGCGAAGGGTTGTTGCAAACGTAAAAAAGTAAAGTGTGCACTAAATCTGCTCCGAAAATATATTAGTATTGCTCCTAGTGGTGTATCAATTGACGTTCATAGTTACCTGAACCGCATTGAAAATGTCGTAATCCATAACAAGCGCACACACGTGGCGAACCACAATCAAAGTTCTTTTTAATAGGAAATAAGCTCATATTTGCAATATATCTATTGCAGAATCAAGTATGTTTCCTGTAAAATGGTGTCCAAATCTTTCCCCATCTCATAAATCATTTCCCGTCTATAGCACTATCCCGGTTATTACGCTTGTAGGTCATGGTCCCTTGACGAGCGTAATAACGGTGTTTTACTGTATTAGAATTAAAATCTGTATAATTGCATATAGTTCAAAATTATAATAAGCATGATCTTTCGAAGTTTATAAATCATTATAAAATGTTTACAACAATGTAAATAAATAAATCCTACTTGTAGACCTCTTATACATAGAAAAATAGTTTCATTTGAAGAACTTTCATTACAATGCCGAAGCTTCTATTCAGAAACTGTATTAAATAATTCTATACTAATGATAACAATGGTACCATCAAAGAAATATAATAATATATATATATATGTCTTTGGTACCATCATCAGTATTCCTTAAAATTTCTAAAATAATTTTTTATTATTATTAATGCTATTATTTGAAGATCAGCTACAAAAAGAGTTAATAAATAAATAAATAAATAAATAAATAAATAAATAAATAACGTATTCAGATTGATTTGTTTTTTCCTTTAAAGTGATGTCAGTATTTGTTGGTGATGTATTTTGGCTTGTTAGAGAATATCGCACTAATCACAGTTTCAGGTTAAAAGCAGATCAGTTTAGAAACAAAAGTGGCAACATTTACAACTTCCATCCCAGCAGGAACAACTAAACAGGAATAAAAGTTAATCCTGCTTCGAAAATTACAATAACCGAAAAATTGGAGACATAAAAAAAAACTTAATTGTCGATGTAATTGATAAAAATATAAAATTTATTACATAAGTATTAGTTACTAATCATATCACTTTCATTTTTTTTTTTTTTTTTTTGTTTGTTTGTTTTGTTTTTCTTTTTTGGGTGGAAAATGGTATTTTAGATTAAACTTTCAGATTCTATATTACAGGTGTACAGGTTATAAGTACACCTAAATAGGTCTGATAAACATTAAAAAATAAAAAAAAAAAAAAAAAAAAAAGTAACAGCCAACATTTTCATTTTTTTTCAATTCTGAAAAAATTTATGAAATTGAAGCTCCCAATCAATAGCCTTCTTTTAAGTTGGTTAAGACATAACTGAAATCTCTACAGTTGGAAACGTTCTAACTTGTCCCTATTTTTACCAATCGTTAGAAGTTTTTCATGTTTTATTATTATTAGAATCTTATTTTATTCATTCGTTTTATTAAGGCTTTTTTTTTTTTTTTTTTTTTTTTGTAATGTTTTGAATTTTAAGTTATAAATTACTTTTAATTCTTAATGTTCTAAGATCTAATCTTTAAATCCAATATGAGACATAGGATAATCTCAACAATTATTTACACAGAGACTAAGAATGGAGATCTAAGGAAGGAGAAAAAGTCTTGCTTATAGCAAAAGAAGATGTTGGGAAAGGATAGCCGAGAACTACCTATTTCGTCGGACTTGAATCAGAAATCGAACATTATCCAATGGTGATAGCAAGATTATAATGTACAGGACGTTCAACGTTTGTACCAGAAGAGATACAAGACATGGGATGCTAAAGAATCAAGTTTCTACATAGAGACGTCATAATACAGGGGTCACTAAAATATAAGTTATAGTTTGCCATGCCTCTGTCAAAAGTAAAGCAGAGCGAGATTACAGTTAATTTTTTCGGTTATTTTTAGATTATACAGACGGTTCCCTTCTTACGAAGATCAGGAGTTATATAAAAAGCCCATAGAAATTACAAAATAAAATTTCGAGTTGCCCAAAATTTACACAAAGAGCTAATGAATTGTAGACTGAAAATAAAAATCGGGGTAAGTGCCAAAACAATCGATTCCCATTTTATTGCTAAAATATGGTCTACGTGTCTAGACCTGTGCGGTAAAAACCCGGCTATATGATATTCAGTCTGCAAGTATTCCAAAGTTTAGCCAATTGTTAGACTTTCACTATAGCCAGTATTAGTTTTCACAAAGGTTTTTGTTCTTTTTCTCAGAACTTAGATTTTGGCACTTACCCCGGTTTTTATTTTCAGTCCACAATTAATGTTCTTATTTAATCTATGGTTCCCTTATCCTTTCCGGGGGTGGGTCGCCGCTGCTTGTGTCATCGCTTGGGGCCGAACCAAGAAGGGGAAGAAAACTGTAAAGCTCAAAGATGAATGAAAGAGTGCGTAGGGAATAAGAAAAATATTGAAACTGTCGAGAAAACTTTTTTAGCAACAACGCGGGAGAGGGGGAGGGGGTTAGATGTTCATGCGTGAAAGGTTTAAACCAAGAAATTAAATTGACCAAAATTTAGTTAAATTTGATCAAACTTTATCAATGAAAAAGTTTATATTGAGAACCAAGAGGGAAAGGGGGAAGGGTGAATGTTAAGAGGGGCTGGGTTTAAATAAGTTATAGCGTAATAATAAGACCATTTTGAATATGGCGAGTTATTGTTTATAAAAGAATGATAGGATTAGGTTTTTTTTTTTTTTTTTTTTAATAAGGTACCGGAGGATTTAGGGCTCGGGTGCACTCGTGGATTTTCAGATGGAAACCGCAAGGGTAAGAAAAGGGTGGGTTAGTACCTCCAGCACGGATGATTATCCTTTTTGTTATCTGTGGTTTTGCCGAGGGGTTTTTCTCAGACTAGAGGAATAGGTCCCAGTCCCAATAATAATAATAATAAAAATAAAGCTCTTACCTCGACGGGAAGTGAATTCTCGTCTCTGATTTCCTAGCCTTGTCCTGACGTTGTCAGGGGGGGCTAGAACGTGGTCCGTTGGGGCCCATTCGCGAGTAGTAGTAGTAGTAATAATAAAACTCTTAAAAATTCAGATAAAAATGATAGGACAAGGAAGATCTCATGATGTATTTTTAATGAAAAAAAAAAAAAAAAACTGTAATGGAATGAAAACGAAAAACTTACTTTTAACACAGTAAATTAAAGGCGACAGTTCAGCTGGGAAGCTCACTTTCTCTTCAAATCCTGGACAACAGGGGGCATCACAAAGAATGATTCGCTTCATGCGCTTCCAGCCCCTCATGCAGCATTCAACCTGTGGAAAATATTCAGATTGAAAGGAAAAAAGAATAGACCAACCTCCAAAATCCCATCTACAATTGAATGCAATTACAAGTTTGGCAGATAGTTCAACTTGTGTAAAATTTCAAGTTACAATAGTTTTCAATTTTAAGAAGAGAACTCAGACCAAAAACCCTTTGGGCTTCATTTGCAAAGGTTTTGCATTTATTTGAGGAAACTGTTCTCAAGGATATACACTGTCCGGCCACTTTATTAGATACACGTACCTAGTAGCGTATTAGGCCTCCTTTAGCCCTCAAAACAGCCTGACTTCGTCGAGGCAAGGATTCCACAAGATGCTGAAAACGTTGTTGAGGTATTGTGTACCATCCAGACGTGAGTGTGTCACGCAGTTCCTGAAGATTTAATGGAAGTGTAGGCCTGGAGCGATCAGCCCGTTCCAGTTCATCCCACAAAATTTCAATCGGGCTGAGATCCGGGGACTGAGCGGGCCACTGCAGCAAGGAAAAGTCATCGTCAATTTCCTCACTCCATCCCATATTGATGCGGGGTTTGGGCACCGGCGCATTCTCATGCTGGAAGTAGCCATCTGCATGAGGATAAACTGTTAACATGTACGGTTGCACTTAGTCAGCTATGATGTTTCGATACATTCTAGCATCCTGACGTGTCTCCAGAGGTATCAATGGAACCAACGTGTGCCAGGAAAACATCCCCACACCATGGCACTGCCCCCACTGCCCGTACCATTTGGCGCACAGCAAGGGGTACCTAATAAAGTGGCCGGACAGTGTATTTAGTGTCATAAAATCGTGATTCTTGTGAAACATTAATCAAGATATAATAAAAGAAAAAACCTAATTCTTTGCTTCCTTTTACAACTTGATTAATTAGTTGTTTTAAAAGTAGATAAATTTAGCAATTAAAAAAATTGTTGTAACAATTTGGCAAAGAAATCAGATCAGATGTAAAAATTCTTGAATAATGAAGTTTTAATTTCCCAAATTCCCTACTCCAATTGGCCCAGTTTATATAAGATTTAAAATACCGAGCTCAAATTCCATGTTTTAATTTCTACTATTACAGTTTAGCTTCGCAGGATAAATCGTTTTTCAAGTTATCATCATCACGCAAGTACAGGGTGTCTGGAAAGGCTGCCCCTAATTTCAAACACAAGAGCTAAATTACCGGTACTTTAACACTTACTTGGTCATAGACAATAAAGAACATTTATTACCCTTTGTTAAAACTCGACATAGCATTTTCAACACGTTTCTGTAATTGCTTTGGTATGTCTTCCATAGCTTTCCTTAAAAAATCATGAGGCACTTGGGTTAAAACAGCACGGTTTCTATCTTCAAGAGTTCAAGATAGTATTGTAAACCTTTTCCTTGGACCGACCCCACAGGAAAAAGTCACAAAGCGTAAAGTCAGGGCTTCGAGTAGGTCACTCTGTTGGTCTACAATGGCCTATCCACTGTCCTAGAAACTGAGTTGAGAAAAATATGATGCACCATCTTGCCTGAATAAGTTTTTGAGCGTCGTTCCATTTAGAAACGATCGGTCATACGACGTTCTGGAGCATGTTGAGATCAACGTTTATTGTGTTTCTTACAAGATAAGGACCCACTAGATGTTTGGTCGTCATACCACACCACACTGTTACCTTTGTACCTTTTCAACAGTCACTTCTGGATCATCTTCTGCCCAATAATGGCAGTTCTGATGGTTTACAAACCCACCCAAATGAAAAACTATCTCATCAGATGATACAGTATGATGTTTTCAAATAGGTTGTGATTATCTTTTTTCCATCTTAACATCACTTTATAAAATTCCATTCAGTTGTCAAAATCCTTAGGAAAGAGCTGCTGGATGTAGTAAGGCTTCCAAGGACGGTAATGTAAATCTTTTTTTCAAAGCTGTCACAATGGTATATCGTATTAGGCCACTTTCTCTGGATGCCTGACGGATCGAGTTTTGAGGGCTCATCATTTTCTATGATTTCATCAGACCGTGATGTCGACAGTCGACCAGAACGTAGCTAATCCAATAAATTTCCTGTGCTATCTTTTGATGGGTTTTGGATCAAGTCTTATATTTCTGCCATGTTCAGCTCCACCAACGCTGAACTTGAATTACCGATTACCATACTTCGTACGTTGCTACAATTTTTGCTCGCTGTTCTACGGGAGGCATTACCTGCAACATAAATGGTAAAGAACAGGCTTTAACTTTCTGTGGTCTTGTAATATGGCTCCTGCTCTCTTAAAAATACACTTTCCAGATACTCTGTACAATACCTCAGGATAAAAATATTTCCAAATGATTATTACAAATGTATTTTAAGTAGAATATAATGGATCGTGAAAATAGCTGTATGCTAATACTGTATATCTTTACTAAATGTCAATACTGTAAGCCCTAGACTACTTGGGTTCATTGGAAAATTTCTAAAAAAATGTTGAAAAAAGGTTCGTTTCTGAGGTACATTTTGCTGGTTTATTATTATAGAAGTGAAAGTTTTTTAAATAATGTATTAATTCATTTAGTCACTAAACCTTAGTGAGAATTAAGTCGAAGTCCGAGAGAAGTGGGACAGAAGCTTTCGTCGCCGTAGGCTCTGATGCCTTTGACGTGTTCTTTCAATGTCCTGTTGATAACCTTCATTCCCACCCACACTGTCGACAAGGATTAGCTTTTGAAGCAAATAATTGCGAGAGAGAGAGGGAAAAAAAAAAAGCCTTGTTATTTTGGAATTGAAAGGGAGAAAACCGATGAAGACAATGAATTTTTTTTTCTTGTAATTTTTATTTTTGAATTGCTGAAACAAATGAGCATCATTTTAAGTTGAAAATAGCAATGCAATGTCACTGACCCTTCTGCATCTTCTCTTTTGTTTCAAACATAAGTTAATATTAGGAGCTTCTTATAACACATTTAATCTCTTGTTCGCTACTTTACTTTTTTTTTTTTAGGAGTAGGAATCATGTGATAGTTCAAGATTTCTTTTCCAAGCTAGTTCTTTCAATTGTTAGCTTAAAAGTAATGATGCTATTGTATTTCGTACAAGGTAGTGTTGGAGGCGATACATTCTTTTCAGGAACTGGGTGTAAGATATTTTCTAATTAATCGTAATTTTGTAATCGTTATTTTAGAAACATGTTTCTGATTCTTGGCTTACATTACTGAAATATATTTAATTTGTCTGCAGTCAACCATCATCTATTTTTTTTAAATATTAATACTTGATACTATAAAACATAGTCATGAAATAGAAAAGTTACAATGAAAAATAAACTATTGAATTAAAAAAGGTTGGCGCATGCGTCAACCTGAGTAGACAGACGTGCAGTCACATTGCTCTTCCATAGTTTTTAAGTGTTTTTAAGTGTTTTTAAATGTAAGTATTTTCTATTTTCTTTAAAATCTATTTTTAATTGTGTGTCATTTATAGTCCAATAATGAGTAATTTCGCCAAATTCAAAATTAAATGCAGTGAATGTGAAGTTATCATGAAAAAGACAGAAATTACGCTGCAAGTCATGTGGTGCAGAACAACATGAAAAATATATTAATGAAGATAATGTAATGGATATATCAACACCCACAAGAAGAAGCCAATGGATATGTTTAAAATTCAGAAGAATAACAACCAGAGGTAAGCAAGAAATGGTAAATTTAAACAGTGAATTCATAGAAAAAAATAAGAATGAATCGTCACTTGTTGACATGTCAACCCTTATGGAAGAAATGGAAAATTCCAATACCTCCATGGAACTAAGTTTGGTCCAAACCATTTTAAGAGAATTAAAAGAAATTAAAGACACAATGAAGTTTCTAGATAAAAAATATGAAAATATTATTGACAGATACTAAGAATCAAAGTTTAATTGAAGAAAAACAAAAGAAACTGTAAAACGAGAACAGAATTCTGAAAGAAAATATAAAGAATATTGAAGATGCTGTACACAAACTAGAATTACAATCAAGAAAAAAAAAAATATTGAAATCTCAGGTATTCAAGAAGCTGAAGATGAGAATTTGCAAAATATAATGGCCAAATTAGCGGAGAATTTACAACTTGACAACCCAAGAAACAAAAAAAGAAGCCATTCACAGATTTGGAAGATCCCGTAATAATAGAAGTAGACCAATCATTATCAAACTTTTAAATAGAAAAGACCGCGATAACTGGTTACAATTATTCAAAAGAAAAAAAGAACATAATCAATGATGAAATATTTGGAAATAAAAATAATTCAAAGTTATATTAATGAAAATTTAACAATGAAATTAAAGAATTTATTTTGGAGAACTAAACAAGAAGCTAAATAAAAGGGGTGAAGTTTATCTGGATAAAAAATTATAATATATTAATTAGAAAGAATGAATCTTAACGTGTGATTAAAATTTCAAGTGAAGATGATATAATTAAAATTTAATTATTATTGTTTAATATTTGAATAATAGAAATATAGAAGTAAAATGATTAATTTAAACATAATAAATAATTTGGAATTAGGAAATCTAAATATGAGGGACGTTCAAAAAGAAACGAGCCGGAAGCCGAGGAACAGAAACCAGTACAGGTATGTCAGAAGTATTGGCCCTGGCTGTTGAGGCACTTGTCCCACTGCGATACAAGACGATGAATGGCTGTCTCGTAAAATTCCCGGGGCTGCGTTGTGAATTTCAAAAAAACCAGTTCACAACGTCGTCGTCCGACATGCAGTAAAGCCTAAGCAGTAAAGCCTAAGCAGTAAAGCCTACGTGAAGCCTATGGGAAGCCTATGCAGTGAAGGGACATGCAGTATTCACCATACACTTGTGACATTCTTCGATGAATGTCCGTTCCCCCTACTCCTTCTGCTGTCAGAAAACAAACAACACCTCTTTGCTCTTCTTTAGACGCCTCCATTGCACTGTTTCACTGCTTACAACGTGAATGACCTCGTTGGACGATTGACGCATGCTTCTGCTAGCTTTTAGTCACGTGACTTGCACCCGTGACCCTCTAGCGGCGGGTTGTGAACTTCGCTCGTTTCGGAACCAATCTTGGTTACACATGCAACGGTATTATCCTTCTGTCACCGGTTTGCCCATTACACATTTCTTTTTGAACGCCCCTTATAGTTTAGAAGATATTAATTCTTGGAACCGCATCTTATTAAATAATAAATTAAAAATTAATGTTTTTATTTTTTAATGTAGGCAGTTTAAGGGTAGGGTTACCATATTTTTTTGGGTCCAACCCAGGACATTACCATAATTTTTTTTGGGTCCAGGACATATTTTTGAAATTACTTAAAAGTCTTAACAGTTTATTGAAACATTAAACTTTATTTATAAAGTTGTATTTTTCACTAGACTTTTATCAGAAATGGTTTGTTTCCTTTATTACATCATAAAAGTCACAACAAGAAAGTTCTGAATTAGTTTTAATATTTAGTAGATGTTTAACAGTAGATACTGAAAGTCTACCCTAAACTAGGCGGAACCGGTAGTCATGCCTCCCCACCGACTTCAGCGCTTGCTCCAAGGTCGGCTGAGAGAGGCACGGCCGTAAGAGAATGTTTAAAAACGCGATGTCAATCATATAGGTCTAAAATGAAAAAAAAAAAAAATCCTCGCCAGTCATAAAATTCTCAAACTCCGGACATTTTTGCAACCCCGGACAGCACTAAAAAACCAGGACTGTCCGGGCTAATCCCGGGAGTATGGTAAGCCTATTTAAGGGCTAATTTTGGTGAAACCGAAAATTACGGTATCAGACTGTTTCGGACTACGGTCGATTTTTGACAAGATGGCCGCCTTGGCACTACTTTTAGGATATGAATTTTAGTTTTTCAATTAACTAGTGAAAAGTAGAATGAGGTTTGTAGGTTAGCGTATTTAAAAATGGCGTTGCACGATCTTTTCTTAGAAAAACTAACCCTCATCTGGATAACTGCGATCTTGAGATAACAGTGAGCAGCATCATGTATCTCTGCGCGGATGTATCCTTACTAGTCTACTGAAAATACCGAAAAAAATAAGCTGAACCTCGAACTAATTGCAACAGATGTAATTTTTGCACAGTTTGAAAGGGGAACTATGTCTGTTTATGATCGTCAAAATCCGACGCAATCCCACCATGGGAAGTTTGTCAAAAATGGAAATTTCAAGATGGCTGCCAATCCCACAGCTGGGTTTGGTAGCATAGCTTCCAAAACATTTCAAGTAATACTGTAGTATTATATATTCTGTGGAAGTATGTTTTTGAATTATTCCATCACGAAACAAGTTCAAATGAAAGACATCATTTATTTTATTACTGATTTTCTGGGAAAAAGTGTCCTTAAGGAACCATTCCCATGCGTCCTGAGGATACTTCTCAGCTTTCCACTGCATTATTTGGAAGTAGCAGCGCAAAGAATGATACTTTACAGTTGATTCTGTTGGTGGAAGCATTTGTGGTTTGACAAAAGTTTTAGATGAGGCAACCTTTTCCTTAAAGATACGATGGCGCAGTTCTTGGAGACTTTCATCCTTCCTCCCTCCAAACAACAACAACATGGCTTTCCTTCCAGCAACTTCAATTTCCGTTTGGCTCTTCGTTGATTCAGAAAGCGTCTGAGCAGCCTCTTTTTCAGTTTTTGCTATTGACAAGCTTTTTGAAAGCTGATGGTTTACCTATGCCGTTTATAAAGGACGTTGAGTCACAGCCGGTAAAGGCATGAAGGAAAAGTAAATGTCTGCACATTTCCTCCCCAAGGCCTTTTATAAGAGATAAAATATTGTACGTAGTCCTTTCTTTAGTTCTGTGTCCAACATCACTTCGGAAATGCAGCAAAAATCCGTTGTCAGTACAGCAATAAAATAAGTGTCCTCCGCAACAACAACTGTATTACAATGTTGCAAGCTCTCAACAGCTTCTTTAACGATCGAAACATCGGCATCATCTTTACAGAAAGTAACTTTAACTTCATTTTTCTGTAAGTGGTGACCTATGAGATTTATCATTTTAGACTTGTTCTGAGCATTAAGAAGAAATTTCTCCTCCTTGCCTATTTCAGGGATGAAAATTATTGTTAGTGTAAATGGTTTTAAACATACGTCAAACTGATGTTCGACTCATGTCCAGTTTATCTGCCGTTCGTCGGAGACTTCGTTGTGCAGTTGCAACACTTGCTCAAAAAGTCGGCCTTGATTTTCATTCCATGTTAATGTTACGGGACGGCCGGTGCAATCTTTCCGCTGTGTGAGTACACTTACGGTTCGACGGAATTTATCGACGACGGATAGCATAACTTTATTCATGGATGTTGGACGGTTAAAACGCTCCCGAAATTCCATAGCAACAGGCTAGGTCCATTGCCACGGCCTGTTCCGTATGATCGAAAATAGTGCTCCACAATAAACACTTTCTCTTCGGTAGTTAATACCAGTTTTACAGCAACATTGATTAATCTCGTATCCACAATCATTCCTGTTCCGAATCATCTATGTGTTCGTCTCCACCTTTCATGTTGTTCAGTGTCGTTTGTTTTCGGCCGTAGTGTATTTGGAAATAGAAGAAATTTGAAAAAATCAGAGTAAGTAGAGGGGTCAATAGAAATTGGAGGGATTTTGGCCCCTCCAATTAGAGGGGTTGGGGGAATATTGGAATATTGTGAATATTACAAAAAAATGTGCTGTTTGTTTTATAATATAGATAATTATCATACGTTAAACGCAGATCAGAAAAGAGATTAAAACTCTGTAAATTAAAATTTATTAATATTTTCTTTATATTAATCCAAATGACATACATGAAATTTCCAGCACCTGTAATACAGGAGTAATTATATAATTCACCTGATAGGACTGGTTAACATTACAAAAAAATAATAATAATAGAAAAGACGTGATGAAAAATAAAGTATTAAATTAAAAAAATACTCATAATACGATTTAATATTTTAGTGAAATCTATTCAAGTACCAATCTATATTGATAAAAAGGTCTGAGGCTCGGAGTTGGCATCATACTAATAATAATTGGAGTTGGGAGATGAAAAAAAACAACAACTCTGTTCTTGGATTATCGAATTTTTGCTTCAGCTTATTATTTTCAACCCCGAGAATGTTCAAGCATTCTGAATAGCTGAATTCTTCTTAATTATGGATTCTTTTAGCACTAGATTATCTTGTAGAGTTTAGAAATTCCTATATTCTCTCGCATTTGACTAAAGAGTTTCGTTATGGAACCCGAAATGCTATTTTTTTTTTCAAACTTCCTTTGTTCGCATTATTTTGTAACTGTATCTAAATGCGCGTTATATTTTTATAGAAACCCTGATTGAGCGATTAGCCAATGCAATCGACTGATTTTATTCTTTTAGCTGTTTCAATGCAAGTAAGAAGATAGATAATGAGAAAACCTTGAAAGTTGAGCAGTTATCCAAAAATCTCTTTCAAATAGATAAAAAGTAAGAAAGAATTAAGAAAATTAAAGTAAACATGTGAATAATTCACCTTTGAAGGTGACAACTCTCGACGTTATAATAAAACAAGCTTATAATACTTAGTATTCTTTATAAAAACCCGAGGAAATGTTTATATAAATAAATATGAGCAATAAAAATGGGAACAGATTTCAAAAGAAAGAAAAAGCAAGGAAAAGTTTTTGATCTATTTTTTCAAAAGAACTTTTTCTTTTCGAGGGATTTTTTTTTTTTTTTTTTTAAATTCTGTTGTCGTGATTAAAATAAAGTGAATCAAAATATTTTATTAAATGT
This sequence comes from Thereuonema tuberculata, assembly GCA_023159025.1. NCBI lineage: Eukaryota > Metazoa > Arthropoda > Chilopoda > Scutigeromorpha > Scutigeridae > Thereuonema > Thereuonema tuberculata. Next base: position 29,849,800 of record JAFIDM010000005.1, read on the forward strand.
AAAACGCAAAACAAGTGAAAAATATTTCAGTTTATTAAATCTACTTCAAAAATTAATACTTGAATCTTAACAATGACTAAAAGAAATGTTTTTCCGTTTGCCTTATTTTATTAATTTTTTATAATTTTCTTTTCTGTGTTTAACGACTCCCGTAAGGAGACCCCGTGGCTGTGTGTGGGTAACTTCCTCCGCAGCGCATGGCGGCATCGAAGCCCCATGAGTCATTCCTCATTGGAGTTCCCATGGTCTGGAGGTTTGGAAAAAAGTGTGACTTGAGATTTTAAGTTATTCGATCAGGAAAACAGAGGTGATTGACAAAGTGTGGGTTTATCTAAACTGAATTGCTGAGGATGATAACTTTGACTCAATGTGGCTTCTTCCGGTCACTTACTCAAACGACTCGTCAGAATGGTGGAAAAAATAGGTCTAGAACTCAGTGCGGGCATCGCTTTCACTGGGAATGATTAAAAGGCAACAACTTTCTTGCAAACCCATTTTCATGCTCACCGAGGAGGCTGTGATGCAATTGTTCTTGAATTACAATGGCTTGAGTAATGAGTTTTGCCCACCAATCAATAGTAGTGACACTTCAGCAACGAAAGCGTTTGATGGATTGCAAATTGTAGGAGATCCCTTGTGCTTACTGGAAAACTCTGAATTTGTTATTTCATAAAACTTATAGAACTGGAGTTCGATTCCCACCCCACCCACGCTATTCGATAAAAGGACTATACATATACCGGTGATTCAAAATTCCCAGTACAAATTTTAAAGGTAGGTTTCAATAGGACAAACCAAAAAAGTTCAAATAAACATGGGTCTGGAAATGAATAGATTTCGCGTAAAACATTGTTTTCATTATTCAATGTAAATGCTTTAATTTTATTATTGTTATTTTTGTTTGCAAATGATAAATCGTATTTCAAAATATTCATAAATTAGACATACAAAATACGGAAAGAATAAACGGTGTTGAGAAAAACAAAATAAACAATACAATTAATTGGATCCGCTGCTAATGGCCAACCATACATTGAATAATGAAAACCACGTTTTTCGCGAAAACTGTTCATTTCCGACCGCATGTTTATTTGAACTTTTTTGTTTGTCTTACTGAATAGAACCTACTCTTAAAGTTTGTAGAGGGAATTTTAAATCATCCTGTATCTATATTTCGATTGTAGAGAAGCATCGTTCTGTTATTATTTTTTTTTAATTAATTATTAACAATTTATTAACAAAAAGTACAATTCAGTCCTACTGGGTTGTTAGAAAAACAACCTGTGTTGTAGGTGCTGACATTTACAATAAAAACAAGTTACAGAGATATGTTTCTACATAAACAATTTTGAAATTTTATACAACATAAAATATATTAATGAGAAATTTAGATAAAATCTGTGAAATAATAATATTTTTTTTTTTTTTTTCAAATTAGCCAGCCCATTTAATTTGTCCCAGTATTATTTTTTTTTGTGGGCCCGGTAGCCGAGTGGGTAAGGGCGCTTGGCTGCGGGTTGGAGGTAGCGGGTTCGATTCCGGGCCTCGGCGGAGGACGGGAATTTTTCCACGCTTCTTTCTCCTCCAAACGGGCCCTCCTACCCAGCCCTCTATAGAATGGGTACCGGGTTTCTTTCCCGGGAGTTAAAGGCGGGCGAGTGACGGGCCGACCTCCCGTCCTCACCTTTGTCCCGTAGGTTCTGAACACTGGAGCCTACCCTCCAGCTGCATTGCGCGGTCTTCTGGGCCTGATCGCAACTTTAACTTTATTTTTTCATAAATTATTCTTTTTAAAGTAGACATCTTTCCAATGTTTTTCATTTCTAATGAAAATTGATCAAAAATTTTGTTAATTAATCTATTTTTTATTCTTAATCCAAAATTATTTTTCTTAATTGCTTTGATGCTTATTAAAGTTGTAGAAAATTAAATTTAATATTTTTTTTTAAATTCTATTAATATTTTTTCTCATTTTTATTTAAATAAATCCAATTTATCAATGCCGTAATTAATTAATGAATCTACGTAAGCTTTATTTATGATTATTTTTGATTTAATTGGAAAAATATCTTTTATGTGATAAAAAATGTAAGTTAAATAGTTAAGTCTTTTTAATATATGGATATAGTGGGTATGCCATGTGTATTTATTATTTATGTGGAGACCAAGGTATTTATAGTTATATATTATTTCTAAGTTTTCACAATTACAATTAATAATATCTTCATGGTTTTTGTGTAAACACTGAAAATCATGATATTTTATTTGAGGTAAAATATTTTTCCCAAGATGATTTTGATCTCTTCCTTAAATAATTTTCTCTCTGCAATTCGAGGACATTTTATTATATGACGCGCCATTTGCATATAAGAATAGGAAAAAAAATATAACAAAAAGAAACCTACTGTATCATCAGCATACATTGAACTGGACCAAATGAAAATCACAAGAATTGTCTGTAATATCCACATCTAGAGGAAAAAACAAACAAAGGGTTTTTATATCCAACGCTCTTGAATCATCAAATTAGCAAGATTCTGCCAGAGTGCACCAACGCTCAATTAACTTTGATGGCTGCATTGTGGACGGAGCTAAAATTAGTGGGGGGTGCTGCTTCAGAAAAATTTTA
>JAFIDM010000005.1:29852828-29873639 GCA_023159025.1 Thereuonema tuberculata
GTGTGTAAATTTTGATAGTAGGTGAACTTTGGATTTTTTTTTAACTAAGATTTTTTTCTGTACCTATTTAATGTGTCTGTTGAATCTGATTTTCATCTTAGCTAAAGAAGAATTTGGAATGGTTTCCACATATGCCAGATATGTGTTTGAATAAGTTGTTAAACGTCATTTACGTTTGAGTGTAAAAATTTCCAATGCTAAAAATGGGTAAGTTATTGTAAATTTTGTTGTTTAATTAATGTGCATAATCTTACAGCAAATATATGTTTGAATAATATTTATAGTTACTGATTGGAATGATATTTATTTCTTTTTGGGGCATACAGTAAATTGCCCTTAGTCGATATGCCAGAACGCATAAAAATATTGAACCACTGTGAAGTATTTTTATCATAACTGCCGATCCCATTGTCATCCCACTTTGAAATTTTTATGGTGTATTACAATGGTGAAGATTACAATAAAAAATATATATATAATTTTCAAACTTTTCAAAAAACACTATCTCAAAAATTTTTCAAAAACAAATTTTTGAGTGTTTCAAAAAAAAACCCAACATATTTTCACCAATATGTTTCAAGTTAGGTATCAAATTAAAGCTCATTAAATCCTCTTTAATATGAGCCATTGAACAACCTTCTAGGGCTTATAGAACTTGAATTAGAGCACATTTTAGCTTTGCGCATACGTAAAAAAAAGTGAAATTTTCCGACTTTGAAATACATATAGCTAAAAAACTACAAGAGATAGAATTTTTAAAAAATTATTTTTGAATTCAGGGCACAAAAGACTAAACCAAGTTTCATCAAAATCTGAGATGGTCAGGTTGAAAATTACTATTTTTTGGTTGATTTGATATGGAATGATCCAGAATATTAATATTTGTTATCTCAGTCATCATCGGCTTTGAAGATCAGCGATGAATCAATCACAAGGAATTATTTTGATTATTTTGAAGTGGCCGGAAACGACTATCATTATTCGCTAGTCTCCTACGGTTTTTTCTTTTTTCACATGTTTAATTTATAATTGTTAAAAAATATATATATTTTTGAAGAAGTCTAATTTAACTATTATAGATCGAACTAACTAACCTTGCAGTCTTTCTGTAAATTCTTCGTTCAGATGAAATTTAAGCCGAAATATTGGAACCCCACGGGAATCTCCTTTTCAGCCAATAATTATCAAATGCGAATTCGTTTATGGTTGAAATTCAGTCCCAGTCAAAAACAAATGGATAAAATTGAAGAACCAATGCTTTTGTATTCACTTCGTCAGTAGTTTAATCTCGAAATAATTATTTCTGAACTTCCTTTCGTATTGAATAATCGTTGGCTGTGAATTAGAAAATGAAATAGTAATCTGATAGGTGTCTTCCATCAATCTGACCAGAAGATTTAAATAATTGAAATATGTCTACGAGGTCCTATTTAAATATCGATTACATCTTAAGATTAAAAAATTGATGAAATATATATAAAAAAAAATTGCTTAATAAAATCCTTTTTTTTTAAATAATGAATCATCATTCAGTTCATGTCACCGTAACCAAATCATTTCTATACTAAAAAAAAAAAAAAAAAATAAGAAATAGAAGCATTCCTATAGATAAATTATATCCTAATATTGACAAGAGTACATTTTTGGTAAAGTATTTACTTGATCGAAAATTCCCATTCATCTAAGGTGGTTTTTACCTGTTGAAAGGCTGGAAAGAATCAGTAACCACTCGGATAGTCTTGAAGGCAGTTCTCTTTGACCAACTCTATTTCATCTGTTGAATCTATTCCCAGCAGCGCTTTAATGACGTCACCGGATTGAGTTCGATGTCATTTCTGCCTTTGATTCCAATTTTTCTTTATTATAATTTGGATGGGTCTTGTAAAATTTTACTATGAAAACAAGGATCGGTCTGGAAATTTCTTATATTTACTATTATAAAGCTGTAATTATTGAAAAAAAAAAAAAAAGTACTTCTCTCTGAAATTAAACTGTGAAACAGAAATACTTTCTTAAACGAATTTTCTTACTACCATTAATATTATTTCTTTTTTAATAATAATCAGAAGGATGATTAAAATTTGTTTACTTAATTTAATTTTAATTTTAATCATGAAAATGTATGAGTAAAAAAAAACATTTTAATTTTTTTAATTTTTTTGAAACTGAAATATTTAATATACGTAACAATTTAACAGGTAACCTGTATCACTTCTTATAGGAGTTAGGTTGCTAGGCAACGAATATAGTGCTTATGATTCCGCCATTGTAACTTTAGCCATAGCCGATTAATGATTGAAGATGCATTGCTATGGCTGAAGTAAAAAATTTTTAAGTAAATTGGCAGTTACAAGGAGCACAAAGGAATCAAAAATTCGATGTCTAATCTTTTGTGCAATCCAAAAAATTACGTTGTTTGAAAAATCACTGAATTAGTTCAGGTAAAGAAAAATTCGGGTTTGAACTTCCTTTTTAATATATTTTATCATTTATAATTTGATTTATTGAGTTAGATAGTCTATGCTTCAATTTATGGTGATTATTTTCAATTAGTGAGGATCTAATTGAATGACTATTAAATAGGGAGATTTGTATTTTAATTTTCAATCGTAACTGATTTTTAAAGGAACACTAAAAAGGGAAAAGTTGTTTTGTTTTTTTGTTGTTTTTAAACCATTACAAAATCTTTCGAAAGCAATTTAGAGTGAGTCTAGTCATTTCTTTTAAAATCAAACGATTCGGAAAAGAAGCCGCATATGATGAATAAGGGGCCGTCCATTAATTACGTGAGGTGTTTTTTTAAAAAAATTTGGACCCCCCCTCCCCCTTGGTGAGATTTCAAAAATTTTAACAACCAAAAAAAAAACGGAAATCTTGCTTTAATAACAAAAAAAAAAAAAAACTGAAATCTTGCTATAATATATATTTCCTCTGAATGAAAAAGTTTACGTGAGATTTTCGTTGACCCCCCCCCTCCCCCTTTTGACCTCACGTAATTAATGGACGTCCCCTAAGTATTAAACTTATCTCTAATTACAGGAATATCAGAGGCCTCTAATTTCATACGATTCTAATTACAGAAGATTAGGTTCACATCCCCCTCCTCCCAAGATATATAAAACAAACCTTCACCCCCATCAACCCCCCCCCCCTCCGCCAATTTGAAAAAAAAAAGTTATTGGAAGCCTCTAGGGCAGTGGTTCCCAACCTTTTTCAGCTGGCGACCCACCTTTCCTTATCGTTTATCAGCTGGCGACCCACCTTTGCTTATCAGAATACCTCCACATATATAGGAATAAAAGAATATAGAATAAAACCATATTTGTATCGTATCCCTTCCTTACATATGATCGATTTTCGAAATTTCTGATCTTTTCTGATGGTTTATTCGATGGTTTCTGGTAGTTTTAGGATCAAGTCGCGACCCACCTGTAACCCTTCCGCGACCCACTAGTGGGTCGCGACCCACCGGTTGGGAAACACTGCTCTAGGGTATTTCTGAATACTTTCTTTTTGTCCTTAACTCCACAATTAAGAAAGAATTGGTATTAAAGCTGTAATTTTGTAATTCTTTAATTTATTAATTAGCTACTCGTGTGTCCCAATGGCTTCAAGGCCTCTTGGCTTTTTTAGTTTATCAAAAGTTGCAGAATTTCTCTCGAATGTTTGATCGTTTGCTGTTTGAAAGATGTTTTGCTTTTGTTAAAACTACTTGGGTTGATTCCTTCCAGGACTTCGTTCAGCAACGATTCTTATCTTCTATGGCCACAAATGTCGAGAGCTAAACTGGGCAAAAGAATTGAACGTGTCCTCCGAAGTCAAAAAGAAAGAAGTTTAAAAAAATCTCGGGCTGCCTTTCCTCTGGTCTGAAACAGATCAACAAATCAAATCTTGCCAAAATTTAAAGTTTCGTTTGAATGTAATGGTAATTATTATTACTTGATCTTTTTACAATAATTTTGTTAACTTGTATTTTTAACATTGCTTAACATTCAAAATGGTTTGTTGTCTTTCAATATAAATATTTAAAGTAGCGGTAAAAAAGTGACTTAGATCTTACAATAACTCATTTCAAATGATCATACAAATGATATGGGACACGTCATAATCCAGCAAACATAAAACAAAATTATAAAATTAATAAAAAATTAATACAGTACTCTAAATAAAAGAATGAGAATAATAATACAATGAATAGCAATACAATTAAAATTATTCAATGAACGGGGGAAAAAGAAAAACCAAAAACACTATATACATATTATGGTAATCCAAATCAACATATAAACAAAAGAGCAACATTACAATTAATCGAGAGAATCTTAACCTGGCATTTTTCAATAAACTCTTCCATATTATTAATATAAAAACAATTTTTAATTAAAATCTTATATAAAACCTTCCTAAATTTTTGATGTGAAGATATTTCTTTTAGATAACTTGGTAAGCTGTTACACACCTGCAGACCAGTTTGAATGAAACTACTTTTATATAAGGTTGTATTGAAGGAGGAGATAAAATGTCATCTTTATTTCTTGTGTTGTAGGGATCAGAATTAGTTATAGAATTATTCAAATTGGATTTGATAAAATTTAAAATTTCATAAATATATATAGAAGGCAACGGTAAAGTATGTAATTTTTCAAAAAATGGCCTGCAAAACGAGTAGTTTGAGAAACTTGCATTACAGCTCTGTTTTGTATCTTAAAAATATGGTTGGCATTATACCATATGTTAGAATACAATGGAAATAAGCATAATACAGGGTACTTTTATTATTAATCGTAAGACAAAAAGAATTTTACTTAATTTTTTCCCTAATTCCTGAAGATGTACAGACCATTTTAGATGTTCATGAAGCCATACACCAAGAATTTTTTTGTTTTTCGAATAGTGAATAATTTCCTTTTGATACTCTATAACTGGTCACTCTTATTTTGTGTTTAAGGAAATTGCTGTGATCTTCTCTTTATTAATGGTCAGCCTGTTTCTTTCAAACCATTCATCTAATTGATTTATTGTTTCGTTTAAATATAACGTATACTATTATTATCTTTTCCTGATATAAAAGATCATCTGCAAAAAAAGTTTATTTCCCATAACTGATGTTCGAGTCTAAATATTGATCAAAAAAAGAATTGACCCGAGGACTCAAACTTGTGAAACACCTTATTTGGGTGTGGGTTTTCAGATAAGCAATTATTTCTTTTTAAGTAATCTCTACCCTTTGTTCACGGTTTTTCAGGTAAGTAATAGACCAGCCACACCCTTTATTCCAATTAATTTACATTTTTGAAACAAAATCGTGTGATTCATTAAATGAAATGCCTTTGAAAGGTCTAAAAAATTCCAATTCCAATTTCTTTCTTATCAATAGATTTATGAAATTTCTTTCCTCAAAAACTGTATAATTGCCGTACTTGATCTTTTAAAGTCGACCAGCCTTTATAAAACTCATGTTGGTTTTCCACTATTATAGTGGGTTCAAAATGATACAAGCCTCTTGTACATAGTTTTCTATTATCTTAGAAAAGACAAAGTCATGAAACTGGTCTATAATGTTGAACTTCTGACTGTGATCCTTTATATAAAGGTTTCACTTTTGCAAGTTTTAAAGTATCTGGAAAGTATGCTGTTGATAATGACACTAAGATGGTTACAGGACTGACTAGGTTCAAACAACATTTTTTTGTAATAAAATCTGGGATATCATCTATACCTGCTGATTTTTTTATTATCAAATTATTTAATAAGTTCTCTAATTTGAAATTCATTAGTTGGATTCAAAATACTACTATTATAATTACAGTAGAACCTCATTATAACGGACTAATAGGGGCTGAAGGTTGTCCGTTTTAATGAAAGTCCGGTTTATAACAAATAATTCTTATAGGGGTGTAATGCAGCAGGATGTACATCAATGAAAGTACAATAGTTAGCTAAAAAAAGTGTTTATTATATAAAAAATAAAAAACAGCCTTCAATATAGTAGGCTGAATTGAAAAAGATGTGTACGTATACACTGCATTAATCTTTAGAACGAGAAGTTCCTGGTTCATATTGATTGCTTACATTCATTGGTTTGAAAAAATATATATATATTTTTTTTCTGCTGGGTTTCTTTGCTTCTTATTTCTTCAGTTAATAACTGACGGAGGTGCCGTAAGTGTTCATAATATGCAGACACATTTTCAAACACATATGGTTGGAATTGTAAAACTCGTCAGATAAAAATAAGCATCCTTTATTATTATTACATTTTTTTTTAAACTGTCCGTTATAAGCGACGTCCGTTATAATGGGGTCCGTTATAATGAGGTTCTACTGTATCTATACTTTTAGTTACATTATCACTTGGTATACTAGTATTTAGAATAGTTTCGGCAATGCCTTTATAGTAGCTATTAAATATATTTATGATTTTCTTGGGATTACAAATAATTTTACCATCACATAATTTTAAGAATATTCTAATGAAATGTTATAACTACTTTAGTTTGAAATATTATAAATTCTTATATTTTCTATTTCTTCCTTCTGATGTTAATATGATAAAAGCTTAATTTAAGATTTGTTATTCCTTTATTATTTTTCTCATTTTTAATGGCTTTCCCCATAGCTTTTGATTGGATGAATTGATCAATGTATCAGTGGGTAATTTTTTGGCTTCAATGATTACCTTATTGTAAATTCTCTTATAATAATTTTTAAAATCGTTAGATTTCCCTGTTTTATAATTCTGTTAAGAAATCTCAGCCTTTTAGCTGATTCCCTTATCCCTGGCGTTTCACTTTAGTTTCACTTTAGTTTTAGGCAAAGCTATTTCATAATAATAATTGAAAGTTTTTAGAAATTCATTATAAGCAAGATTTACGGAAGGCGTACGGAATCTCAGGGTTCTTTCTCAAGTAAGTAATTTAGATATTGAATGTTTTCTTCTTTAAAGGATCTGGTATTTTTGAATACAGCAGAGCTTTTTAAAATTTCTTTTCCTTCCATATTTTAATGTAATCGATAGTTATAAGTTAATCTGTTTCAACTAATACGTTCTTCAGAACTCCATTACAATTCTTTTAAGATTTAAATGGAAGCCATTTTTTTATTATTCAATAAAGTTCAATGACGTTTTAGAAGCTTCCAATATTCTAATGAAATGTCATAACTACGTATAGTTTGAAATATAAATTCTTATATTTTCTATTTCTTCCTTCTGATGTTAATACGATAAAAGCTTAATTTAAATTATTTCCAAAAGTTAAAACGAAAAGTCGTATAGAAATTTAAAACATTGACGCTTCTTCTGAGTTAATATTTCTTAGTTTAAATACAAGAGTAATTTCCATAAAATGTATTTGTAATGCTATATATACACTGCCCGGCCACTTAAGTACAGCGTGTTGGGCCTCCTTTAGCCCTAAAAACAGTCTGAATTCGTCGAGGCATGGATTCCACAAGATGCTGAAAACGTTGTTGAGGTATTGTGTACCAGCAGACATGAGTGTGTCACGCAGTTCCTGAAGATTTAATGGAGGTGTAGACGTGGAGCGAACAGCCCGTTCCAGCTCATCCCACAAATTTTAAATCGGACTGAGATCCAGGGACTGAGTGGGCCACTGCAGCAAGGAAAAGTCATGTCATGTTCCTCAAACCATCACATGATGTGGGCTTTGTGCACCGGCGCATTATTCTGCTGGAAGTAGCCGTGTGAATGAGGATAAACTGTTAACATATACAATTTGCACTTGGTCAGCTACAATGTTTAGGTACACACTAGCATTCTGACATGTCTCCAGAGGTATCAATGGAACCAACGTGTGTCAAGAAAACATCCCCCACACCATGATACTGCCCCACCGGCTTCAAAAGTTGTTGTGAGAGACAGCATTTCTGCGCACAGCAGGGGTGTACCTAATAAAGTGGCCGGACAGTGTATATTCAGTTCAGTAAATACTAGAATGAACTATGTATAAAAGCAAATTTAACGTGTAGTGAATTCACATAAGAAATAAAAAAAACAAAAATTTCACGCTTTGAGCTTATCATCGGAAGGAATCTGGAACGGCCATTTCGTCCTTGTTGGGACTCAACAGCCGGATCCACCCTCGATGATAAACTCAGAAAGACGTAAAAGGATATGGAAACTACCTGCACCTCCGAAAGTGACCCCTAACCAAAAAGAAAAAATAAAAATAAACTAACTTGTACAGACAAAAAAGCCTTTGATCCTCAAAAGTAATTTTTTTTTGCCAACGTCCAGGCTCTTAGTATTTACACTATTGGCCTCAAGGGGCGAGAAATGTGAGCATTTAGCCAACGAAACATTGTCCAGGGTACGCCACTCACGCTATACCCTCACAAGTAAACCTTCTCTCCTTTGATACCGGTTTACCGGAAATCCATATATTTTCTGAAAGCTTATGTCACAAGTAGAAAAACTATGAAATCTTAGGGGCAAAGGGACAAGCGTTTAGGAGTTATAGGCCCACAAAGTATCAGTAAAGTGTTGGAAACATGACACCAAAAGTCGCTAAAATGCTCGTTTCACGTACTTACATGAACTAATAATATGAAGGAAATAATGTAATAATAATAATAATAATAATAATATAAACTTAAGAAGGTAGAGATCTCAATATAAAGGAAGAAACAACTCGCTGAAAAGAAACAATTTATGGTGGGATGTTGAAAATGTGACTTGTTATTGACTTCAAACAAAATCTATTACAAGAGACAATCAATGTGCAATTCATCAAATAAACAGTGAGACGGGCAGAAAGATAGTTCACAATGGGCACATTTTACAAAAGCGATAGCCTCACACTTTGTACACACACATCATTTGTCAATGAATCGAAGCAGTAATCCATTGGCGCAATCTACATTCCAGGTTCGTCGTCCAAGTATCCGCCCTTATAAAAAGCATACTTAATCAAGTTCTTCAAACGAGGAGCGCTGAACTGGTATAGGGAAAATGACTGCAGGGCCAGAAAACTATCGCGATGCCAGATGTGCTCCTGTGTCTGGATAATGATTGTGTCCGTTATGAATGTTCGGAGACCAATTGCTTGTATCGAATCGGGAGACCAAGGCAGCCACAACGACTTTAGGATCCATCTGCAATGTAAGAAGAAGACATAAAATACGTTAGTACTTAACAGCAACGTACGCGAACATACAAAAAATAGAGACGTCATTACGGGAATATGTCCATCTATACACAGTTTACTGATACTTTGTGGGCCTATAGCTCCTAAACGCTTGTCCCTTTGCCCCTAAGATTTCACAGTTTTTCTATTTGTGACATAAGCTTTCAGAAAATATATGGGTTTCCGGAAAAGCGGTTTACTTGTCAGAAAGCAGAAAGTAATATCTATGCCGAACCCAGGTTCCGACACATCGGCCTTACGGCGATCCTCAAACGTTAGGTACAAAAGCTTGCTTATGAGCAGGCCTGTGTGGTTTTTTTTTATTATTATGTGAATCTACTGCATGTAAATTTGCTTTTATATGATTACACGGCTTTTGTTTTGGATTTTTCTTTAGTATTAAAACCTTATGACGTTATCATCGAGAGTGAATCTGGCTGATGCGTCCCAATGACGAAACGGCCGTTCAGGATTCCCTCCGTTGATAAGCTCAAGGCATGAAAGCTTATTTGTGTGCAGGCCTTTTGTTTTTCATTTCTTACTGTTATCAGGACACCCACATCAAATTCAGGGCCCAGGTACCAAAGGCAGTAACGGGTCCTTTCCGTTCAAAATCGTAGATTCTTAGCCATAAATATAGCGAAAAAACCACATGATTTCCTATTTCTGTCTTTTAAACTTATATTTATTAGCATTATTTTTAGAGTAAATTCAATTAACAACAACATTTAGTTTTTCCAACTCTAACCAAAAGCTTAGAAATAAAGCTTAGAAGAAATTGGCTCTAGGCAAACATTGTAATGCAGAGTAGTTCTATTCAAACTATTAAAACAGAAAAATAGTTTATATAAAATGTAGTCTTAATTATAAAAAAAAAAAGTCTATAAGTGATAGAAGGCTAATTCATATAATTATTTTTCGGTTAAGAACTGAGTCCTTTGACTGACTGGTCCCTTCGACTGCCGGGTCCCGGTGTTGAGGGATCAACTGACCCCCCCCCCCACCTCCTTGTGGGGGTCCTGACTACTATGTATAGAGGAAGTTTGGGTATTATAGAATGTTCGGAAAATACGAGATACTTGTTTTTCTCGTATGTGAAGTACTACTATTTAGTGGTAAGCAGGAAATCTATTTCAACGCACTCCCACCATGCTTTGCAGTGAATGTCGTTGTTATTGTCAAACCAGTTGTTTCGTTACGAATTAAATTCAGAATTTCCTGTCTTCAAAACTTCTTCAGGTAAGTTTATTAAAATCTGTTAAGTTGTAGAAGTGTTGTAATACACACTTTGACAAAAAAAATCGGTGAACCAAGAAGGAATTATCCAATTGAGAGAAAATTCCGTACGTTCAATGTACAGAAAATGAAATGATTAGAATTTCAGAACAATTGAATGATTTATTGGACAAAAAGAGCAACATAAAGTGAGCAAGTCAGAATGTCATTGGTCCACCTCTGGCCTGGATACAAACTGTTACCTCACATGGCATTGATTGATACAGTTGGCAAATGGTGTTCTGTGGGATTTCTTGTCAAATGACTTCCAATTGGCGGGCTAATTCGTCGACATTCTAGGATGGTCGCAGGTGACGCCCCATCCCATCTCAAATGTGCTCAATCGGGGAGAGATCGGGCGATCTGGCTGGCCAAGGAGTCTGGCAACCACGAAGACAATCAATGGAGAGGCAAGCCGTGTGTTTCCTGACGTTATCTTGCTAAAAAGTAAGCCCTGGGTGCCGCGTAAGGAGCGGCAACACAACTGGTCGTAGAATTTCGTCAACATACCGCCGTGAGGGTGCCACGGGGAACTACCAAGGGGGTCTGGCTATCAAAGGAAATGGCACGTCAGACCATAACTCCCTCTTTGTCGGGCAGTGTGGCGTACGACAGTAAGAACGGGATCCTGACGATGTCCGGACTGTCTCAAGACACGTCTGCGCTCGTCGGGGCTTGCTTCAAGTAGGGACTCATGACTGAAGACAATTCGTCCTCAAGCGACAATTTCACGTTGATCGTGCCCGGCACCACTGCAGTCGCTGTTGACGGTGTGTACTGGATGTTACGAGCGTAAGTTCTGCTACCGTAGTCTTCTACTAATGGTCCTTGTAGTCACTTCAGTATTGGTCATTACTGGATGATTGATAGCGACGAATCTGTAACAACTGCTCTGACAATCGCTCTATCTTCCCGTTCTGTCATCTCCCTAGACCTTTCGCTGCCCTCTTGTTGCTGAAATCTGCCGTTCAGGACCCATTCCTGCCAGTATCGTCCACTTGCCGCATCGCCCTGACCCAAATACCGAGCGATTCGTCGGTTTATCCATCCAGCCTCATGTAATCCAGTGGTTTTCAAACTCCGTCATATGATCGTAGTGGCCGCCGCGAATTCGCTGGCGACGCATTGTTACAGTCGAGTTAGGAAAACTCAATCAAAATCCACCGGAAGTGTTGTTCCTGAAAGTGAGATTCGCTATATTTATATTGTACGCCATCACGATGCTCCGTTCCAATGCGCTGTAGCTCCGGCTATTCATTTATTGGATGCGAATTTTTGATCCTTTGCATATTCAGTTGAAAGGTTTTTTCATGTGAAGTTTCATTACATCGGATTATTTTTTCCGGATGCGTCAATTTTTTTTATCAAATAGTGTAAATTGAATCAATACAAAGTAGTACAGTAGCTATTGCTATCTCTCTTATAATTGTTTTGATTCTATGTTTTCATGATGTAGGATTAGCTACGATTTCATTTCAAAATGGTAATGAATTTCAATTCTGGCAATGAAGATTTTCATGTCATCTTTCTCATCAGGTCTCAAATCAGGCTTTCAAATCAGGTCCTTAATGATTTCCTGAGGATGACATCGAAAAACCACCTCAATATCATTCCCTTGAAATTCTACGGATTCTTCCAGAAATTCACCATATTGAGAACATTAAGAGATCCATAGAACGGACCTTCCGAAAAGTGGATTACATTTTGCAAATAATGAAAAACAATGGAAACATGAAAAACAATGGAATAAACATCTTTGACATTATGTTGTTTACAAGTAATATTGTTTTTTAGATCGTTGAGTTTTTTATGTCCTTAAATATTGTCTGTTTATTAAAAACAACCATTTATTTCGTATTACCCCGCCAATAAGACTTTTTTTTTTATACATAATTAATTTTTTTATATAAAAATGATTATATTATTCAGTTACGACTATAGATAAATAATGTTCACTAATGAAGGTCTCAATCAGTCTATATGTCTGATTAAAAAAAATAATAACCGCGTTTTGACAACAAAGAGAAATTGTTTTCATAAAACCACAACTTCTTCTACTTTTAATTATATTAAAGTCAGTCAAATTTTTTAAGTTGAACTTTCACTGCAAAAAATAAAGTAAAATTTAATCAAAATTAATTATAAGTAATTGGGGTTTAAAAATATATAAAACTGTGAATGTTGATAATCTATTTGTCATTATTAATTAGGAAATAGAAATATTTATTTAGATTTTTTATATTTTATTTACTGAGGCGCTCTCTTTATTTTGTCTCTCGCTTTTATTAGAATTTGACTTTTAATATAGTTTATAAAGGAAAAACTTTTTTTTATTAAACAAGGAAAAAGAAATTAATTGATATCTATAGATTCCGTTATAGTGAATGCACGAGGAGAATCAGACACGAATATTGTTAATACTCACAGCAAATATAGAATATTTTTAAGTTTTATCTTCAGTGGATTATTATTAGGACTAGAAGAATAGATGAGAAGAGATAATCAATGGAATTAGATATACAGTAAACTCCCGATTATCCGCTGACGGTTTATCCTCAGACTTCTCCTGTTTCCATTTTTTTTTTTTTTTACTGTACAATAAATTAAGGAATTAAAAAAAAAAGTTAAATCTAGAATAAGGTAAATAATAAAAGAGGCTAACAAAGTAAGGGAAGACAATTATAGACAATTTAAAGAACGACCTTGTGGGCGGAGCTTAGGCCGGCAGTTTTTATTATTACGTAATAATAAAATTTTAAAATAAATAAATAAATAATTTAAAATAATTGTTTATAATGTATGTACTGTATGTATTGCCATTTTAATGTAAATAAAACATGTTAAAAGCATTTTTGTGTTGATTTTCGTCCTATTTCGGATTATCCGCGGTTGCCGCGTCACCCAATTCCGCGGATAATCGGGATTTTACTGTATTTAAAAAATTGGAGAAACAGGATTTTAAAAGGGTTATTTCGTAAAGATATTAAGTTGGAGGTCATTAATCTATTGGGTTCTGGATTTATATTTTTTGACTGGTCTTTTTTCTATGCTTTGAATATCTTAAAAAAAGGCTTCTCATTTAAGTCCCTCCCTTATACTAACATTGTTTCTAGTTAGTAGCAAAACATTAGTGACTGTCTGTTGAACCGATGTGTTTTGTTTTTTCCTTTAAGGGGCTTTTCCTCTTGTTTCTGTGAAACGATTCCCGCCGATGTCTGTTTCCTGTATTGGGAGATGATTGCCTCAGACAACGATCACCATAAACTCATCAAAAACTTTTTCTCCGCTTTTGAGAATAAGATTCATTTTCACCGTTCGTCAAGCTCTGATAAGAAAAAGAAGTCACCAACATCTCAGCGTCGGCCTCATAGTTCCTATCATCGGAAACAATCAGCAGTTATGGCAGTGAACAGTGGAAGCGAACTCAATAAGACAACGCAAAGTAATCGTGGACAGGTAATTATTTTACATTAGGATATTTGAAATGTAGTTGCAATATTCTTTATTTGTCCATCAGTCGCAAAGATCAAGTAGACGATTGTCAATCTTTCAATTCAATTACGGATTCATCCTTGAAACATGACAGTCCTTTGTTTATATCCAGGAAAGCGTGAAAATACCCATGGATTGCTTAAAATAGGTTAGAAAAAAAATCGAGATCTTGACATTTTCTAGAACTTTCTATTTGCATGTAGGGATCTACAACACCCTTATATTAAGACCGTCTGAATAAATAGCTTTATTTCGATTGGATGCAAAAAACGCTGAAACATTACAAAGGTAAACATCGTTCTATTGAGAATATTAACAGCTACCTTTGGACAAAATACAATGAATTTGTTCAAGGGTTATTTTAAACATTCTGACCAGTGCTTCTCAAAAAAAGGATCAGTTTTATTTATTTTTTTTATTTCGAATCCGTTGTCGACTGTTAGTTAAATGTACTTTTATCGCTAACAAACATTTGGCAGAATCACATTTTGTTTTGCAATGGTTTACAAGACACCTTTACAGTGGCTTTGTCTAAAGATTCAATTATAAATCAAGACAAAAAAAAAGTATTTGAAAAGTATTTTTTTTAAATGGCTTTGATATCTGGATGTAGGAAACTGAAGATAGTTGATAAAAACACAACCATTGGATTTTCTTTGATGAAGATCTTTTCTTAATCTCCAAATTTTGAGTTTCGTTGTTTTTACTTTTAGTGAACACGTGGGGAGAGAGAGAGAAGCCTTACTTAAAACATTGCATGTTTTGAAATGAAATTCAGCAAAAACAAAAGTCGTATTTTGTAAATTAATTAGTTTTTCACAGCGTTTTTATATTAAACTGCTTTATTAAACATTAAATAAGAAATTTTTATATTAAGAAATGAAAAACGGAAACAAAACATTGTCCTTCTTCGAAACTGACAAAGATTAGTTTTAGACCATAGCAGCCAAACCATTTACTTCGAAAACTTCTTTGTTTTTTTAAACTATCTTTGTGAAAACAGGATGTGATTTAAAAAACAAAAACACAACTGATTTTTTTCGTAATGAGAATTTGTTTGATCGTTAGGTTTCTTTCAGTTAATTCTCTGGTATTTTTTAAAGTTTGGTTTCTCTTCAGTGGCTAAAGGATAAACTTACAAAGCGTTGGAGTTTTTCATTTAAAGTGTAGCCATTGATCGCAACCAAGATTAAGGTTTGAGGGGAGCAAAGGATGTTTAAAAAGCCCATTCAGATGTAGGCCTATTTAAAAATTGTTTCAAAGATCACTTTTCCAAAATAATAAGATATAGACACGTCAGTGCTTATCGTTCTTTATTTTTCATTAGCCCCCCCCCCCCTCCCCCTCGAGACAGAATGGATGCGTCTCTGTCATTGATTATACTACGAAATAATACTTTGTAGAAATAAATGAAGGCAATTTTGAAACGAGATACAGTAAACTCCCGATTATCCGCAGACCTCTCCTATTTCCATTTTTTTTGACTGTACAATAAATTATGGAATCAACAAACATTTTTTAAATCTAGAATAAGGTAACAATAAAAGAGGCACATTTAGCTACATCCAAGTAGGGGGTTTCGTGTTTCGACACGAAAAAACAAAAACAATTAACCGATTTTTTTTGTTAATAAGAAAGAAAATAAAGTAGAATAAAATAAAATACCTGTTTACAATGTATGTACTGCCCTTTTAATGTAAATAAAACATGTTGAAAGCATTTTTGTGCTGATTTTTGGCGTTTTTTGTCCTATTTCGGATTATCCGCGGAATTCGCTTATCCGTGGTTGCCGCGCCATCCAACTCCGCGGATAATCGGGAGTTTAGTGTATATAAAAAACAACTTAATTTTTGACCTTTGTATCAAACGTCCTCACTGCCTACCTCGACAGTGGCGCCTTCAGTTTGGGAACCAGTGGTCTAAAATAAACACGAAAAAAGAAATGGCCCTACATCGGTAACTATACGAAGACATTATATAAGATGATACAAATGCATAAAATTGTTCTATTTAAATTTGATGACATTTGACTTAATGACAAAATAAAGAATGAAAATATCAGGAAGTGATTAGATTAGTTGTGATATAGATAGATTAATTTTTGGGATTTAAGTTCTAGACCCTGCGCACGTCAACCTGTAAGATTTATTGTGCTTCCACTTTCGCATGTTAGGGAGTTCCGATACCAGTGAACTTTACAAGTTCCAGTATCTTATTCCCCAGACCTGCTTCAAATTCAACTCCCGGCTGTCTACCTTCAAAGATCCTTCTTCTCCTAAGATCTAAGGATTCGCAGTCCAGGATTAAGTGCTTGGCAGTCTCTGGCGATTCCCCGCATAGTCTGCAGTTGTCTTCCTGATGTAGTCCTACAACTGCCAGATGTTTCCTGAAGTAGCCGTGTCCAGTAATAAATGCTATGGCTAATCGGAGATTAGCTGTGTCAAGTCTAATTAAGGTACACTCAAGGCTGTGAGGGCTATACGATATTCCCCAGTGCGCTTGGAGCGATTGAAAAGCCTCATGACAGCCTTCCGCATACTTTCCAGATCTCTTGTCCACCTATTGCCGGTAGATCGAGGATCCTTCTACAAGTGAGCATAATGACCTTTCCATAATGGCTTCATTGAGCGCCATTATGGAGGCTACTTGTTCTAAGTCGAGTGCTGTGTCAACTGTTTTTGCCAGTGGTTCAACCATGGCCTTAAGTTGATTTGAATAACCTTGCCAATCAGTATTCCTAGAATTACGATACGATTGAGGTTTATTTACACAGCCCAAATCGAACTGAATGTAACTATGATCCGAAAGGGATGCTTCGTCGGATGGAACTATGATCCGAAAGGTGGTGCCATCCCTGTACCAGGTCTAGTTGTGTACAGAAAGTGTTGTCTGTAGTTTCGCTCCTAAGTCTATTAGCAAAAGTGCCAACATTAGCTATCTGTTAGACATTTACTAGTAGGACTTCTAAAAGTGATTCACATCTAGCATTGGTATTAGTGCTTCCCCATCCTTGTCTGTGATGAGAATTAGCATCACACTGCACAAGGGAGATCGAAGTTGTTTCGTTGTGCATGCGCCGTCAAGAGTCTAAGCTCCTGCGACGGAGGTACTTCTTGGAGTCATAGGGCAGGTATGTCGAGCTCACAATAAGACTTTGCTCCTTCCCCTCACCCCAGTTGATAATTACCGAGGTTAGATCCTTGGAACAAAATTCAATCAGTGGAAAGAAGATATGTATATCATTTCTTACCAGAATACAAGTCCTAGCATTATTAATGGAATTACAGGAAATAATCTTACCTTTTGTTTCTCCAAGCCCAACAATACGTCCATGATAAATCCACGGCTCCTGGATGAGGGCTAGATCGAAATTGCCTTTTCTGAAGGTACGACTGACGCTGCTCTACTGTGATGGAGGTTTATCTGAATCACCCTTAGCGTCATCTTTCTCTTTACTCGAAAGTATAAGAATAGTTGACGTCCACAGGGCAACGTTCACGTACAGTCGGAGGTTTTAAGCGCCCCAACGATTCGTCATCTATCAGTAATACAAAGATTTTGCCTTTCGGGTCATCTTTGACTGATAGTGTCGTCCATTCTGATACTTTTAACAATGGATTCTGATTGTCAAGCAGCTCACAGATGTTGTGAGGAGTGAAATCCGCAAGCTTGGCAGGTGCCCTGAAGAGCACCTTGGTGGCCTGCAGAACTTCCTTCCTATCACCTGCAATCAGCTTGACTTTGTCTTCCAAAAGGATATGTTTCAGTCACTACATGTTTGAGCCAGTTGGCAGTGCACACTGTTTTATAGGAAACTATAAGTGCTCCCCTCTCAAGGTAGGTGCCCGCAAAGGCAGAAAACGTGCCGTCTGAGAGGCGACCGATCCTACCTATCAATGCTAGTTCTATCTGCTCATCTTTGGTTGACGGATATTCTTCTATCACCACTGCCATCTTTGTGACCGTGAGTTTATCTTTATAAGTTTTAATACACTGAAGCTCTTTTATAACGCGGTTGTTTATATCGCGAATTCGGATATAACGCGATTTGGTCTTGGACCCCGTCTATTTTCGAAAAGGTGTATAATTGTAAAATTGCAAAATTTACCATTTTTTCGCCTAAAATCAAATCAAAGGTGTAAATTAATATGCTTGTTTCCTTATTATTTACTGTAATTGAGACTCTATACCCACCCTAATGTCACAAAAATGCGTCAAATACAATATATTTTTTAAAAAATTTTAAAAACCAGAATCGCGGACTTTTTCGTTTAACCAAAATGAATATCGAGATCTATTTTTCTGCCAATGACAAACAGTAAAAATCAAAGGATAGGTTTAACGTGTACTGTAGAGTATTGATGACATAAATAGAGCCGTACACCTGATTAATACTAAGAAATTTAATCAAACTTATAAATACATAATTATAATGGTGATTTATGTATTTATAAGTTTGATTAAATTTCTTAGTATTAAACAGGTGTACGGCTCTATTTATGTCATCAACAAACAGTAAAGAGGCCCATATAATCTAATAGGCGTATGAATACCTAGTTTCGATTCACGTGACTCGTCGTTTGTACAAGATGCCAAGATGGCGGCGCTAAATCGATTTTGTCTAATATAATCCATCAAAGTGTTAAAAAGGTAATGATTTATGTATTTATAAATATAAAATTATCTCTCATAACTCTGAATGATGTAGGTAATCGCGAAATGACCATTTTAAATCGATTTGGAATCGTGTGAGCGATAATAGGGTGCGATATACGACATTTGACGTCGCGAAGAAATGAAAGTTCGGTTATATCGCGATCTTCGAGATCTTGGATCCGAAAGATTGCGTTATAACCGAGCTTCTGTGTACTCTCTTTTGAGGTTGTTGACGCTGCTGACTGAGTCCATTTCTCCCGCTTCCTGTCAATCTCAGTTGACGGCGGAATGGAAGACTCTTTTCTGATGCGTTTGTACCCAGTAGCACAGGGACCCGAAGGTAAACCAGAGGGAGTCTGAGTAGCCTCTGCCCTACGGGCCTTGTGCTTGAGTTTGTTTGCTTTTTTACTTTTTCCAAACTTAGATCTCAAGGAATGCCCTGCCCCTCAAGCCTAGCTTTAACTGCTAGTCTTCATTCGCTTGTGGTCATTTTAACTCGGTTGACCTTTAACTTGTCAAGTTGCTGAGTCGCGCTTGCAAGCTTGTCCAAGGTTCCCGGTGTGTCAGGGTTACCTAGAAGAACTGCCTCCTCACTGTCTGAGAGAAGGTTCTTGTCGACTGTACGTCCATGTGACTGGCTGGATGCAGTCTCTGCCGCCCCGTGCCTTAGACTGTAATTCGAGGCCTCTGCAGAAAGCTGGGCCTCTGTCAATAAAAGCTGTGGATGGCTCCCCCAGAATCCGACTGGGAGCTGCCTCTCCCGAAGGAGAGGGTGGATTACCACCTGGGTGGTGAACATCATTCTTTCTTTTTTCCATAGCTTGTAGATTGGAGTTCTCCTCCTTCATCAAGACACCTCTAGGATCGCCTGAAGGGCCGGCGACATTCATCCCTTAAGGTAGGGTCTGTCAACCATGGGATTTGCCTAATGAAAAGGAAGGGGAGAGGACAGAGTGAGATGAAGTAGATAAGAGTCTGAGTCAATAAAAGGAAAAAGACTGATATAGGCAAGAGACCCAGAACAGAGAAAAAGGAATCTGGTTACAAAAGCCACCAGTCTCTCCTGACCTCGGGAAAAGAACCCCCCGGGTTCGCCAGGTCCGACGAATAACCAACCCTGAGGGCTTAGTTATGATATAAAAGGTCAGTAAGGAATCCAGGCCGGCGGTATGTTTTCATACTCACTAAGATAACGGATTGATTCATCCCTTCTGCCAATCTATGTCCATATGTCAATTGCATCGCGTTAATAAAAACGCGATTTCGTTATTATACAGCTGGCGTATGAAAGTATTACTATAGCAAGTCTAGGCAGGTTAAAAATAACTGTTAGCTGATTGTCAATAACTATTTATCATTCTGTTTTAGCCTTTGTTATTGTTTTCCTTTGTTGTACTACTGAGGCTGTGAGCCACTTAAAAAGTGTCATAATCTTTTCCTATGGAATACTTTATCTAAACTAATTGTTCTGCTTTTTTGGTCCTTAGAGTAATAAAACATCTTAAAATCACAAGATCGGAGAATATCAGCACCATAAATGCTCTATAGGATGGAGGACAAAGGAAACCAAATACACGATAGTTCATGGAGGTCTTGTTTGTTACGGTCGTGTATTATCCATTAAGATATAATCTTATCACTTACATAAGATCCGAACTTTATTGCACGTTGACATCCATTAGCCATCATTGATTCTCTTTGATATTAATATTGT
This sequence comes from Thereuonema tuberculata, assembly GCA_023159025.1. Taxonomy (NCBI): domain Eukaryota; kingdom Metazoa; phylum Arthropoda; class Chilopoda; order Scutigeromorpha; family Scutigeridae; genus Thereuonema; species Thereuonema tuberculata. Next base: position 29,873,112 of record JAFIDM010000005.1, read on the forward strand.
AATGAATTATTATTTTGGTTACATTACTTCCTATTGACTAACTGTTTAAATTAATCCATTAAATGTAGTCCTAATGTGACTGTAGGCGAAGTTACTGCATACGAGAGACTGAGGTACTTCCATATCGTTGAAAGACAGACAGATGAGGTCTTTCGCGTCCTGTTGATGTCTAACCTGAAGATGATTCCTGAACAATAGGACGCGAAAGGTCTCGTCTATTTCTCTTTTATGATGTGGTAAATACCCCAGAGTCCGGTATGAAGTTCAGGGGCGTATATAAGGGGGTAGCCGAGGCCCCCCCCCCCCGAAATAATGAAGATATGTCCTCCCAACGTTTTTTTGGTTGAAGAGATAGGTTTTCATTGTTTTTTTTTTTTGGTTGAATAGATTTTTTGGCCCGGGCCCCCCCGAAATAATGAAGGTATGTCCTCCCAATTTTTTTTTTTTTTTTTTTTGGTTGAACGGATAGGTTTTCATGGGGTGTCTACTTAATTATATTAATCTTGGGCCCCCCCCCCCCCCCGAAAA